>VZSF01006872.1:0-13985 GCA_013398295.1 Chionis minor | reverse complement strand
CGGTGCCCGGTCCCGGTGCTGCCGTCACCGCCTCGCGCGAGAGGCGGCGCGTGGTGCCGCCGGGACACGTGTAATGACGTCACCTCTCCGCGGTCCCGTTTCACCATCCCTCCCGTGGCGGTTCCCGTTCCCACCCCCGCCCCTCGCCTCTGTGCCCCGCCGGGGCCCGCACCGCCCCCTCCTCTCCCCGCCGCCGCGGGGCGCGGAGCCGTGTCGCTAATGACGTGTTCCGGCGTGACGCCATCTCCCCGCGCCCTTCCGCTTCCCTGCTGGAGGCGGCGCGGCCCGCAGCGGCCTCCGGGATGGCGTCCAACGCCGCCCGCGGGCCGCGCGGCCGGGAACGGAGCCGCCGGGGCCGCTCGGGACGGGGATCGGTGACCACCGGCCGCGGCCGGGAGCTCCGTACGTACCGGGGGGCGCTGGATGCGGGGCTCTCCCCGGGGCCGCGGGGTCCGAGTGTCCCACCCGGGTCCGTCCGTCCGTCTCACCCCGTGTCCGTCCGTCCGCCCCACCCCGGGTCCGTCCGTCCGCCCCACCCCGGGTCCGTCCGTCGCTCCTGGCCGGTGCCCGAGCCCCGCTGTGGCCAGTGCCCGGCTGGCGGTGGTCGCCCGCTGCGTCGCTGCGGCCAGGGCCGGCGCGCAGAGCCCGGCTGCGTTTCGCTGCTGACTCGGGTGTTTCTCTTCCAGCCGGAGAAGCGCCGCCGCTCGGGGATCCGGGCGCGTTGGGCCGCTCTGAGGAGGGAGCCGCAGCTACCAAGCCCCAGAAAAAGCCTCTCCGAAACCAAAACCCAAAAACCGGCCCGAGTGACCCCAACGGCCCGGCGGCCCCTGGGGAGACCGAGGCTCAGGGCGAGCCCTCGAGGACCTCGCAGAACGGCTCCGTGACACCCCGAAAGGCGCCTGGGAAGCGTGGCCGGAAGCCCAAGACGGAGCTGTTGCTGCTGAAGCTGTCTCGGGACTTGGAGTGCCCCGCGCCGGAGCCCCTCTGTGTGCAGGAGGTGCTGGGCAGCAGCGAGGCCTCGGAAGGGCTGGAGACCCCCCCAGGCGGGCGCCCCAAGAGAAGGGCAGCCAAAGTGTAAGCAGGAGCAGCCGATGGGGGGCTGGGGGCAGGTACCGTAGGGAATTTGGAAGGGCAGGCGGATCCGCGTCTCGGAGTGGTTCCTCTAGACCTCCGCTGCACCCTGAGGGGTCTCGGTGTTTTTCCTGAAGGACTTCGTGCCACATTGGTGGGACGGACTGATTCCCTACGGAATGATCTTTTCCTGTTTTAGGAGAATGTGTTTGGATCCAGGAGCACGGGGGTGCGGGGGGCAGTGGGGGCTGCAGACGCTCCTGTGCAGGCAGAGGTTGGCAGCAGTGGGCTGTCTGCGGTGGGGAAGAGGTTTCTTTTTCCTTGGTCACTGGCAGAGCCGGGAAGGTGCTTGCCTGGGGGGAGCAGGACAAGTTGTGCGAGTCACGTAGTGCCAAAAGGGCAGTTGTGGAGGGAGCCCGTGTGCTCTGGGGGCCTCGGAAGGTGGCTCAGGCCGCGGTTGTGCTCTCCGAGGGCCTGCACGAGGCCTGGCTTTGCAGAGGGAGGGTGCAGCGACGTGCCTGGTGCAGGAACTGCCTTTGCTGAGGGCGCTTTTGGGAAGATCTCTGGCTTTCCTGCATTCTGGCTGGCAAAGGGCCATGCGCTGCTCTGCCTGCTGGATGCGCTCCCCTGGCTGCTGCCGGAGCCCCGGGGAGGCTGGCGTTCCCTGGGGAGGGCAGGGGATGCTGGCTGGCTGAGTGGCTGGCCTGGAGGCTGGCGGCGCATCCAGACGGGCGCTGCTGCAGTTGGGGGAGTGTGTCTGCCTGGTCCTGGGGGGAGGGAGGGCTGGACCCTGTGCCGTCCCCCTGCTCACCTTGGGGCAATGTCTTTGGTGTCCCAGGGCTTTGCTGTACCTGCAGGAGCTGGCGGAGGAGCTGACGTCAGTGTACCAGCCTCCGGCTCCCACTGAGAGTGCCCAGGAGCCAGAGCTCGAGCGTATCCCGAAGAAGCGTCAGAGCCGGAGGAGGAAGGAGGAGGAAACAGATAGTGATGATCCTGCGCGAGACGCTGACTTTGTACCCTCAAAGGAGGTGTTGCTGCAGACGGAGGAGGAGGAGGAGGGGAGCGATGCACCACTCAGTGAGGTGTCGGAGCCAGAGCTGGAGACCCTCCGAGGACATGGTGGGAAGATGTCATCTGCGGGGGTAAGGGCAGGGTCAAGGTCAGGGTCTCTGCCTTGGCCACTTCTTACTTTTGGCCCCGCATGAGCAACAGAAAGTGTCTGAGCTGTCGCGGGGTGTCCCCATCTCCGGCTGTTTAGGGCAGAACAGCCCTGAAGCAGGACTGGGTCAGGGATGGCGTGTCGGTGCCTGTCGGCCATGAATCCAGGGTTAACTGCACAGAGAGGCAGCGCTGAATGAGGGTGGGTGGGGACAGAGTCCTGGAGGCTGCCCTGTGGTTCGTGGAAGTCCCCAGAGTGGGACTTTTTGTCTAGCCCGGTGTGACATGGTCTTGGTGACTGCTGCCGTTGTGGTTAGAGGGGAGCTCTGTGCCTGTGGGCTGCGTCGGTGCCACCCCAGGGGCTCGTGGGAACGTTTGGGCAGGCAGAGGCAGGGCTGGGCCCTTTGGCTGGGTCCTGCCCTGAGTCTGCTCTTGTGCCCAGAGATCGAAGCCCCAGTGCCGAGGCCTGGCTCCCAACGGCTTCCACAACTCCATCATGGCCCCAGTGGAGAAGTGCTCCAGCCTCACCTGCAGCCTGTGAGTAGGGGCTCGGGGTTGCTGGGGAGCTTGGGGTGGGCTCCAGGGAGCGATGGCTGTTGGTGCCCTGGGTACCATCGCTACCACAACCGCGAGGAGAAGGGATTGGTGCTGTCGGGAATGCTGGTGTTCTGCTGGCAGCCACTGGGGATGGGGCCCCATCACCTTCGGGAAGCACCGGGGGTGACAGACAGGGCTGGGCCAAGTGGGGGGCGTGAGGTCGGGGGCTGGGAGCCCTCGGCACGGGGCTGCCCGCACTGCACCCAGGACCTGGCCCGGGAAGCGGGGCTGTCACTGAGACCTGGCACATCTGCTGCAGGCGAGATCAGAAGTACTCACAGTGGGAGTTTCCCGACTGGATCCCTTTGGCACACAAGTGGACGTGTCTCTCTGAAAGGTACTGTCGGAGCAGCCTGGGAATGGCGGGGCTGGGAGGGATGTGTGGCACAAGTCCTGCCCGTGCCCGGGCTGCGTGATGGGGCAGGTCCTGGCAGTATCGGGGCGAGCTGGGACAGGGAGAGGGGGCAGCCCCAGCCGTCAGAGCTGGGGGAGAGCGAGGGCATGGTCGGTGCTGTACTCCCCAGTCCCTTGGTGGGATCAGGCCCCGGCAGGAAGGATGGGGCTTTCTTGGTGTGGGGCTTTGGGGTTCTCGTGGATTTGGCCATGGAGTCTTAGTACCCCTCAGCAGGGCCGGCAGCAGGGTGCGCCGGGCTGTGCGGAGGCTGGGTGGGTGCTGGGGCATGGGGGGCGACTGGGTGAGGAGACATCCTCTCACCTTCTTCTGCCTCCCCAGTGAAGCTGCCCCGTATCTGCCAGCAGAGGAGAAGTCTCCCCTCTTCTCCATCCAGCGGGAGGGCATTGAAGACGATGGTGTTTTGTACAGGGTAAACAGGTCCGTGGTGGGATGTGGCGAGGCACTGCTGGGGTGGTGGGTGTCATGCCTGGGACGGGCAGTAGCCCCCAGGGCTGTGGTCCTGGCAGCTCAGAGGGGTGGGCGGCCACCCTGGGGCAGCAGGAATGGCGGTGGGCTGAGCGGCCGGCCCATACAGCCTGCCCTGGGGTCCCCCCGGCCCCGTGCCAGAGCCCTGCGCAGCCCGTGCCCTCCCACACCACAGCGGCCCCGCTCTTGCCCGGTGCCCTTACCCACCTCCCCGCCGGCAGGTTCAACTCCCTGCAGCCCCACGAGGAACGCCTGGATGTGTCCTTCTTCGTGGGCGGCCCTGTGTGGGCGATGGAGTGGTGCCCGTCCCCAGAGGGCTCGGCGGCCTCTCAGTATGTGGCTGTCTACTGCCACAGGAGCATGGAGGAGACGCACAGCGTGGCCGGGCTCCACGGGGGCCCCGCGCTCCTGCAGCTCTGGGGCCTGGGCACGCTGCAGCAGGAGCAGGGGTGAGTGGCCTGGCTGGGGGCTGCCCGGCTCCCAGGGACGGGGCAGGGCTCGTACCTCTTGTGCCTCCGTGGCTGAGCGTGTGGTGAGGTGCATCCTCTCCCAGAGCCGCCAGCCATGTCCTGAGCCCCACAGGGGCTGTGCTGGTCGCTGCTGGTGCACGCTGGAGCTGCTGGGCACCAGCTCCCACTTTCTTCATTGCTCGACCCATGCCTGCAGCTCTGCTGACAAAGCCGGGCTGGCCTACGCCATCGCTGCTGACCACGGCTGTGTCTGGGACATGAAGTTCTGCCCCAGCGGTGCCTGGGAGCCACCCACCACTGCCAGGAAGGTGAGGGCGCTGCTGGGAGGGGCTGCCCAGGCTCAGGGGGCTGCCTTTGGTTTCCTTTGGGGTTCCCAAGTCCGTGCTCTCGCTAAAGCGTTGCCTTCCTGCGCCAGGGATGGCGACCCTGGGGCTGAGCCCGTGTGTTGTTCCACAGCACCCACAGATGAGCCGGCTGGGTCTGCTGGCCGTGGCCTTCTCGGACGGCAAAGTGGTGCTGTACTCCCTCCCGCACCCCGCGGCCCTGCAGCGCTCCAAGAGAACCCAGGTAAAAGGTAGGAAGAGCCGCGCCGCTGGGCGGGGGCATCCTGGCTCTCGTCCCACCGTGCTGGGGTGGGCGGCATGCGAGCCCTGGGGCTGGAGCCCCTCTGCCCGCGAGGGAGGGAGCCAGCAGTGCTGAGGGGCCGTGGGGCCAGCCCTGCTCCCCGGGTGCGGCGTGACCGTGCCCAGGCCAGCGGTGAGCCCTGGCGGCCTCCAGGTTTGGGACCAGCAGCTGCTTCTGCTCTGCTTCCAGCAGAGGCCAGGAAGGGGAGCGGGGCTGCTTTTCACGTCGGAGCGTGTCAAAGTGCTGCTGGCCCAGAGGTCCGGTCTCTGGAGGATGGTGCAGCAGCCCGTCCGGGGCACGGCTCCCAGGACAGCCATGCATGGAGCAGGGCTCTTGGCTGGGCAGACTGGGAGGGCGCTCTCAGCAGCGTTGCTGTGACTGGAGTGGGGTTGCGGGGCGAGACGTAGCTGCCATAGTGTGTTTCTGAGCCTTTCCCCACCTCCTTGCTGTCGGGAGCACGTCCCATTGTGGCAGAGCTGCTTATTCCAGCCTGGCTCGAGCCGTTTGTCATAGCAGGGATCTGGGGCTCTGAGTGTTCGGCTGGCTCAGGTTAATGGTGCTTATAATAGTCTCATCTGCTGGGCGCCGAGCGAGATTGATGACCTGTGCGTGCTGCTCGTGGTCGCTCAGTCGTGGCCGGCAGCCTGCACGTCCACGTCTGACAATGGGAAATCGGTTCCCTGCGCCCGAGCGTGGCTGCCGACTCCCACCAGCACGTCGTGCTGCCGACTGCGCCGCTGGCTGCTGGCGCTGCCCTTCCCGCCCCCCTCTCGGCGCGCTGGCTCTGGGTGGTTTGCGCTGGCTGCCGCAGCCCCCACGTGGGGAGCTTGCAGCAGGCACGGATCCCTCCCCAGCCTGCAAAGCTCCTGCCGACCGGCCGGGTCCTGTCGCTTCGCGTCAGCCGGGCTGCAGCTGCGTCTGCTGTCCTTGTGCCCGCTGCTGGGCTGGGGGTGCTGGTTTGCAGCCGCAGTGCCCATGGCGGTGCGTTGGGGCCCTCCTGGGAGCTCCCAGGTCAGCGTGGCCGTGCTGGCTTTCCCAGGGGCTCCAGGTACCCGCACCCGTTTTTTCCAGCTGACAGAGTCGGGGGCTGCTCTCCATGCTATGCTCTGGCTGTCATGGAGGTGCCAGAGAAGATGGGTGGCTCTGCCGTATCTCTGCACGATGACGCCTCCGCCTGTGGCTGCTGCGCTCTGGGGTGCAGACGTGCTCGTCTGGTGCTCGCTGTGGCTGGAGACAGCCCCACGCTGGGGGGCGGGGGGGGGGTCCTTCTGGCCCAAGAGGTGGGGAATGGGGACCCCGCAGCACTCAGGGTGCCGCTTCTTCCAGTGCAGGCAGTTCTGGCTCCTGGAGGTCCTGACAGTGTCTGCTCTGGGTTTTGCTGCTCCATGTGCCCTGTTTTCTGCTGCTGGATGTGTTTGCCTGCCGTTTGTCAGCTGCGGTGGGGACGCTGGTCCGGATGGGGGGCAGGGCAGGGACTGGGAGCCCCAGGCCAGGGCCACTGGGAGCACTGAGCCAGGTCTCCAGGCTACTGAGCAGCTCCCATGGCTGGGAGCTTCTAGGAGAGCTGGTACCTGTCCTGACCCTCCTCTGCTCTCTTCTAGATGGGTCCTTCCACAAGCACGTTATCTGCAAGGTCAGTGTCCTTTACCGCTGCCGTCCCCCATCAGGGCTGGCACCCAGCGAGCCTCCTGGCTGGTGTTGGTGGGAGAGCTGGGGAGGGCGTCAGGACACCTGCAGAGCTCACCATCCCCAGGGTGTCTGGGGTGGCAGAGTAGACCCATGCTCCCAAACCTGGGTGTCCCCATGTCTCGGGACACGAATGGCACCAGCATGGGGCTGTGACCGATGTCTGTCCTCTGGCCGCCAGGTGCAGTGTGTTGCCACACTCCAGGTGGGCTCTATCCAGGCAGGGAACGCGTCTGAGTGTGGCCAGTGCTTCAGCCTCTCCTGGATGCCCTCCAAGCCCCATCATCACCTTGCAGCCGGTTTTTATGACGGTGAGTCCCGCAGCAGCAGCCTCGGGCAGGGAGTGGGGGAGCCTGAGGATGAGGAACGGGGGCAGCGTCGGGGCGAGCAGCAGTGAGTGGTGGGCGCCATGCACCCTGCAGGAACCTCTCTGCCCGTCCCTGGGGCAGGGCAAAGGTTTATTGTGGGCTGGCCACGGGCAACCTCACATACCTGTCAGCTCTGGAAACGTGGCTCTGGCTTAATCCACGTCTGTCTGACTCAGATGCAGGTTTGTGTTGGTTTCAGGCAGCCCGCAGCACTGTGCTGCGCTGCCAGGACCTGCGGTACCTGAGCCGTCCTGTCCCCCTCGAAGCCCTGGCCCCGGCTCCAGCCCTGGCTCAGCCGCTGTGTCTTGCAGCTCCTGCAGCCCCTGCCCGCGCTGCTGCCCGCCCCCAGCCCCGCACTGCCTGGCGTCCCACGCTGGCCCCGGCACCGTCGCGGGGCGGCTCCTGACGGGCGCAGGTCTCGTCCCACAGGCACTGTGGCTATCTGGAACCTGCTCACCAAGTCCCTGCTGCAGTGTGTGCACCAGCCCGATGGCTCCCTCAAGCTCTACCCTTTCCGGTGCTTTCTAGCCCACGACCACGTGGTCCGGAGCATCGAGTGGTGCAAGGCCGACAGGTGAGGGTGAGGGAGCTGGTGCTGGTGCGGGTTCTGCCTGGGAGAGCGAGCTCACTCCTGCGGATGGGGCTCCTTTGCCAAGATGGGCTTGAGAGGACTCGGTACTGATGACACTTGTCACTCTGAGGCACCGAAGAGGTTGGGCCGGGCTTTCCGGGGAGAGGGGGCGTTGAGCCACTGGCTGTGGGAGCAGCACTGCGCTGCGGGGCCAGGGCCACCTCGTCCCTGCACCGGGGATGGGGCACAGCCCTGCGCTGGGGTCTCAGTGCTGCCTTTCTCCTGGTTCTCAGCAACTTCCTGGTCACGGCAGGGAGCGACCGTAAGATCAAGTTCTGGGACCTGCGGCGGCTCTACGAGCCCATCAACAGCATCAAGCGGTTCCTCAGCACTGAGGTGGCCTGGCTGCTGCCCTACAACGGGGTCACCGTGGCGCAGGACAACTGCTACGCCTCGTGAGTGCTCAGGCCATCGTGGTGCCTGCTCTGTCCCCAGGGGCCAGCTGGCTGCTGGGGTCTGGTCTTACCTTGAGGTGTCCCCGGGGCCCCTTCTGGTCTCTCTCTCCCTGGGAGCATTTGGCTGCGCCACGCTGGGTCACGCTGCAGCTGCGCAGTGTTGGTGTGGCCAAGGGGACGCTACCCTCGGGCACAAGCAGGGCGCGCATGGGGAAGGATGAGGCCCCTGAGCTGGGCTGGGCAGTGGAATTCCTGCGGGGCCCCAGATCAACCCAAGTTGGCAGAAGGGTTCTGGGGTCTCGGTGTGTTCTCAGCCTGCAGGAGCTGCCCTGAGCTGCCGTGTGATGTTGTGATGTGCCACTAGAGCGAGGACAGTCCCCCCTCCACCTGCCTGGGTCCCAGGGTCTCTGGGGAGGTGGGGTGCTGCCCAGCTCTCACTGTCTCAGGGCGGCAGCGCAGAGCTCCGTCCTCATCCATTCCTTTTCCTTTGCAGTTACGGTCTCTGTGGGATCCACTACATCGACGCCGGGTACTTGGGCTTCAAGGCATATTTTGTGGCCCCTCGCAAGGGGACCGTGTGGGTAAGAGGCTACTGCAGGGCAGTTCTGTGCCAGGGGGCTGTGTTGGAGGGGTGGGCGCCTGCCCCAAAGCTAGTGCCAGCTGGGCGCTGCAGCTTGCGGGTCGGGGTGATGCTGCCTGGCTGCGTGAGTCCCTGGCTCTTGGGGTCACCTCTGCCCTTCGGATGGGGGACTGTGGCAGCCAGGTGAGGTGGTGTCCCTGTCTGTGTCCGGCTTGCTGCGCTTCCGAGCCCGGCCCTCCCCGGGGGGCGGAGGGGGGTGCTGCTGGGCTGGGGGTGGCGGGGAGCCCCATGGGACCCGGCACCCTAGAGCCCTCTGTTCCCGCAGAGCATATCCGGGTCGGACTGGCTGAACACGGTGGCCGCGGGGGACATCACTGGTGAGCTGTTGGCTGCAGTGCTGCCCGACCTGGCCGTCAACCCGCTCAACGTCAAGCGGTCCTCGGACCGCAGATTTGTAAGAGGCCGTCGTGTCCCCGGGGCCTGTGCAACACGCGTTGGGCTGGGCAGGGTGGGAGCCAAGTTCCTGGGTCACTGGAAGGGTGTCCTGAGCCGGCCTTGGGGCGTCTGCTGCCCTGCTCGCGTGTGTGTGCTGTGGTGTGTGTGTGCTGTGGTGTGTGTGTGCCGTGGCGTGTGTGCACCGTGGCGTGTGTGTCTTGCGCCCTTCCCACCTGGGCAGGGGTGCGTGGGGGGGAAGGGTGGTGGCAGCAGCCTCGGCCCTGGGCTCACACGTGGGGCAGACCTGGCCCTGTTTGCCCCCTGCCCTTACGGCGGCACCCCCTTCCTCTCCCTGCCCCAGACCTGCCATGCTGCAAGCCAGGGCAGCACCCCTGGGGCACCAGCCCCGCTCGGTCCCTGGCGGTCCCTGCCTGTGGAGGAGCAGACGGAGCCCCCGACCCTGCCCTGAGCCCCGTCTCGCCCACAGCCGGTCTACAAAGCCGATCTGCTGCCCTGCAGCCCCGCTGGGCCGGAGGACAGTGAGCAGGCGCTGCCGAAGACCAGGCTCTACAGCGAGATGGTGACAAAGAGCTACATCCGATTCCGGGACACGGACCTGGTAGGGGAGCGGGCGGCAGGCGCGGGGCAGGGGGGAGATGGCGGGTGGGACCCGGGGGAGCGGGGCTGGGGCCTGAGGGCTTGGGGCAGGGGCAGGGCGACTTCCCAGCAGCCCCTTGCCAAGCAGCGCCTGCCCCTGCCGCGGTGCTGCTGCGCGCAGCGTTCCTACCCTGGACGCTGCTCACGGTGGTGCCGCCGCTTCACAGCGCAGCTTCAAGAACTTCCCCAGCCGGGAGCCCATGCGCAGGATGCACATGCAGGAGGTGAAGGCGGAGCTGAGCCTCGACCGCCTGCAGCTGGAGTCCCTGCACAAGGTGGGGGCCGTGTGCGCCCGCAGACGGGCGGCTGCTGCAGGGCACCGGGGTCCCCGTGCCTCGGCCCCCTCCCGCCTGACCCCCCTCTCCTCCCGCAGGTGCGCTTCAGCCCCAACCTGGACTCGCACGGCTGGCTGGTGTCGGCTGGGCAGGCGGGCATCGTGCGGGCACACTGCCTGGCAGGGCTGGCCTCCGGTGTCAGCCGCCAGCTGCTGCCCGAGCGCCGTGCCCGCTTCAGCTCCCTCTTTGGGGACCAGCCCGGCAGCCCCAGCCCCGCCGAGAGCTGCCCCCTGCCCGCAGAGTAGCGCGGTGGATCCCTCGTGCCGCTGCCACACGCGCTTGCCCTCAGCAGGAGCTTGGGCCAGGGACAGGCTGCACTGGCCTGGGGGGGGCTCTGTGCCCCCTCTCGGTGCTTCTTACCCTCTGGGCCCCCACCTCGGGGGAGGGACGGCTGCTCCTGGCCGTCACCTGGATCGCTGAGGACAGTCATCCTCGTGCTCTGGGTCTGGAAGGATCCTTTTGCGCTGTTTGGTCTGAGCTGGTGTGGGGAGGGCAGTGGGACCATGCGCGTCCCTGGGTTCAGCTGTGGGTTTTGGGGCCTGATGCCGGGGGATCGCCCGCGGGCCCCCATGTACATGGGGCTGTGCTTGTTCTCGCCTCCTGCCCCCAGTCGCTGGCTGAGCCCCCGTGCAGGGGCAGGGAGGAGGCCGGGGGGTCCAGCCTTGTCCTGAGCTGGGCGGACGGGGCTGGCAGAGGTGCCAGGACCTCTGAAGTCGCTCACATTGAGCCCGTGTTCAACTGTGCAGTAAACGTGGTTTGTTTTGTAAAGGCTGGGCTGGTTGCGGTGCTGGGGGTGGCTGTGTCGGCTACGCTCTGCCCCTCGCAGGGGGCCGGGGCCATCCCCCCTCCCCGCTGCCCTGCTGGCGGCCTACGCTGCTGCTCTCCATCAAGTTTATTGGCGGCTGCGGGCTCTGCCATCGCCCGCGGGACTCCTTGCACAAAGAGACAGACAGACAGACAGACACTCCACGGGTGCAACAGACACGGACTCACAAGGGTGGAATGGATCAGGCCAAGGCAGAGCAGGGAGGACGGCCAGCGCAGGCGGTGTGGGGGCTGCGGCTGCCCTGTCTCCCTGCCCCCTGGCAGGTGCAGCAGCAGCCCCCCTCCCACCTCCCCTGGACCCCCTGCAGCCTGGGGCGCAGCACGCCCATGGCTGGCAGGGGCACAGGAGCACTGGGGACCGCGCCTGTTCCAGGCTCCCCGCCCGCCCCGTGATGTCCCCTCACTCTCCTGAGCCCTTCAGTGGCTCCCTGCTGTCCCCCGTCCCTCGGGGATGCACGGTGGGGCAGGATCCCCGTCCTCCTCTGGGGCTGGTCCCAGCAGGCTGGGGGCTGGGGCAGGGCTGGTCCCCTCCTGGCACAGTGGGGGTGGGGGTCCCCGGGGGAGCCCCTGTGCTGCAGGGGCCAGGCTGCCTCTGTGTCGTCGTCCCCCCAGGCCCCTGCATGCTCGGGGGCCCCACAGCAGCATGGTGGGTGCAGTGCAGGGACAGGAGCCCCGGCGCTGCACCCCCTGCTCCAGGGGCAGCTCCCACTTGCCTGGGGGGGTGAGGGGGGCTCTGCAGCGGGCCAGGGTGTCAGGCCCGGGGGTCCTGGCAGTGCTGGCAGGCTGCCATCTCCTCCCGGTACCGCTCCACCTGCAGCGTGCAGGAGGCAAAGCCAAACTTGCTCTGCAGCTGGCTGGTGGCTTCCCGCAGCACTGTCTCGGGGTCGGCGCCGGCGTCTGGGGGCGGCAGGGCAGCGGGCTCAGCCCCGGGCTGCGGGCAGCTGGCGGGTACCCCCCGGTGCTGCACGGTCTGGCCGTGCCAAGCGTGGGGCACTCACCGACAGCCACGTGCCCCGACACCGCGTGGTGGCTCAGCGTCAGGGTCCAGAGGTGCAGGTCGTGGATGCCCTTCACCCCGCTCACTCCCAGCAGCACCTCCTTCACCACGTCAAACTCAATGCCCCGCGGCGCCCCTGCCAGCAATGCCTGGTCACAGGGGGGCCGGCCCCGGCCCCCACCAGGGTCAGGGCTCGTGGTGGGAGCAGCTGGAGGTGGGGGCTTCCCCAGGGGATGGTGGCTGCAGGGTCGGGCAGCTTCCCACCGCGGGCAGATTGCCTGGGGCAGAGCACGGACGGGCGGGGGGGCAAGGGAAGGACAGAGGGGTGGGCTGGGTGGGGGGCAGAGGCTGTGAGGGGGTGAGCCACCATGTGGGGAAGTGGCTGCGGCAGCTACAGCCCCGAGGAGCTCCTGTGCCCACCCTCCACCAGCCCCCCGCACCCGTGGTCCCGCACCCTCCTTGCCAGCTGCAAACCTTCCATGAGGACTCTGAAGACGTCCTTGAGGATGGTGAAGGTGGAGCCGAGGACGAAGACCGAGAAGAAGAGGGTGCTGATGGGGTCTGCGATCTTGCACTGGGGCTGCAGAGAGCAGGGGCTGTGTGGGGCTGGGGGTGGCAGAGCCAAGCTGGGCACCAAGGTGTGGGGGTGGGAGCCCAGTGCCCACCCCGCAGCACCCCGCGTGGGGCCGAGGGAGTCGTTCCCCTGGGTGGCAGAGGGGAGAACAGCCCAGGCACCTTGAAGTAGATGATGGTGGCAGCCACGAGGACACCGATGCTCTGCAGCAGGTCACCCACCACGTGGATGAAGGCTGCGCGGACGCTGGTGCTGCCGGGCAGGGGGGCACAGCTGGGCAGGCAGCCCCCGGTGCTCTCCAGCTGCTCGTAGCCCCTGGTGCCGTGGCCGTGGCCGGCGGGGGACTGGTGCAGGATGTAGGCCATGCTGGGGAGAGCAGAGCTGGCTCAGCGCTGCGCCGGGCAGGGCGCAGGGGCCTCAGTGGCCGCACCTGGACCTGCGTGCTGGCGGTGGTGCTGGGCAGCACAGGCAATGGGGCACGGGCAGGCACGCTCGGCCCTGGGAGGGTGGAAGGGTGTGGGGCAGAGTCTGGCTGTGGGGCAGGGCTGGAGGCACGGCAGGGAGGGACGTCAGCAGCGCTGCGGGGAGGCACGTGGGGCCAGAGCATGCAGGGGGCCAGGACAGGGCGCAGGCTGGGCATGGGGGCAGGGCTGTGGGTGCTGCTTTGGGGGGCGCGGGGGATGTACCTATGTGGGCTGAAAGTTGGGAGTGCATCGGGGATGGGGAATGGAGGGAGGCAGCACCTGGGGACACGGGAGCTGGGGATGCAGGGACAGGATGTGACAGAGGGGACAGGTCTGGGGGTCTTGGAGCACGAGGGCCACGCGTGGGGCAGGGGCACGGGAGGGGAGGCCAGGGCTCAGTCTCGGGGTCAGGGTGTATGGGAGGACGTGGGGGAGGGGTCGCGGGTGCGCACAGCCCCGGGGGGGACATACACCAGGTTGACGCCAACAGCGCTGGCAGATGTGGCCAGCATGGCTCGTGCCTCAATCTCGTAGTCGTTGCTGACGATGCGGGCGGCCGCCAAGTAGACAAGGGCACCGGTCACAACCCAGATGGAGAGGATGGAGGCCAGCGCGCCCAGTGTCTCTGCGGGATGGGAGCCATCGGCACTTGCCCCGGCTGCGGTGCTCCCGCAGAGCCGTGCCCCCCCAGCTCACCTGAGCGGTGCCAGCCGAAGCTCATGGTCTTGGTGGGTGGTCGGGTGGAGACCCAGAGGGAGAAGAGACTGACGGACATGCTGCCCACGTCCGTTAGCAGGTGGGCCGCATCCGTCATGATGGCCAGGCTGTGCGCCAGGTACCCGCCTGCGGGCGAGGAGCAGCTGCACCTCGTGCCCCGGCAGTCCCCCGTCCCATCCCCCCCCATCGGTACCTATCACCTCCCCGACCATGAAGACGCAGCAGACGGTGCAGGCGACGCTCAGCTGCCGGGGGGCCGGGAGCCTGCCCTGGCCGGGGGTGCGGGGGCTGCAGTGGCAGTGGGGAGCCAGCGCCGGGGGGGGCGACGGTGCCAGGGCGTCCTGGGAGCCNCAGGATCACTGATAAATGATGGAGAGGGGCTCCCCCCGCCCCCCCCCCCCGCCCCCCCCCCCCGGCACCCCCGGAGCTGCCGGTAGCTGCAGCCCGGCCCAGCTGCCCGGGGCTCCCGCTGGCGGGGCTGCTGCAGGCACCGGGCACACGCTGCCGCCTCTCCCGGCGCT
>VZSF01006871.1:254628-446108 GCA_013398295.1 Chionis minor | reverse complement strand
AAAGAAAAGAAAAAGAAAAGAAACGGGAAAAAAGTTCCGAATGAACACAGCATAATTTTTAGAACATTTCACTCCATTTTATTTTACCTGACGTGAGTATCTAATGATTTTAACTCAGCTCTGATCACATAGAGTGGGTGAATGGGGGAGGTTTGAGGAGAGCATAAAATTCTTGCGAGAAGCCTCAGATGCTACAAAACCTGACAATGCTGCCACCTATAGATCAAAAGTGATAACATCAGCTCCGCAGAGCCGTTCAGAGGGGCAGTCTTAACAGCAAAAAACCATGGTATAAAAGGAACAGGAATGTATGAACAAATTCAGACTCCTGCACATGGTTAATTCACCTGGTGAACTGACGGAGCAGCTACTTTGGTTTATCTAGTTCAATGCTTTTATATAATTTAATTAGGATCATCACACAGCAACCTAACCTGTCTACAGAAATTATGAGCTGCAAGTCCAGACCCCATATGAATCCTTTTGCTCAATTAGAGCTAAGCAGTTTTTTATAGAAAGATTTTTTTTTTCTTTAAAGTGCACACAAGGAGCAATGGAGCATGATATGCCTTTTTCTTCACATTAAGGTAATTATGTAAAGGCAGTAACATTGAAAATACTTGCCGAAACCAAAAATTTACACTGTTATTGCAGACATTTAAACCTGTCATTTTTAAGATATTGGCACAATTTTCCTATGCTATGGGAGAAACATGGGTGATTAGACCTAATGCTTTCAGATATCTTCATGTCACTTTCCTAATATTAGCACTTACTACTAAAATACCGTAAATAGTCTAGAAAATTAATTTCTAAAATCTGTTTGGAAATAACCATCTGTATTTACACCTATAATTGGCCTTTTCATTGGTGTTTCCACTTATACAATATATATTTTTCATACAATAAATCAATATTGTTATTTTATTGTCACTTCTGGCAAGGTCTCTCCCTTTTCAATCTTACATTCCTAAGAAGCTAATTTAACCAGCTAGAAGAAGGTAGCCCCTTTATAGATGTACTTCTCAACTGAATAAAATAAAATAAAATAANAAAACAAAACAAAATAAAAATAAAATAAAATAAAATAAAATAAAATAAAATAAAATAAAATAAAATAAAATAAAATATTGCACACCTAGTCTGCCAATGCTGTGCTACTATGCAGCAAATAAACCAAGAAGAATAGGGCACAGTGGAGAGCAAGTCAGTAGGTTGTTACCTACATAGCCACGGAGGGACTGAAGATCACAGAAGGGTGAGCAAATCCTAGGTGCTACTTTCTACTCCAAATGCTATCTCTGCATTTTAAATTGCAATCACTGAATGAAACGCAGAACCAGCACTCTGACAGGATTCAAAGTAGATAGAAATGGTGCTGGCACCCAGACCAGAAAAAGGAAGGGTTTCTGACAGCCTTTAAGTTATTAGCTATCTATAGCTCCTTGGAGAACCTACAGGTTTTTTTGGAGCACTTTTCCAAAGCAATTGGCATTCCTCATGTGCTGTACCAAAACATTAAGGTAAATCCAGAAACTATTTGCGATGTCCAGGTGAGGTCCTTAAAAATTAGCACCTGTGGAGAGGACAAGAGAAACAACATGAAAGGAAAGGAAGCCAGATTCACGTCCCATGGCTGTGGCCATGGTAGTCAGTTCAACAATTTCCTACATTTTCCCACATTTTCTATCTTTCCCATCTGAGCACTAATGAGCTAACTTTTTATAGCAACATTAAATATTCAGTACCTGGGAAAAACCTTAATTAAACTAAATTTTGTTCTCATTTATTTTCATACAACCCATGTACCAAAGGAGAGCTCGAGATATAGCTAGCATTTATGTTGGTAGACAATGTGGACTGGAGGATCAGTCCCACAAACTGAGTAAGAAGCATGTGAGAAAGCTAAAAGATCTTCTTTTATGTTTTCTTTAAAGTAATATCAGAGTTATTTTTAAACATATTCGTTAGTAGCTTCTTATTTATTATGCACATGCATAAATGTGAGAATAAAAGTTACCCTATTAAAATCAATAAGAATACTCCTGTGATTAAAGTTTTATTTATGCCGAAATAGGGCCTTATATTCTACATACACTTGCACTCAATATGTGCATATTGTGAATATTAAATAATGTTAAATTACTCCCTTTTTCATAATAGAATCAGCTTGACAGTTACAATGTTCAAGCACTAAGCAGTACATATTACGATGGCAGCTCCCTATCATTCAGTAATTTTCTCCCTTTTAATATTCTTGAATCTTACCTCTCACAAGTAGGTGAAATGATCCTGTCTTTGAAAAGTGATTTGGCATATTCCTTAAGACTTTAAATCTAGTAAATAAGACTTCGGTCCCTCAGGTATCATTGCCTTTAAGCAACATGAATTTCTTGAGACTTGCTACTCCTCAGTTCTCTTTAGTAGCATAGTGAGGATGGAGAAATCAGTTCATCCTAGATTCCCCTCTGAGAGCAATAAATGGGGCCATCATCTCCCCCTTTGCCATCACCATGGAACCATCATGTTTGGTTCCACGGCAATGGAGTGGATGGCTAGAATGAGTCCAAGAAGATGAGGAATCTTGTCTTTTGCTTCCCATTAGACACTGGATGTTCCATTTTTGGGCTTGAAGAGTACTAAAGGTGAGACAGAGAGGGTATAAGGAGAGATCTTCACTGCATTCTTCTCAGGCACCGAGACAGCACTATGGTTTCTTTAAGTATTTTATGAAGTTGGGGGTCCATAGATTTAAGAGAAAAATGAAAGAATTGCACGAAGGTGATAGAGCTAGTAGATTCTGTATACTACACACCTTGCTCTCATTAAATTTCACCACCATGACTCAGGCAAAGAAAAGGAGCCCAATGGCATCTCCTGTACACCACTTTTTTAGAAAGTATGCGTTGGGGCAGACAGTGAGCCCAGGAAGTCCAGGACAGGGTCAGACCTTGTGTCTTTTTGCTGGAGACAGCAAGATCTGTGTGCAGTCTTCTTGGAGCACAGATTTCTATGGATGTCCTATAGCTAATTAAAAAAAACCACCTGTTCCTCAGGGTATGGTTAGAAACTTCTGCCTCCTGAAAGACAAAGCACAAAGGTGAAATTATTGCCTCCCGCCACCTGAGGGTTAGTACAGCATTTCTGTAACTGAAAAATAGGTCTTATTTTTAAACAATCTGCATTTGGAAAGAAACATGCACCACAAAAAGAAAAAAGATCAGGCATATCATCTGTGATTCTATTAGTTATGACTTTATCTGACGACTCACAGGAAAGTCACAGAAAACAAAAATCCAAAGAGAATAATAGATTCATAAACATTAAAGATAAAAAAGTCCATTTTGTAATGACCATTTCTTTGCAGCATATGATTATACTCTGCACACATATTAGGCAATCTATTACTTTGCCCTACCTTATTTTAACTTTTTCTCCAAAACATCATCCTTCACAGATTTTAGTCTAATAGATCTAAGGTAATTCAATCTAATTTAAGAGATAATATAATAATTCTGTAATTATCAACATTATCAGAAAATATTATTTCATTGGACTCCAAAAATGTATAACTATATTGGACTTAGGTTAAAAATAAATATTAACTGAAATAAGGCACACATTATTAAAAGCTGAACACTGTGGTTTGGAAATACTGAAAAAGTAATGACTTGTTTTTCATAGGATTAACAACTTCTTTAAATACTAGTTCAATTTAGCTGTAAAAAATGCATTGATATAAACACAATAGGACATTCCTATGGGGAATTGTGATTTTTTTAAAAAAAATTGTCCATATTTACTACAATAAATGTTATGCCAAGAAATTTTATAGTTACCAGAAACATACAAAATACTACACCCAAAGCTAGAAAACTGTTCCAGTACAAAGCATGCCTAATATATAACCTCCCAAATACACAATATATCCCTAGTAAAGTTGTAAATTATGGTTGCAAATGAGGCTACAAAGAAAATTTTGCTCAAGGCATGAATCATAAATTCAAACAATAATCATCTCCTGCATGAGGCACAACTACTTTGTTTACTTCTTATACCCTGTTTCCTAAACATGAAGATGAAAGTAGGTCAAGTAAATTTAGCATCTTTTCACATGAAGTATGTTATGATAGCGGGTGGCACAGCCTGATTTACAATTACATGAGTTTACATGAATATTAAAATATGTGTTTTCACTGTGCTGTGTCATTACACATATTGACATTTTACCTCACAATGACACCGAATCATAGAAAACACCCAAGATTTGGAGAAGGGAGGGAGCAGAAGGGGAGAGAAAAATTTACCACAGTTGCAGCCTGAATGAAATTTCGACATGTTAGGAAAGAGCTTCACATGATGTTGAATGATCTTTTAAAAACTGATTCTTTTTATTTTTGTGGGGTTTTCTAGGTATTGTTTATACAGTGAGTTGCAAGGGGAGAGGAGGGAAACCTGGAGAAACCACTAGTTTCTGTTAATTCTATAAAAGGTCAATTTTATTGTAACCGTTTACCAAGAAACAGCTTTTCTGAGAAAATTCCAAAATTCAACAGCCATGGACTTGGATGGAAATGCAGAAGAAACTTTAAATCAGAGGATGGAATCAGAAATTTTGTTGTTCATCATTCTACCATGAAGTTCTAAATACAGTTTACCTAGAAAACTTCCTTGAAATAAATAAGTGATTAATTTTATTATAATGATATTTTTTTATGGAAAGCAGAAGGATTTTGGTGTGGCCCCTTTTCCAACAAACTACTGTATGTATGAAATTTTCAATTAAACTTTCAGAACCTCTGAAATTTCACATATGACATGTAAGAGCATTATTTCTGGAACAAACAGGATTAAAAAAAGTTTCTCATCAGTCAAGGATGAGTATGTTGTTGAGAGATTAGCTGATCAAGATAAGAATCTGGCTTTTCTTGCTAAATTAAACCTGCTTATTTATCCAACTTTGTTTAGTGAAATAGAAGTTACTTCAAGCAAAACAAATTCTGTTTTCAAAGTAGCACGCATGTCTGCGTGTATACATGGATGAATACACATGCAAAACTCATAAAGCAGAACAGAATGGGATAAGGCCACATATCAGGCCTTATGTTCCTTCCACATAAATCAGTAGTCATACCACATTAGTTGTAGAAAGTATTTAACAAAATGGTGGGTTCTAGTATGCATTCATAACACCACAAGTCTAGTAGAAATTGAATAGAGTGGATTTCTCTTGAGCTGCAGTGCTTAAAGCTTCAACTTAACAAGCTACTTTGAAACTAACGTGTGACCCAGGGACCAAGACACGTGTTTCAGGTAAGCATGTGGTTAAACGCTTTGCTGAGGTACATTCTGGATGAGGGCAGAATTTGCCTTCTCATCTTTTCAACAGTTCAAAGATTACAACATTATTTTACATTGAGGCTTTGGATGCGGACTTTAAGAGTTATTTATGCTTAAAATAACACAGGCTTGACAGTCAGTAGTGACTGAAATAGTTTAGTATTTTTAATTAAAGGCAAGAAGCCAAAATTGGGAACATGAAGAAGAGAAGGCAGAGCATTTACTAGAAGGAGAAGAGTCAAATTACGCAGTTATGTAGTCTAACATTACATGCTGTCTGTTGTGATGTTGGAAATTACATTTACACTGCATGGTGAAAAACAGGAACATGAAAAAGGTGATAGCCACATGTGGAAAGAAATTCTCATGTTTCTAAGTGAATATAAACAAATATAAAGCTACCAATATTTATTCATGACCCAGTCACAGTATTTAAAAGTCAAAAAATAGTGAGCAATGGAAGAGCCATAATGTAAAAGAGTTTAACTTTTCAAAGAACTCAATAATCTTAGCTGTAATGGGATTTAAAACAAGAGTACAAAAAACAGAGCAAGACAGAAATTAAATATAAAGAAAATTATTTTGAAAAGTACTGACCGGGAATAGAGATGATGGGCACTGCTATCCATAGATAGTAGAATAAAAGAGAGCAGAGTAATATTTGACACAATCTGCTTAATTGACAGCTGCAATTAAAACACAAAGATAGTATCAGGATGAACAGGTTTAGGCTGTTCAGTCATCCACCCTCAAAAATTTTTTAGGCACATACTACTTTCCTTACAAGAGGAGATTATGCTCAAACAAATACAATTTTTTTATTAATCCCAGCAGGGAATAAATTTCCACTGGCAAACAAAAAACAGAGTTGACTGAAAGTTGATATATAATTATGAAGCTGTCCAAAGATGGAATTTGAACATAACTCTCAGAGCAAAAATTCTTGCTTTAACAAGAATGTACAACATGAATATGCTGTCAAGATGGAAGCAAAGAAAAACTGAAACACAGAAAACATAGTTCCAATTTTCAGCAGCATACTGTTTGGAAAGTACAGCATAAAGGTGTAAGTTCAATTTCTTTGGCCAAAATAAGACTTTTTCTATGTCAAATGTGTATGTTGAGTACTCAGGTACAATTGTAATGAAGTATTAACTTTCAACAGCATGACTAGTGCACCGTAATAACTAGTTTTCACTATTACTGTCTGACAGGAGTTTCAAAAGTCTGTTAATTTGCCTGAGAATGAACACTTTATTATAATTAATATTTACTCTATGTTTAGTAGATGTGAGAAATCTTCATTATCTCAAATCCAAAAAAAAACTTGTAGCAAAAAGAAGTGTAAGCAAGTCTGTAAATGATAGTGCACCTGCAACAGCTAGTCAATGAGATGTTTAATGTCTACTTCAACAGAAAAAGTATTACGGTTTTAAGTTCACAGAACCCCCTTTTTGACCAGGCAGTAGCAGCTTCCTGTACAAACACAGCCTGCCAGTTAAACTGTGCTAAATTCCTGAGGAATCTTGTCAGTATTAAGAGGTCTCCCAACCTTCTAATTAGGTTTCATTATGATTTCTAGAAGTATTTGAATATGATACAGCTATCTGTGTTTTGAAATTTGGAGTGAAATATATTCTTGCAGCTGAGATCTTGTCTATAATTTCAGCCCAAAACATTTTTTTCCAGTCAAGTTATAAAACACTGAAAACAGGGAATTATAATAAAAAATGTAACTTAAAAAAAAAAAAAAAGCAAGCCACAATCCTTTTCTCCTAGTTTGATCAGAATAATCACAAACAACTAATGAGAAATATAAACATATGTTTATTATGTTTGTCACTGCAGATGCACCAGCACAAATTAGAATCAAAGGAGTTTTGCTGTCTTTAGGACATACCCAAAGACTATGGGACAAAATTTAGAGTTGAACTCCAGGTACATATTGTAATGAGTCATAAGAATAAAGAAGCTCTGCCACCAAGTTAAATAATATTACACAATTATTTCACCTTGCTGGTGTCCAAGCAAAATCAGTTTTAGAAAGGAAAAGTTGCTGAAATCAGACATACGGTATTCCATAACATCAATCTTAATTAGGAGATTTCCATTTGCAATTGTTTTACATGCCTCTAGCAATTTCAACAATTACTTGCTAAAAAAAAATGCACCATTAAAATGCTGTATTTTTACCTTTGTTGCAATAAAGCAGCTGAAAACAAGAAGAAGTATCAATACAAGCTGAGCAACCACTGCCTTTTCGAATAACATGTTCTTTGCATATGACAGCTTGAAACTCATAGTTACCAGCGATTTTTAAAAATCTTCAAAGAATACACACAACATGTAGAGTTGTCATTTCTACATGACTGGTAGAAATAAATCATACTTTGTAAGTAAGACAATGAGATCACTAAACAGTGAATAAAGTCATTCTAAATAAGTTTACCAAAAACTGTAGAACTCTACATTGAAAAATTATAGGGCATAGCTATTCATCAGCTACTTGTTATCCCAAGGTATTTACATTTGAGGACTGACTCTGAGGCTTTGGAATATGTAGTTAGTTCTCAACATATAGTTACGTGGTAGTCCCAGCATTACCTCTTTGGTACCTCGGCAAAATAAACCTCATTAAAAATGCTCCTCCATGTTAGGAAAGCCGAAAGCATTGAGAAGTGCGTTTGCAATTTTAATGCTACTAACACATGCTCAGTAGTTACTGACCGATACCTATTTCAGCCTGACCGCTGAAAAGCTTTCAAGGGTGAACAGCTTTCAGCCACAGTATAGAACTGTGGCTCTACATCGTTGAAAGCTTACATTTCACCCCTGCACAGACATCAAGCTTTGCACTTGTTCTGATTTCTTTGCTTTCCAGGACCTTTTCTAGCTTCACAAATGTCTGCACTGAGAATGCAGCACATGAAAGTGCCGAAGTCAGAAGGTAGAAGAGCAAAGGTTCACATCTTCTCCTAGGGAAAACTGTAGCAAAGGCTTTTTACCCTCAGAAGGCATTTCCCAGTCCTGGATGTAGCTGATTTTTTTAACAGTAGAAAGATGAACACGCCCCAAATGTCTTGGCAGTATGTTGAAATGTATATGCACTCTTCCAGGCAGTCTCACTGTATTAAAGAGGATGTATTTGTGCTAAGTACCTTGACAGGCAAATTCCTTTTGAGCTTTTACATACAACAGGACACTCCAATCTACAGCCAAACCTGGCCCTGGTCAGTAACCCACGAAGACAGTTTGTTTGCTGCAAAAATCTGCTGGCTTGGCCTAAACTGCTGCCAGTTATGGTGTAATGTCATTCTGGGAGGAGTGCTTTATTCCTTCAGTCATCGCGCAGATACTTAGGGAGCTTGATATCAGACCTAAGTAGGTTTGTCTACTGGAGGGATCCTTTCCTAGTGGTAGAAATTCTTGTTTTCCTCATTTAATCCACCAAAAGTAGGCAGATTCTTTCTCTGGATCATTAAAGACCAAACAACTTCATAAAGACTTTTTCCTGGCAGCAGACTAACATTGGACAGCCAGCAGCAGACCCAAAAAACCAGTGTCTACAGTGTCAATATAAAGAATGTTTCATTTTGTGTATATGAAATATAACCTACGAATCCCACATGGCTTTTTGCAAACAGGTAAATATCTTCCCTTAGAATGAAATAGGTAAGAAAAGATTAGTATTTAACACTTCCATAACACATTCCACTTAAGGATGTCAAAACACTTGCAAGCTCCTTTTGTCAGAAATATATCTCTGGCGTTGCATTCACCACGGGTGTCTGCTGTTTTTATTTTAAGGGACTTTCCCAGAAAGTTCTTCCTGGCCAGGAAATTACAAAATGTGAATTTGAAAGTTCTATCAAATTCTACTCCCTGATGTCTTCCCCATACTGACTTTTTTTTGTAAAGAACAGGGTCCTTCCATGAATTTTGTTGCAAAGGCCATAGCCAAGATACTCCTTTACAGAGCTACGTATGTGCAACTGGCAAGTAAACAGAGGAAGAATTAACAAACAAATGGGACATACTCCACCTTTATTATTTCCAAGCACAATTTTTTTTTTATTTTAAATGAGAATAACAGGTCGGGGTTTTTTATGAATATGCTTAAACTCTGAGTACTTTCTGCATTTCTCATAATCACAACACAGAAAAACACTGCAGTTTTTTCCACTCAAACAAAAGGGTCACATAGATGGTGATTCCCTGTGCCAATGTGGTGACAGACCCAACTAATACCTAAAGCATGTTTAGATGGGATTATCAGTGAAAGTTAATGTTGTTCTATAGATATTGAACAGGGTTGGGTTTTTTTTTTAAATAAAGCATGTCCTCAAAATCAACATTTGCATCTCTCATTAGTATGTGAGAAGTTATTATTCATTACTAACACTTCGCCCCTTTCTAAGTGTGTAAAAGTTGCCATGTCATGCTATCGAATAGCCGGTACATCTTGATGAAGAGAAATAATGAAAGAATAAAAGGAAAATAGAGAGGAAATGTAAAAGACTGGAGTCATGACATATCTAAGGTTTTGTTAACTCTAAAAACCAAGGAGGTACATTTTCAGAAGTGTTTAGGAGACATGGTTCAAATCAAAGTAATTTCCAAAAGAAACATACACAGCTGTTTGCTAATAAACTATTGAATTTACAAATTTTAAAAATGAAAGAAACCAGTAGAGTCATCTAGTTCTTCTTCCCTCCTTTAACCTGCTCAACAAACTTAAAAAAAAGTGCAAAGTACTGCTTGCTAAAGTAAAATGCAACATTTGAAAAGTGCAAAGTCCCACTACTACCCCCACTTAAGTTTTGAGCTTTGAAGACTGCATTTACAATAATGAGTGAAACCTTGCAACATATTGAGAATTAAAGAAGACTTTGTAACCCTAAAGCTAAAGAAAGGAAACTGACCTTTAAAACGGCCAAGGGATCAAGCCCTTGGCATGTCTCTGTAGAGGAGCGCAAGCATTTTTTCTGACAACAAAAGCAGTTGTTGCGCATCAAGATCTTTAAAGCTTGTCTTTAAATTTTTTTTTACTCTTCCCTGTTTTTATAGAAAACCTTATGAATTCAAGGAATCTGATTGCAATGAAAATTGAAAATTGTCTGAAAATCCCATCTTTTAAATAACAGGTCAGTTTTTGTCACACACGAGTCACCCTCATTACCTGTGTCGACAGCAATTTACACATCTTTCACACACCTGAAGCATAATGTATCAGACTTTTATTCATATGTGGTATCTTCTAATGCAAATCTGTCTTCAGTGTAAAACTAAGGCTTCTGTGCTGTAGGTGGAAGGAAGGGTGAAAAACACTCTACCAACAGATAACCATCTGGCAGATTCTCTTTCTCTCTCTGCTATCTCCATGTGATTTTTAGCACTTTACAAAATGTCATTAAGCAAACAGAGAAGACCACAAGCAAACCTCTAGTTTCACAAAATCATGTTTTATAAACTGTTGAGAAACACTGACATGTAATGAAACCTTATTCCCTATATGCCTTCCTCTTTGTAAATGATTTGCTTCCCTCCCTTCGTGTATAAATAAACAGAAATGTGTCTGTATATTTGCTGGTTGGTGGGTTTTTTTTTTTTTCCTTTGGTCATCATAATCAAGGACTATTACAGCAATAGATCTTATCTCTAGAATGGCAGTCCCCTTGCACCTTCAGTTCAGATTTTTGTTTATGCTTGACTGCAAATGTGGCTGTTTCTGATAGTTTTAGGTCAGCCATGACAGACTATGGGTGACACTAAATAAACAAGCTGGGAGTCTGGGACCGGGAAGGAATGATACTGGTGCTTGCAGTTTGATTTTTCTCTGGTTAATCAACATTTTTATTCAGAATAACCCACTGTGTAAAGTAACTGTTTGTCTGACTATGCACATTACGCTGTAAGGTTTTTTAAAAAAAGGTTAAAAAAAGCCCCACACCTCACACAGGCAAGCAGAAAGAGCAAATCATACTCAGTCTTGTTTTGGGTTATAGTAGGCTACAGAGATTTGTTTGTTTGTTTAATTTATGTTCAGTCATTTCTTCCTGCCTCCTCCCTTCTTTCTCTCAGTTGAATTCCATCACAGTAAGTTGATCTGAGCACAGCTTGGCTTGGAGTAGACAGGACACTCCTTACATCCTGCTCAAGGGGCATAAAAAATTCAATGACCAATTTACTAACTATACTCATGGAAGACGGGGTAGAATAAGATCCCACAAGAAGGGGTAAAATATTTCACTCAAGTGGGTACCTGTTCCAGCTCTCTTGATTTTACTGTCAGGCTGGAAAGATTTTATGCATTTCTTAAAACTCCTGTTTCCATAGTCATACCGTTATGTCAGTGTCTAAACTCAGTTTTCATTTATTTATTTTGTTAACTGTATTGCTTGCCCTCATGGTCATGGAGTAAACCTTAAAAAATGTGTACCCTAAGGCTGAAATGCTAAAGTAATAATAATAAAACCTTATCTTTATGCATTTATTTTTAAATTTCATGAATTTTAAGTCAGTTTTGTGATTGGGAAGAATATGAGAAGAGACTCTTTTAAAACTTGAGGCTGGTGATGTTGCCTACCTAGGAATGGTACAGAGCCACCAAACCAAGCACCTGAGTGCCTGGCTTTCAGACGTATCTGAGTAGAATAACCATATTATACATTCTAATTTTCAATACAGTGTTTTTACTGCATCCCTGGAATAATAAAGACTCTTCAATATGCACGTAAATTACAAGGATAATAAATTATTTTCATGTAAACTTCCACTTGTTTAGAATTTGGCCCTCAAAGCAAATAGCTGACAGTCAACCATTGGCCTACCCAGGGTTAAGCAGTGTCTCAGTGTAGTTTCTAGAACACAGACATTCCTTTCAGAAAACAAAACAAAACATCACAATGTCCATCTTCTTGCAAAAGCCCCACAGCGAAGTGAATGGTTAGAAATCCTACTGTACTTTTACTTCCACCGAGGTGGACTTTCTGAAACTGAATTACTCATGTTATGTACTGGTTAATGAGAAGAAACTATTGTGAATAAACCCTTCACTAGCATCTTGAAAGTTCTCTAGGTCCTGTTTATAATTCCACTAATGCGGCTCACTAAACTAACACCTAAACTATTTCTTAAGCTCATTTTCGTCGTAGCAATGCATCCTGATACAACATCTAGTAGCTACCTAAACTAAACCATGGAAGTGTATGGAAATACCAGTGTGAGTATGATTTTCTTGAGCTATGCTATGCCTACTGCCAAAGCCTATCCTCCCCTCTTTGAAAACAAACTACTAGGTTATCTAAGTGTCCAAGTTTAACACTGCCTAGGGTTATTTTATTTTCAAATTGCTTCTAGATCCACCAAAATCATCTCAGCTAAGTCTATGACAACCCAGGCCTTCAGAATCAAACCTTTGCCAGCACTACTATGGTTTAATTAGCTGCGCGTTTGCCTCCTGGCCGGATCCAATAAATATGCATGTATTGGCACAGCTGCATCTCAGCATGCATACTTAAATTAAAAATGTTTCTTTTGATGCTCTGGCAATCTTGGCATTCATTCACTTTGCCAGAAGCTGCATCAAATCACAAAATACTTGTCCAGTCATCATCACAATGTACAATCATGAAAATGTGCTACCAGATTAGATCCTCACACTACATGTGTAGTAACCTAAAATTCATCATGCTTGTTCTACAGTTACAGAGAAGGATGCTTCCATGCTCCTCATGACTGAAAGATATTCCCATATGACAAATACACTGAATTGGGTCAAAATAGCATAAAAGTCTGCTATTGATATTAGTTGCACTAATCCATATCTAAAGTACTATTTTCATAACTACAGCAGCATTTTTTACTTAAAAGTTGTGGAATTAATTTGTTTCGTTTTCTCCATTTGACATCAGCAGTTTCATGGAACAATGACCTCTCTAGTCACTGATGATGAATTAGTAGCTATTTCTACCAAAAGAAGGAAAATTTGAATGTTATACAGACTTTCTAAGGGACACACTGAAAGGCTCAGACATAGTACATATTTTTTCTCACTATTGACCTCTCCATGCTAAACTCCAGCCTAGTCAAAGAAGCAGAGGAGGTAATACCTATAGACAGACGTGTATACTTGCATACCAATAGGAATTTCAAGCAACTTGAAATGCTTCAAAGAACAAGAAGCCATGAAGGTAGGGCCCATGTTTTTACTCACAGCCTGACCCACTGATTATTAACACCAAATAAAAGACTGATTGGCTTCAGTAACCAGTGGATCAAATGGTTCTTTATCATGTTCTTTTTTTAAACAGTACATTGGTAGATGCTCATTCCTGATTAAAAAAAAAAAAAAAGACAATCTTTGTGATAAGTCCTCCATAGTACCTCCACAGTACCAGATGATTAAAGATATAGTTCTTAAAAATACAGATTTAGAGAGGTGCCTCACCAGGTGAGATACATTGCTCTCAGGAAAATCAGACTTTTCACCTCACATCTCAAGCCATACGATAAGGTCCTCTGAGAAGTTCCTCAGGACACACCCTTTGTAGAAATCCCAGAATCACTGAAGTCTATGGCAAAATTTATGCTGACTTTACTGGACCAGAATGTTAAATTGTTTTTAGATTCCATGCACCAGACCATAAGATTTTAGTAAACATTAGCTTTTACTGAATCATCTGCAGCAACGTAAGCAAGGATGGAAAGAGTAGTACCAGTTGAAATACAAATAGCACATCTTTATTTTGGTATAGATAGTGCCTTAGATTAAGAACATGTATTTATTTACATACAAGTATATGTATACTTATGAAAATGAATACAGAGAATCATAGTCAAAATAAGTGCTGCTGTATTGTGAAATCAGAAGGGCTAGTACCAGCAACAGAAACTGTACTCTGCTTTGAAGCAGTGATTACCAGTTCATGATGTCCACTGTATTACTGAAAGAAGTCAAGCCTTCTCATTGTGATAGATTTCTATTGCACATTAAGAAATGGCCAGATGGTTCTGTGAGAGCTTCTTTCCTTGATTTGCTGGACTTCTGTATTAAGCAACACGTCTAGGAATCTCACAGTGTGTGTGGGTGGGGAGGGGTGAGCTGAGGAATATTAGGGAAAATGATCAGATCAGGTGTAGTACTGAAATTCAAAGCACATTTTTCACTTCCTGCTGAGATTCCTTGGGAATGCAAAACATCTCTGCTATAAATGACTGATTATCCTTCAACTCTACAGTGGAAATCCAGCAGCTGAAAAATCTTTACAACATGTGCTATCAGAGAGTTTGTAGAGTAACCAGATAAACAGTCATCCTTTCTGGATCAGGTGTCCTGTTATTCCTTCTAAATTATACAGAGGTGGGTTGGTCTCTGGTTATTCTGTTGGAAAAGATAGAATTGAATTCCTCTTTTCTTCCACCTCCATCTAGTGTGAGCTATTTAGAAAACACCTTTCCAGGGCAAATATAGCTGATATTTCACTGCACCTTAAACCAGCCCTTTTTATCTCATCATGGCTTTCTTGAAATTAGGATTTATGTTAATATTTTCAGAATATTATTTTCTTATCGATTCTTTACTTTTACTGAACGCACTAGATTCTCTTACACAAACGTTTGCATAGCAGCACATCAAAATACATACTTTTTCTAAACCAAATAGGGTCCAAATGTCTGACTCTGCAAATAAAAATGCTTTAAGTTTATTTTTATACAAACATCAAATGTAGACACACAAAATCCCCACAATGAGATTTATCATCATGCTTGTCAGGAATTCTACTTGCAGATCAGGGGAAAAAAAACTTAATTGAAACCACCAGCTGCTTGGGATTTTTAAAAAAAATCAGAACAGAAACAGAAGAGAGAAATAAAATCTCTTATTTCATAGCAGAATTCTGAACCTACCAAGAAACAATCCTAGAGATCACAGTCATTATATGAAGCAAGATCTGCTTGAACAAAGAAGGATTTATTGTTCATCACATTCATTAGTAATTATAATTAAGATTACTTCAAATATATTTTAAAAAAATCTGCTGTATCACTGTAAGAATATAGCCTCTATTGTCACTTGTTTTTTAAATCTTGCTTGTCAGCACAATGAATAGTTTGCTGTACTCTTAAACAGCACCTCTCTGACTTAAGTTAAAAGTCCACTTGAGAGAAAATCTGCTACACTAGAATAACTAGAGATTTAGAAATATCAAGATGGAATTGTCCACACTGAATTTTCTCCTGAACATTGAAGGCTATTCTGAGGAAGAAAATGATACATTCGTATAATGGCCAGAATAATATTTGCTGAGAAACACAGTTGGATTAGTGACTAAAGACTGAAGTTGACTTTTCAGCATAGTTAGACTTCAGAAGTACCAATACACTCTTCTGCATAATAGAATGAGAGTATTTCATAAGTCTTGAATGTGCTGTGTATAACTATAAACCTAGAACATGTATTTTTAAAATATTAAAGGCTCCTATACAGCGTGGTGAAATATTGAATTATGCTTGTGCAAAAATAAACTATCAGCTTCTAGTGAATTACCAGGGCTTCATAGGGGTTTTTCTGCTCCAAATTTGAACAAAATTCCTAAATTTAAAAATTCCTATGGAAAATAAAATTCCAATTCACTATCACTTAAAAAAATTGTTATGATAAAATTGTTTTTTCTTATTAATACAAAAGCAGTGTAATAGTAAATTATCAACAATATTTTCTCTAATAAACAATAAACTTAAAATTGATGAAAATTAATAAATAAAATGTTTTCAATAAAATACTGAAAAAGAAAAATGTTCGCTTCTTCCCAAGAAAACATATGCGAAAGAGGTATGTTCCTCTGAAATTACTTAAGAGAAGTTGAACTGCATTTCCTAACGGAAAACTTCCACAGAAAATTTTTCAACCAGCACTACAAGAGGTACTTTCTTGGAACTATTTTTTTCCTGTTTGGGTTGATTTTGCTTGTTTTTTGTTCCTGCAGCTACAAAATAATAAAAGTAATCATGCATTCTTCAGGAATCCTCAGGAGGGTATTAAATTAAACTGACAGCACTGATACTGCTATTCATGTTGAAATAATTAGCAATTCCAAGGCTATTAATGGTGTATTGTATCACTATTTTAGATTAGGAAGGATGAAAGTAAAAACCTTTTGGTGACTTTTGCTCCTACTAAAATTTAATTAGCCTTACTTGCTGACCTCATGTTTTTTGTAACAGTACACTCCAAAATGACCTCATAAATGGCTACTAATATGAAGGTAAAGTATTCCTTTTGTCTAAAAACTAGCATAGCATAAAAGATTTTTTAAGTTTTTTTAACTACTTTTGTAAAGTATTCTTATAATTGCTAACATTATACATTTCAGCATTACCTGAGGGACCAACTGACTTTGAATTTAATTGAAGAAAGAATGCCTTACTTTGACAAGGTCACTTTTTAAACTGTAGCATTGCAGAGCATTTTTGATTTTTCCTTTCTGAACTAGCTTTAACCTGTAAAATCATTGACAAAGAATTATGTCTTTGCCATCAAATATTAGTAAAGATTAAAAGTGAAAATGCTACCATTAATGGACATAAAATTTATGGATTATGATGATCTGCACTAAATCTGGAAGGCTGTACCTCATTAGTGAAAAAACATTACTGTGGCCAATGAACATCAGTTTTCAGAAGCTACTTAACAAGAAGTGTTTAATTCTGGAAATTTAGACCCATAGGGTCAAATTGACTCCTGATTTCACTCTAATCGAACAGTTGAATGCATGCTGTTGGTCCACCTTCATAAAAGAAGCCGGGGAAACTAATCGGATTAAAAGCTCCAATCAAACAATTTGAATCTCAAAATAAAGACATGACATAGCATGTTATGCCTTCATTTAGTTACACTAAATAAGACAAATACAAGAACTAATAACTAGGTACTGAAAGCAAAAGGTCTCAAGAAGGAAATGGGAGGCACATTTTTAACAATAAAGCATTTAGCTGTTCAAACATATTAAGGATGAAGTGAATTTTCATCACCTCATACAAATATTACCAAAATCCATCTGACAAAAGCACAGAATCTGCAGGAAGTATCTTACAGTTTCAGAAATAAGTAAAATAAAGCACTTTACATTAATATAAATCATTTCTTCTAAAAGCTTGTTATGGAATGGAATCTGGAACAGCCCCTCCATCTGATACGTAAATGGAAGCTCAAAGATGTTTTGAATTTTTTGCATTCATTTTTTTCACAACTTTCTCTTTTTATATTACTTCTTTTGTTCATTTTGGCATTAGAAAGGAAAAGGATAAAGAACAAAAGAAAATAACTGGGAAAAAAGTCAAATTGAAAACGGCAGTGAGATATTTTGCATATAATTACTTTTCTGAAAATTTCTGGCATTTTATGCCACATTTTTCAAAATGAGATTTTTAGCAGGATTTAAAAATAGAGTGATAATTCAGAATTCCAGTGAGTGACAAACACAGAAACTAGTTTGCCAGCTATTTTACCAGGAGAAACATCATGAAGATATTTTAACCCCTTGGGAAGGTGTTTTCTTAAAATCAAAGAAAAATTATATTTTCCTTTCTGCTGAGTTTATTTCACTTCATAAATGGGTACTGAAATGCAGTTTCTGAAAACATGCAACTAAAACCTATTCTTTTGCTAATTCTTATCTACAAAAATAGAAGAGCAACAAGGCAAACAATGCCATCAACAACAAGAAAAAACCCAGTTTTTAAATACATCTCAATGGCGTTTTTCATTATTTCCAGAAGCACAAGTCACATCTATTTCAGTATAGCTCCTCTTCCACACATTTAAATCAGAGGAAGCATGACTAAGTTTTTAACTTAAGGGAAAGAATTTTCTGTTGAAAGGTTGGAAATAGCAGATATCAGATATTCAAAACTTCCTTGGGCAAAATTTTTGACACCGGTCCTTGTATTATGCTTAGCACACCTCTGCATGCTTCTGACGCATGCATACATTTGTCAACAGGTCATGAACCTTTTAAGGCAAACAAATCAGAGGACATAACTGGATATTGACATATATTGCAAATTGTTAAACAAATTCCAGCATGTGACTTTTGTATTCATTAATCTGTGGATCCTACTTTCATACATAAAACAACCATATCAGACATTTTCTGTGCATTAATGTATGTTTCTGGGCTTACACCCATTAGTGTGTATACAAACATATGTTTTGCCCCAGACAAAACTTTGGTGTGCACTGATACTCCTTGAGTAAAATTTGGGTGTCAATGTTTGCCTTATCTCTATGGGATGACTGTAATGACCAGAGCATATGCTGCGAAATATTGTCTATGAACTTTTTTTTAGAATAAGTAAATGTGGGGGGTTTATTTTTTACTCAACTGCCCAAAGGCATTTAAATATTTTTGAAGAGAAAAACAACATAACAAACCTAAATATTCCCACAATGAGCTATACAAAAAAAGAAGTCCCAAACTTTCCAAAGTATCTTAATGAGGGTTAAAGGTCACTGCTAAATAAAACTGAGAAACAGAAAGGACCAGGATCCTGTTTCCATTTTAATGTGCCTCATGTTTATGTTTTGCTGTCGGCAGGGGAAAGGCTGAAACAATTCCACTTACAAGGAGGCTACAAACAGGCTGAGTATTGCAGCTGGCTGGAAGAAAAAGTTTGTGCTCCACAGGGCTAAGGTGAATACAAGTTCACACAGAACAGACCCATGTTAAGCACAGGGCTTATAACTGACATTTCTGTGCAAATCCTTTCCTAAAAATTACAATCTAGGCTGTGGCCTGAATTCCAATTCCTTTAAATTATGTTCCACAGACCCAAACCAACAGCATTGACTTTAATTTTAATTTCTTCACCACTATTAAAACTCAAATTTTATGGAAAAGGGTTCAATTCTAAAGATGTGTTGTGCCTGCAATTAGCATAACATTAAACAGAGGAAGATCTTAAATTCAAAGATCCCTGGAATAGGAAACAATTGCTAAGGCTACTCATCAAAGCAATATGGTGAACCCTAACCTTTTTTTAATCACTTCTGTATTCTGAGTCCTAAAAAATGACTGCTACTTTTCTGAATTTCATTTTAGTGGCTTCAAACCAGTGTTATGATTCTAAGGAATTCTTTTCTTCTTAAAAAGGGATATACTGTTCTGCTAAGCACATTCTGTTCCTACTCTCCATCCACACAAATACATGGGTAACTGAAAGAATGTGTTGTGAAGTCTGTCTTTAATCAACATGTTCACCTTAAAAGCTATACAAACACCAAAATTTCTTACGTGGAATATAGGACACTTTGGGATACTAGTTCTCAGTAAAGAATAGTTCTCGGCTGAGATACGGTTAAATGAGATGGAACTTAGCTTCTGCAGTGACGGCCACCCTTAATGATGAACTCCAGATATTCTGGTGAAACATGCAATGATAATTACATTATTTGAGAGGAGAGTTAGATCCTCTTAAGATGAGAACACAGAATTTCTTAAACTGACTGATATACATCAACAACAGAAGACATTTCATCAATCACTATTGCATGGCCAGAAGCTCTAAAATGGATTTCTAAGGGGAAGAGTTAAAATACACCACCACCCAACTGTCATTCTTACGGTTGTGACTGTGGAAAGCCCATGTCCCCAAATGTTCTGTAACTATTCGTTCATAAGGTCTAGTTAATGCAAAAAAAATTACTCCTTGTGAAGGACAGTGAAAAACTCTGTTGGTGCAAGCAGGTTATCATCTTCAAAGCTTACAAAAAAAACCACCCAAAAACCTTTGAATTCAGGAAATAATATTTTACTGGAGAGAGATTGCCCTACAACCTACGAAAACTTAAACCTCAGTAGTAGTATTTTTGTCACCAATCATGAATGCTTTCATTCATGTAAGAAAGATGATAATCAAGGGATACCCATGCAAAGCAGTTTATTTCTCATTAAACTACTGAATCACATTCAGCATTTTGTGGGAACTTGGGAATGTTAATTTACAATCAAGACTTTCCTTTACTTTTTTTTTCCTGGTAGACTGTAAGTGAAACTAATGTGAGTTGGACTGCATTTGGTGTTCTGAAGTCATCCTGAGAGATAGACAGACACAAGTACCTTGTCTGACATAAAAATAAATTACTTTATATATCCCAGAGAAAAATTTCAGTGGACCAGTGGATAAACAAGCCACCAGGATTTTGATTCATACAGATAGTTTGTCTCAACAAGATAATAAACTCAGGCACCACCTATTTTTCTCGAAAGGTACTCTTGTTCTTGGTACCTTGTTTCTGTCATGCCTAGCCTGGATTTAAGTTGGTGAGTCCTTCTAACTATTCTGCCAATATTTTACAGTACAAAGAAGCGTCTGCTCGTAAAAAGAATGGTCCTGAAGTGCTCTTCTAGGTAAAGTAACCTTTCAGTCTAGCAGATTATCAGAGCCCAGAGCACACCAACCCTTCCTAGGAGTGCACTCAAGGCCAGCTCTCTGAAAAGAGTGATCTGTCTGAGAATCCTCAGCTGGCCTTGGAGATCTTTGAGAAAAAGCTAGAAGAAGTTGCAGCAGGAGTTCCTATGTCCTTTGGTTGGGAGATGGTTTTAAGCAGAGGTTGCCGTGCTTGGGTCATGACAGGGCTGCCTTGGCACTGTTGATCTGGACCTTGTTGATCTGGATTCTGACCCTGATGCATGGACTGACTTCCTGGCCTCACCTCGGACGTGCTTCATTACAGTGGACTTGTCTGGAGATCTTGGATTCCTGTCTGAGCCCGTTTACGGCCACTGGGCTTGCCTTGTTTGCCTCACTCGGGTGCTGTGGGACAGGAGCCTTGTCACCGAGGCTGCTGCCTCCGTTGACTTTGTTATCATGCTGAGCTGCTGGCCACTCTCCTTTAGGGGGCAGCACCTGCCCTTGGTGCTCCCTAACACAGACGTCCTTAATAGACCTATACTTACATCAACGAATAATGGCTTAAAAAAAAAAAAGAAAAGAAAAAGGCTAATGCAGGCCATGAATACAATGTTCGTGTATGATATTTTTAAAATGAAATTCAGTTCTGATCTCTCCTTCCCAGTCATCTTTTTGAGATGCAATAAGAAGGATGAGCATCTACCATGCTTAAATTTGATCAAAAATTAACATCTCCACTGAATTTAATTTGTGAACAAAATGGCAGATCAAATAGTCTCATTAATTTTATTTTTTTTTTTTAAATGAAGGGGTAAAGCTAGAATGCATGGAAATCTTTTCCTGCAGTATCTCTCTGAGAAAGAGTAAATATTTCTAGGTACAATTAGGAATTTTAAGGCCAGAATGAGTAACTCAGTGATGCTCTATACCAAAGGAGGGTGAAACTCTGCTTAGGAGATGAAACATTCTTATAATCTTCTGTCCAGGCTGCCTCAGTTCTAGGCAGACATTTGCACATAATAAGTAGAGATGCAGGTCTTTAAGAAATCTCAGGCAACTCAGATTTAACACATCATTCCATTACCCTGACCTAATGGAACAAAACAGAGATAAAAAATTACATTTTCAAATGTGGATTTGGCACTGGAAACTTATTAACTCAGATGCAAAACTATGTAGACAAGATATGCAAATGAGAACTTTGAGTCATATTTACACCTTCAAGTTATATCTGACCATGCACGTGTATTAGCTTTTTAGAGGACGCACTCAAGACTAGCTTTGCAGTTTGTTCAAACACCAAGTCCGTACACTCAGGGAGTTGTATGGTACTGGTACCTCTAGGCTGTGTTTAGTGCACCATCAAATACCATCCGGACAGGCTGCCTGCAGTACACCAGTGAGAGCTCTTGTAGAAGACAGAGAATAAGGTAGACATATTCAGTGACACAGTTATTTAGTTGGTGTAAAACTGTCATAGCCATTGATTTCAACAAATCTTTGACAATAAACCCAATCCAGGAACTTCCCAGTGTTGTTTTCGGTATCCTGTTTTGTGATGTTCAGATGTTCACCACAAAATCCTGTGAACACCCTGGAGATAATTTCTCTTTTCTTCATCAAACATGGCATTCTTTGTTCTATAGTTTTCACAGTTCTCAATAAAAAAGAGGAAAAATACCCTTTGAACCAGGTTCTACACTCCTGAAGAAGTAACTAACAATGAAAAAGACGATAGTCACCACGGGGAAAAAGCACTTCTGCTAACACTCCTAAAAGTCCCTTTACCATGTACTCCTACTTACTTTGTAATGATTGCATGTTTTCCCTTCGGGCCCACTAAAGTATTTAATTGCAATTACACTCATTTACATAGCAGATGAGGCTAATTGCTGGTATTAGTTACCAAATGTATGCTTGTATTGTGAGGGTAAAAAAATGCCCTACAGAAAAGAAAACGACTATGCCTCTAATTAAGGAGCTATGAGTCAAAGTGAGCTTGTTCAGAGATGTAAATATAGAATCAAGGGCTTTCAGAGTTCTGCAGTGCATTTTATTATACCGCTAGTTCCCATATTTCAGAGATAACACTGGCAGACCTCATAGTACATACAATGAACTATTCTCATTTTCTCAGATGCTGGGATGATGGGTACCACATAAAAGCTCAGACAGAGAGATCTAGATTTCTAAAATTTTTAATTAGAAATTAATGTGAATGTCGTATTAGCAAGGCTCTTTGTGTATAATAGATACACTGAACTTATTATTTTAAGCAGTCCCATCACCTATTCTTTTGGGTTAATTCCCAGGAAAAGTCTTTTTTTACTTTTTTCAGAGCTCAAACTGCTTTGCATCAATGGACTTCATTTTGCATGCAATTATACACAAGGACTTTTAAGATAACGTGCTACTTAAAGTGAATGTGAGAAGCTTCAGGTCAAGCAGAAACCCAGAGGAATAACAATGCCAGTATTTGGCCCTGGATAGCATTCCTAATATAAAAAAATCTTATAAGATTTGCATCTATACATCTATCTGTACACAGAGATAGAGGGCTAGTCCCGGATGGTAGAATGAAGATTTGTTAATTTTAGTTAGCTTCAGAAGGTCACAGTGAGAACAGAAGTGTGCCCATCAGTATCCCTTGGACAGGGTTGAAAAGCTCCCCATAAACATTTAAAAATTAACACTTTATCAAACTGTGCCTTAAATTTTTCCTTTTCCTGGAAGTCTACCAAATCTTGACAGCAGTTAAGCTGTGGGTGTGCAGAAGCACTACATACCATATTTACTACTATCATCTTTAAGGTAGTTTCCCATTAGTCTACTATGTTTTGCCTACATTTGAAATTGAAATTCTTTTGGTTTGGGGGTGGGTAGCAGGAAGCGTCCTCTTCTTTCTGTTTATGCATTACCTAAAAAGCCAGCAATTTGATTGGGCTCATGAAAAGGGTTCCCACATGTTTTGGTAATACAGAGGAATATAAAAATAAATGAACAAGGTGTGTTAAATCAATCTGGTTTCCTTCTAGCCTTTCTTGGATTTATATCTCAGTTTTTCTATCACTAAATCTAATAGTCATCACTGGTTGGAGACCAGTTTACCAGGTGAATGAGGGCTGTGAACTTCAAGAGACATCACAGAGCCACAACCATAGAATTTTATAACAACCCTGATCTACACCTCAGCTACAGAAAGCACAATGCACTATGGTATTTATAAAAGCAACATTTCTTTGGATTTCTGCTGTTATTAGAATCAGTTCAAGCTAATCTCTGAATTTGCCACTTTGGTTCCCCATTTGATTACAAGCTGTTTCTGCCTCCCACCAAAAATAATTACCATCCCCATGTAAAAATTACTTCCAGCCTTAAAACTGTAAGCTTGATTTTCTGTTGACTTTCGCATCATATAATATAAAACCTCTGTAATATATTGCCATTCTGATATAGAAAGGCTTTAAGTCACAAATAGATGATATAAATGAGAATCTGTCCCTCTTGCTTTATTAGTTTTGTTATTCCTAGATGCTGCTTTATGCTAGTATTAGATTCATCAGTGTTTGGTTACCTACACAGGTCATTTCATAAAATGAAACTGGCTGTGAGCCACATTATCAGCCGCTCCCTATTTTCTTTCTGAAAAGAAGATGAAAAAAAGTTTCAAACCACCCAAAATACATTCCATGGATGCCAAGGCCTCTCCCTTCTGAGTGCCTATTCTCGTTAAATATATACCTTTGTAGGACTAATCCCAAATGGTTTGATGACAGGGGTCATGCAAGTGTCATTTTTCAAACTTGTGTGAAAATCCATTTCAAGCCATCTTCCCCTCTTATATTTCACCTCATTTCTGGAGCACTCATGCAGCATAATTACTTAGCTAGAGCACAAAATGTAAACAGGACATCCTCTCAGATAGGAGATCCCAACATGTTGAAAAGTATATGCCTTAGTTCTTACTCAGTTCTGGAAAGTATCCCAAGACTTCCACAAAAAGATAGTGTTTCTGTTAATGTGGAACATAAACTTAGCCCTTAACATAAAACAAAAACCAAACAACATCTGTCCTTACAGTTTGATTGTTTGTTCCATCCTAGTATAATTATTCTTGCATGACAGCAGCCCCTGCAGGCTATAGCCGTGCTTACTCTACTTTGCCCTGAAAGGACACCAGCATTAAGAGACGAAATGACTGCATCAGAATTGCCAGTGAACTTTTATTTAGAAATACTTAGTGTTACAGCACAGTCACATTTTTATAACTCTGTGATGTTTTTTTAATAGCATTTTGCCAATCCAAGTTGACCAAGAAAGATTTGTGTTTCCCAAAATCACAGGTCTCTGAACAAATCCCTGGAGCTTCCAAGGGGAAAAGTGGTGAAGGAGGGAAAAAGACCAATTTTCCACTCCTCTGTTCCTTTACAGGAATAAGAAGGATTTCTTTTAATGTTTGATCATTATTTTAAGACTTATTTGCTGTATTTCCACCTAGCATCAATAAAATCCTAAATGGGCATAAGAAAAAGGGAGGACATGTTTTCGTCAGTACCCCTGCAGATAGTGTGGGGACAGTAGAAAGCTAAAATTGTCCTGTCCTGACAGAAGCCACACATTTTCTGCCACTGTGACCAAAAGGTGGTCAAAGCAACCCAGCTCCCAAAACTGAAAAGTGACTCAAGAAAGGAGGGTACACACCAGCAGAGTGCTGTATCTCCAATTCTAGTAACTTTTTCAATGTTTTCCGTAGACTTGGCAATAAAGTAATATGTACTTTAATCCCATTCCTGAACTGGTATAACCCTGGCTGAACACTTAGCTTCCTCTGGTCTCTGGATCTGCAGAACTCCCCCAGGACAGTAGGACTTTGTCATAGCCACAAGGCTGTCTCTTTCTCATGAGAGGTATGTGGACTGCTTGGAAGATTGTCATATCTAGTTCAGTGTGAAAGCACACTTTTTAAAATTTGATGCTACAGGGATCACCATAACCTAATCTAACCAGAAATGTCTAAGAAGAACAGATATAGATTGTGTCTTGTCTGCACCCTCTCAGTGGCATAATGCAAATCCTGACTCTGATCACACAAGCCTTGGTTAAAGTTCCCATGTAAACACCTGACTGCCGGTTATTGTTGCTAACTGTTTTTCTGGTCATGTAATTGCAAATATTTTCTGCTATTAACATCGGTATGATAGTAGTTGTAGTCCTTTACTACCTTTCTCTGTATACAGCATGAAATGAGTGGCACCCTTTTGTTTCATGCTAAATATGAAAGTTCATGGCTCATAACATCACTCTAGTTTTCCATTGATAAGTTTGTCTTTTTTGAGCACTATGTGTTTGGTGAAGTGGCTGAGTCAAGGTCTCCTCCCATTTTGTACAGTGGTTTTATTTTAAACTCTCCGCACTTTCTGTGATCACAGAAACTGATTCATTGTTGTCTTTTAGAGATCAGTTGCACAAACATTTCAGGTGTAAAATTTAATGAAGTAAAATACAGTATTTTCAAAAAGAATAAAGAATAGTTGTTTTAGGATCAGTAATGTGATCCTAAAGTTTCCTTAAGTTTGAGTAAGAAAAAAAGCTCACTGAAACCAGAGCCAGATTCCCATGCAGTCTCTGTGCCTGAGAAATTGCTTTAGAGTAGGATGGAGCTGTTGTTAAGGGACCAAATTCTCCACTTTCCTTATAAAAGTACACAATAGAAGACTTACCTCTAAAGACTTACGGCTCCTAGGCAGATTCCTTACAGTCACACTGTCCCCTTAGTAGGAGAGGCGCCGTGTGGAGAACAGAAGCCACAGCTCATAGTGAACACAGACAATAGCCCCAGGAGTCTTTGCCAAAATTGTAGGTTCATCACCTAACCACTACTTTTTTCCCAGCAGTGGTCAAAAAGTTAGCAATAAATGTTATTAATTCAATTCCATGGCTTTTAAAAGCATAGTTGATTGTATCTATATTTTTACCCTCATAACAGAAAGAATGCCTTTATCAGAGAATGTTTCTCAGCTTTTTCTCTCCTCCATTTGTCTATGCTCAAAAGCAGATCCTGGAATTTATAGGGCTGATGACCCACAAGCTGTAAATTGTAGCTCATTCACTTCTATATGAGCTCTGTCTTTATCCATTTAACATTGCTATAGTTGCTCTGCGATGTGGAATGAACAGAAAAACAAAGAGCTAGAAGAAGGTAAAAGATTTGGCACTGTCACCTTGAAATTGGTTGGTAGCCTAAGTGTTATTGTGCTTTTTAATGAGGATTTCTTTTGCAATCTTTAAAACTTGCTTCCTCCCAGTTGTACTACAGCAAGAATTAGCAAACTTGAAATACTCTTCCATGTATGTTATTGGTAAGGCTATAAAACCCCAAATAAGCTGGTGTTTTAAAAGTGCTATTTGTGAAAGAAAGAATAAAATAAAAGAGCAATTTGATTGATTGTTTGTTTAATCAAAGAGCCTAATTATTTTAAATTTCACGTTTTTAAGTTCTCTACATATCTGTCAAGTCTTCATCAAGGGAATTGTCCCTGTCACATCTCTACTATGTTTTTGCTATCATTTTCATTCATTGGTTCATCAAGAATTGGATGCAAAGTAAACAGCACTAGTAACATCTGAGCATCTTCTAATTAGCAGGGGAACCATACTCTTTTTGGGTCTATGCCAAACATCTGAGAGCTGGAAGTGAAAGGAGCTTTCCTTGAGAAGGCCTTCAGTAGCACAAATCCGTTACAACCAATAACCCTGAGAGACCGGAAAGTGCTAGCACAGTCCCCTAAAGAACATAGCACTATGTGTAAAGGGATGTAGGCAGGGCAGCCAGGGGACACACTGATTCTGATGTCCCCCTTGCAACTTCCACGTGTAGAACTTCTATGGAAGTCACAGTGGTGATTAAATGTGCTTTTCTGTTGTACATCCCCTCAGGAGGACAGCTGCGGAAATGTCCCCTCCCCTCTGTAAAATGAATCACCCCTGGATAGGGTGGGTGTAGCTGTTTGTACATCTCTTATCATACTAAGGATGTGCTAATATCTTGACCTGCAAACCCCAGGACCACCCAAGCCTCTAGCAGCTAAACTGAAATGATTCAGTTGTGATTTATGTTGGGAGGTTTCCTCTGCAATATATTCACCCTTGAAGGAGATGAAGAAAACACAAACATTTGCCTAATTAATCTAGAAATGGAAGAAGAGGATCAAGTATATTGTAAAAAAGCTCTCAAAAATGAGTGTGATAGCTCAAGGCACAGTCTCCTAGATGCCATACTTAGACAAAGACTGAGAAGGACACAGAATAACGCGTAGTCATGTGATCTGAAAGGAAGATTAAAGACTCAAAAATGGGAAGTAGAGAAAAGGCCACACGTAGAGCCTGGGAAGAAAAATCAGTCCTGGCAAGAAAGGTTTGTATGTCTAGACTATTTCCCCCTAGTGCAATCTTCCAGACAAGAGTCTAAATCCTTTTCCTTGTCAGCCAAAAATTTTCACTTTGGAGATCAGCACCCAAGTCAGACAAAAGCTTTATGTTTTGGCTGAAGGTATTGACATAACTTTGTGAAGACGAAATTGTTGGAGACCCTACTGTGAAAAATATCCTACAAAAAGAGCTAAAATTATTTCCATTTTGCTTTCCCTTTAAACGTTCATGGGTGTTGTTGTTCACAACTAAGAGTATTTCAAAAAGCCATAGCAGAATCACGAACTGCTTTGCAAGTTCTGAAAAGTTCTCATCATACGTAATGTTTCTGTTTGAATCCAAGGATATAATAAATAAACTGTGACTGCTTGCCAGAAGCGATCCAAACCTATAATTTATGTTATTACTGTAAAATATATGGTCAAAAAGTAAAAAAGTATTTACAACAAAGCTAACAACAGGTATTTCTCTAAGATCTGGCAGATTAGCTAAAAGGAATATGATAAACTGGAGTAACCAGTGTCTTCTGATAATTCACAACAATACTAATTATCTTGATTCTTATTACTGTTTTTTATACCAATAGCTGAAAGATATATTTGGTGTACATCATGTTATATTTGAAAGAAATCAGAAGGTCTCTTTCCCCTTAATGAAACAAATTTAGAATTCAGAAGTCCAAAGAGTCACTCCATATTCCCACTGCTGAAGAGAATGTGAGAACTGTTAACATGAATTACATGATTCTAAAGGGAAATCAAGATTCATAAGGATTTCATATGTACTAAGCTACATGACTTACGATTTGCCCACTTATCACAGACCAATATTAAAAATACACTGGTCTAATGTATCGTGAGAGCAGGGTTTACAGAACTTTTAAGCACTCATGGAGACAGTTAAAGTCAATACGAGCTGCAGGGATCCAGCTCCCTGAAAACCAGTCACTGGTAATGTAAACCTCTATCATTCATAGATCAATAACAGCTTATCAGGCATTCAACATAAACTCCCTTTCAGAGGATCACAAATTTAAACAAACACAGAATGTGTAGGACACCTTTTTTCTCCTTTAAATGTAAACTTTTTAAGATACATTTTTAACCCAAATGTTTGTAGAAAACCGGATCTTTTGCTGGATACTTGCAACAAAAGCAGAGAGCAGGTTCCAAAGTAGAAGACAGATCTTGGACAAAGCTGCGCTGAAAACATATTATCATGATTAGACAAAGGGAAATTTCTTATGTCTGTAGCTCCCAAGAGATGTCCAGGATCAATAGGCCAGAGCACCCTCATACCCTCTTTAATAATACACAGCTACAACAGCTTTTCCTCTTGACTGCACCCATTCACTTGTCTCTCTAAGTACTTGAAAGTTTTCTAAACACTGCTCCCATGACACATTGGGCTGTACCCCATACACATTCAGTATGCATCAAGGTTTGTACTCACTATGTGAGTGGCTGATAAGGCAAAATAGTAATTTCTTTTACTACCTGATGTTTGTCTCTGGTGTCCACTGAAAAATCGTCCACCTTTCCTCAATGTACTTAGAGCTGCCTGTGTACAACAGGAGAAAAAGGCCCAAATCATATGAGGAAGAGCTTTGACAGATGGGCTCTGGCAGATCTTTCTGCATTGGTGTAAGACTTTACCCACAGCTGACTGCTCTATTCTTTGCTATAGCTTAAAGCCCCAATAGAAGAGTCAGCAAAGAGCGATATGTATCCACAGTTCAGCCTGTGTTCATCTTAACTATTTTCTCTGGTGGCCATGCAAAGGTATGGACACGTATCTCCTTTTCTTAACATCTTCAGTCCCTAACCTTATGCAGATATGGAAGACAGGCAGCCAGGGGTGATGATATACAAATTATCATAGCAAGAACAGCCACAGCTTGTCTGACAAAGCCCTAAGATTATGTTCAAATTCTGTATAGATAGATCTGCTATCTGGGGATTACAGGTATATCCTGCAGTGGCAAGGGGACATCTGTGATATAATAGTTGTTTTGCATTTCTTTCACCACGTTCATTGACTCAATAAAGTAAATATGGCTATTGAGAGGGAAAGACAGAAACCAGACTGGAGAGAGAGAGAGAGATATAGACAGGGAAGGAGAAAGGGAGGAAAAGAAAAAGAGAGTGGAGGGGGAAAAAAAGAGAGGCGGCATATTGCACAAGTATATATAGTAATGCAATATTATGTAATAGCTTCAATAACTTCCCTGCCCAGGAGATCAGAAATGTCATGATTGGTTTCCTAACCTGACAGTATTATACTTGAAAAAAAGGGGAAAAAGGCATGTTTTCAAAGTGGTCACAGGGTTCTTAGGGGACATTTTCTTAACTTATATGCATATCCATGTATCTATGTAAACTGTAATTTTAAAAACCATTCTGTTCCCTAGCCCATCGGCGGACGGAAGGAAGGAAAGAGATCAGTGGAGAGGAATGTTTAAATAGCTTCTTGTTTTTCACTCACAGGACAGATGGCGTGCAAACTAATGAAAAATAAAACCCCAACTGACATTGTATAGCAGCTGTGTAGAGTGTCAACTGTAGGAAGAAATGTGGCCTACTGGATAGACTGTTTTACTAGAAATAAGAGAACTCAGGTTCTAAGCCTGGTTTCCTGTTCCCAAAATTCCTATACTTTTGTAAAAGAAGTCTCTGTGCCTCAGTTTCTTCATCTGTAGAATAGGAACAATTATACATTTTGCTTTATGAAGAGAATTACAGAGACAAATAATGAGAACTTAATTTTTGTGGGAAATCCCCATTTGTATTGAAAATACAAAATACATGTTTTGTGATCACAGCGGTTATATGAACAAAACTGAGCTCTTTCACTGCTCTAGAATGTTTTTTTCAGTACTCAGAATTACTATGTTATGATATTGTTAATAAGCCTAAGATTTTACTGACAACTCAAAGCAAACAAGATTCATAAAGTTCAAGGTACAGCCCTGGAACAAGAAGAGTCCATGAGTTGTTACTCATTTCCTGGGGAGACCTTCACATTTTTTTCCAGAAGGCCAAGCTTTTCCTCTTTACATATTTTTGGTCTGCAAAAATTCCTTCTGTAATGTGGTTGACTTTCTTCTTTTTCAAGTTGCTGTGCTGGTACTGTTTTCTGCAGCTTACGTCATTATGTGCCAATCTTTTCTGCTTTTAAGATGGTTTCATATTTTTTCTTTCCTTTTTCTTTTTTTTCCCCCTCTTCATTCAGCCATTGTCCTGAAGCCCTGAGAAGAGTTCCTATAATCACTATGACCACAACTTAGTCTGGGAAGACACAGTTGCCTTTCTACTTAAGATAAGTCAGAACACAAGAAAATTGACATGATTTATGTCAGTTTCCAAAGGATTAGGGCTAGCTGCAGGGGTTACCTTGATTTTGATCTGTTGCCATTTTTTCAAAACAGAGCAGGAAGAATCTCTCCCATAGCCACTACCTTTTTTCCTATCAGGCCATTATGAAAAAGCCACATTAAATTTTCAGAGTAGCAGTGAAGATAACATTGTGCCTCTCTCTGATGCTTTGGAGGCTATCGGCTTTGAAAGGAAGCATGTGCAAGTTTAAAGTTGCAATGATTGTGCTCGACTACTGCCTCTTTGATATACCAGATCTTCTGTTTATCCACTGGATTTGTGAGGGTGGGGAGGAAACACGGCTGTGATATGATTCAAGATGGTATATATAAAAGAGTAAGAGATTTTCCCCTGCCTTCTCAGTTTCTGCCTTTTCTCTAAAAGACTTCAGGACTCCTCTCTGTGGGGATTTACACCTGAATGAGACAACACCTGTGCTGTGGCATTCTCATAGATAGTACTGTGTATCTACTTTACTTAGTATAGCTTTTTCTCTTTATTAATCTAAGGAAATGGTTAATTTTCCCTGAATAGAGCAGTTAAGTATGATGAGTTTTAGGAAATTTCTACGCTGTTGAAGATTTGTGCTATAAATTAAATCCTTATTAACCAGCTGGCCTAGTATGTTCGTGGCACAAAGGACATGATATCTTATTATGGTATTGATGATAAAACAGAACAACATAGCTGTCTTCTTAATATTACCCTGTGAAGTAATTCCATCACGTATCATGTTATCAATATTTAAGACTGCCCAAGAATATAAATGATACTGGACACATATGTAACTGTAAAGTGCACGTGACATCAGATTAGTTAATATAAAATAACTGAAGAAAACTTGTTTATTGTTGCAGTAGTGGTGGAAGTGATGAAGTGGTGCAAATGCAATGTTTATCATACTGTACACATTAAAAGTTATGATTGCGCGGGAACATTTCTCAGTTAAATGGTATGTGTCGGAGAAAACACTGCACCAAATAACAAAGAAAGGAATACATTTTGTTCTGTCATCTTTTTCTCTTTTTTTTCTTCTTTTGAACTAGATCCCCAGTGTAGCCTAGAGGATACTTTATTTATGTCCCTGCAGTTCAGGGCCTAGAAACCAATTCATCATGTTCCTGCCTTGCCTCATCTGCTGCAAATGAATGACCCCTCCTGCAACTTTCTGAAGTCTGTTTGCCATTATGTAGATTAATGCAATAAATACGCATATGTGTGTACATGTGTGTGTGAAAAAATGTATTGATGGAGTACATTGTGTTATGTTCCACAGCCAGCTCCATCCAGAATCTGTAATTTAGCATTCAGTAAATATAAGTGACTCTCCCACAACACAAGGAAATGTTTCTGTGTTCTACTGAGTCATATAGATTTTTTACATAAATGCTATAAAATAGATATTAGCTTACACCGTCTTTTGCATGCAATAATTCAAATCAGATTTATGGCTTCATGTTACATACAAATTCCCACCATTCATACATAAGAGGTTAGAAAGTTGGAAATAAAGTAGCAGACCTAGACTGCTTTGGGTCTTTTCTTTGATGATTAGCATTAAAAGCCAATTCTGTACAATTCCAAGTCTTTGTATTGTACACTTGAATGTGTTTTACCAACAGGTATGTGAAAAAAGACGAGCAGTTTTTGAAAAGGGTAAACAAAAGAACTGTGAACCAAATTCTGCAAAAAATCATTTTCACAATTAAATTAATAGAGGGATGGCTTAATCACCTGACTTGCAGGATTAATCATATGCCCTTTCCTGCAAGCACAGGAAAATTTTGACTAGCACAACCCTCTCTGGCCTGAGTGGAATGAGTCAAGTTTGTAAGTATTTAACATGGGATTGAACATTACCAGGATCAGGCTCATACTCTGGAGCTGGTTTATCTATTGGCTGGTGAGCAGTATGCTCATCTTTTCAACACAAACAAGCAAATGGGGTAGATTCCTGCCAGTCTTTAGTGTCTTTACTGTTTTAGTTTTTTAAAAAATAAACAAGCAACAACAACAGAAAGAATCCCAGAGAAGCTGTTTTTTAAACAATTTGGCTTTTGAAGTCTTTCACATCCCTGCTTGGAACACAGTCATTAAGGTTTGATTGTGTAGATATTTTCCATACCCAGTTTAAGTAATTTGATGAATAAAAAGCTGGCAGAAACTAATGAATTTATAGAAAAGAATGGCACAGAATGCTAACTAAATTGAGTTAAAGACAAGAAATAAGAATGCCTTAACAATTTCAGCTGCTTATGTCTGGTCCAGAAATGCAGTTCTTTGCTATCAGTTTTGATAAGCAGCCTTCCTCACCGATGAGGCTATAAGATGATAATGTCATTCAATAACTCGCACACCCTTTCCTGCTATTTGTCCAGTGCAGGAAACTAAGGGTTTTCTTGTCGTGTGGACACAGAGGAAATATCCAGCAACCAAATACTGACCCTTGCATGCAAACAGGTCCATATCCTCTTTCCGCCTGACAACTTCCTTCCTGCCTGCTAGGAACAAATCTACTCTTCATTTTTCCGGAGTTCTTTATACAGGCTACACAGAAAGCCCTTGGGTAGGGACAAACATTTTATTAATGTAAACTTCATCTAACAGCTGGATACTTAGGGCAGCCAGGCCCAAATTTACAGTAGAGAATTGTTTGCTGCTTTTAACCATAGTGTTGCTGCAGCTGAGTCACTAAACACTCTGTGCCAGGGACTAATATAAAGAGTTTACTGAGATGTCTGGCCTTAGATTAACGAAGACATATTTGCATTTCTGACATTTTGTGAAGGCTAAACTTAGGTAAGATGAATCTTATTGGGTCTTTCCACAGCATTTCTCTGCATTAAGAAGAAAGTGGAAGCCTTTTTCTGGCCATGAAGAATGGAGGTTCTATCTCCTGTCTGACTTCCCTAGACAGTCACTAAGATATAAACTCTTTCCTGAATTATGTTACTGATCACATAACAAGCAACAAACCAGCCAAAAAAACAGCTGACAGTTGGTAGCAGAGAACAAGTTTCATAGGGATGTATTTTCTCGGATAACCTATGTTATTTATTCTTTCCATGAAATCTTGATTTCAGAATGTAAAAGGAAAGCCCAGCCCATGTACTCTCTTATTCCCATTATTCAATTACCTGGGAAATCTCCTGTGGTACTACACAGACTTGTCATTCTGTGCTGTTAGAAGAATCTCAGAAGTCAGTAATTAAGTCCTCAAGAAATTCTCCCTCAGTCAGGTGATTAGCCCTTTGTGTGACTGTGACCAGGCTACTTTTCACTCTAAAGATAGTTCACTTACACTTTAGCTTTGGAATTGCCCATTATACCACAACACACTGTATTGATATATCCCCATTAGAAAGTATCTTTCACTGGAATTTGTACATCTGTATGTATGTGTTCCTCTCATCAGAAGATCACAGAATCATAGAATGGGTTGGGTTGGCAGGGGCCTTTAAAGCTAGGACCAATTTCTTACGTATTCCCATTTACAACTTAAGAGTAAGCAGTAGCCAGCAGAGTCACAAACTTTTGTGCATGGTCAGAATCAGGCCCCTTCTCTATGAGAAGATAGATAGTGGAGTCCCTCATTGTGCTGCAGCGCTGTGACATAGTGCAGGGCAGCTGCGAGAAATCTCTACCACAAGGAATTTCTTCCGTGTGCCCTGAAATCTCTGAGAATAGGTCCTCGCTTGGTAGGTGTATAGGACCACCAGTCTGAAAGAAACCCAAATCATCACTTATAAATATTAGGGGAGCTGTGGGGGAAAAGAGCAAAAGAGAGAGAAGGAGCAAAAGAGAGGGAAATTCCATATACAAAAGTGAAATTCATTAATTCATATTGAAAGTTATCATTATTATATTACAAATGTGAATGGTATACAACATAAAAAATTAAAACAATATGAATGAACATATTTTATGTGATGATGAATAATTGTTAGAAACACCTTATTTAGTTGTATTTGACAAACATTTATAATTATTTTAATTGCATCATTTAGATTAATTGCATTTCCTCTTCTATAAATATTTATGAATGGAACCTTAGTATAAAGGCAGGGATCCTTCCCACTAGACCACATTGCTCAAAGCCCCTTGAACACTTCCAGGGATGGGGTATCCACAACTTCTCTGGGCAACTTGTTCCAGTGCCTCACCACCCTCATAGTGAAAAATTTCTTCCTAATATCTAATCTAAATTTATCCTCTTCCAGTTTGGAGCCATCACAACTCATCCTATCACTACATGTCCTTGTAAAAAGTCCTTCTCCAGCTTTCCTGTAGGTCCCTTTCAGATACTGGCAGGCTGCTATAAGGCCTCCCCAGAGCCTTCTCCTCTCCAGGCTGAACAACTCCCTCAGCCTGTCCTCACAGCAGAGATGCTCCAGCCCTCTGATCATCTTTGTGGCCCTCCTCTGGACCCGCTCCAACAGGTCCACGTCCTTCTCATGTTGGGGCTCCAGAGCTGGAATACTGGAGTTAGCCAGAGGAAGGATTATTTACTTATCCTTTTACTTTTAAAAACGTTCAATATTACAGGTGCCTGACAACTGGATATTTCAACTGGTTTCTGTTCTAGCGTCTACATACGTATACCAAAGATCAGATGGGCTGTGTGTCAGTGAAACATAAAAGCTGACTTTTGCTTTTGGCCACTTTCCCAATGTGGCCAGCATCTGAATGTTTTACTTTCCTTACTTGACACTGCCGGACTTTTCGCAGAAAGCGATGGAGCCGCAGCTGGTCGGGTCCCCGTGCTCACCTGCAGGCCGCAGAGAGGCCTCTCCCCCATGGCCCCGTCCTGGAGCCTGGCAGGGGCCTGCTGGAGCTCGGGCCTACACCCACTCCTGGCCTGCCTCCGGACCCCTCTCCTGGGTGGACTCCTCAGACCCCTGTAGGGGTCCCGGCTCTCCTTTTGCTCCTGACTGGAGCCCTGGGCTGGACCCTGAACCAAGTGTATCTCTTTGCAGTGGTGGGGTGTGTTGATGGTCCCCACTGCGTGCAGATGGCATGGCCCAGCGCAGGGCCGCCCGCGGCTCCACGTCCCTCACCACTCCCTGACAACCGCTTTCAAATGAGAGTGGTTCAATTCGTAAGTGAATGGTGGCAGAGATGGAGAAACATCGTAATTTGGGGAATCGGACCATTCAGCAGAACCAGAGCATGACAAAATTGAAGATCAGTGCATTTCACTGCTATCTCTACATCTCTACAGCCAGGCTGGGGAAATCACTACCAGAAGGAACTGTTGGATTAAAAAAGGGGAGGACATTTATATAGATAATAAGAATATATGGCTGTATAGTTTTTACTCAAAAAAAAGAAAAGGCACGGGGAGGGGGAAGGACAAAAAAAAATAAAAGCGCAGCATTTGAAGCAATTCTTCAGGGTTTAAAACAGCCTCTGAATGAGATCTTAAGTCCTCCAGGTACATAAAGTTCTTCTTTCATATGAAAGGTAAAACACTACAAATAGCTTCTCGGACTGAAGAGGCTCCAAGCCTAAGCTGGTTTAACAATTACTGTGTCCAATGTTTTTCGGTAGATGCTTTCCTAACGAGAACATAACGAAGGCTAAATTGCTTTTTCAGTTATGGCTTACTAATTTGAAATAACCTCCCAGGTTAAAACACTACCCTTACATCAGGTTAACCTGCATTCCTTAGCATGACAGCTATGGTGTCAAGTTCCGCGCCATGTACACTAGTATTACAAGTAAAGTAATTCTAATAATTCATGGTAGACGCCGTTGAACCTGAGAACTGGCACATTAGATTTTGCTTGGAGTTGCTTTCCAGACTCAAATTTTCCTGAAGATAAAGGAAATCTGTTTGTCAGTGTTCCTCCGCTCTATGTAGAATCTGCAAGGAAAAGCCCATCTGTTTGATTCTGATACAGGATGGAAGCAGGTAGCATTTTTTAGCATCGGGTTATCTCATTCAGCCTTGTTCTTCTTTAAGCAATGTGACAAGTCTGGACTTTGGAAGCTCTAAAATATAAACCAAAAGAAATTATTTCTGAAGTGCCAAGTCCTTATTTCAAGCATGCTTATGTACAAAGAATTTCAGAATGAACACTGTGTGTAAACACCATTTTCTTCAAGAGACTGAGATGAATTCAAGTTTGCAAGCTATATTGACTACTCAGAGAAGACATAGGAGTTCCTCCCTTCTTCCTGTGTTTAATTACATGCTGAGTAACTCAGAAGTTATTGTGCTGCACTATCATTCTGAGTGATGAACTAGACAGAATTATGGCTGAAAAACAGACTAAAGGCACATCTACCTAGCATCACAGAGAAAAAGATCTGTTAATCGTCATGTTGCAAATACCAGGGATGAAATCCTGACACTGTTGAACCCAGTGGAAATGTTTTCATCAATAGGGTTAGGATTTCTCCTAAGTTTTTCACGTATTACTCCTTATGAGAATCTCACCAAAAGACAGACTGGCCATATTTAAACTGTGGGGGGTTTTGTTGTTGTTCCTTTAAAATACATGAACAAAGGCCACATGGCTGTGGAATCAAACTTAAGAACTCATTAACACTTTTTATGCAAGTTGGATTGTCCTCCAAAATGCTCCTTTGAATCATTAAAAAAAAGGCTCCACTTAATACTGCTTCATTTTTTTTTCTATACATATTTTCCACTTTCTGATCTTTGTCTTAGTGTTCTATAAGATGGTATTGTTACTGATGCAGTTTGTAACTTTATCCTAATGCCAAACTACTGGCCAGGGTCAGACTTGTTGGAATTAAAGTTATGAAATCAAAATTACTTTTTTGTTTAAAAGGAATCTAAACTTGTTAATATTTTTGCAGTTATACCAGTACAAGTAAAGCTTATTATTTTACTTCTGCTTGTGTAAGCCACAATTTCAGAGGGAATGTCATCTTTTTCAAAAAGCAATAGCAACAAATGGAAAAAATAATCTTCTTAATCAAGTATGTGTAAAAGATTATTAAGTAATGAATTTTTTGTCATTTTTATTGTGAGGCAGTATATATAAAGTGTAATTTATGAACAGGGACACAACTATTCAAAAATACTGTCTCGCCTCTGGGTCAGACCAATACAAAGACAATTATTGCCAAGGGCCTTTTTCCTTTTGTGTCTACAAAGGGAAAAGCACAATGACATTAAAACCTAGTGCTAGCATTTTTTTGCTAGAACAAGAGAGTAGTACCATTGATTAGCCTGTAGTTCCACCTACTCTTTCAGTTGCATATAATAATCTCCAATTCCTGTTTAAATTGGTTTTGCGTTTAAACAGTCGTTGACTTTCACCATTGAGGTGGTTGCATTTCAGCATTAAACTCTGGAGACTTCCAAGTAGAATACTATGTGTGTATACATCTATTACTGCTCATCACTATCACTTTATCACTTATGTGCGTAATAACAGTTAATATTTATGTTGGGGTTGTGTCTAGAGGAACCAGTTAAACGAAGGCAACAGTAAAATAATATAGACAGTAAGTACATAGCTGTTACTCAAACAAAGTGCAACTCAGACAACATTCAAAAATCTGTTGTTTTCATGATACCTCTATGCACTTTGTGACAGTAAAAGAACAGAATTAACATGTATTTTGCCATATATAAAGTAAAGCACTACCGTGGATAGGGCAGAAATGCAATCATCTCTTCTGTCAGGTTTAAGATTATGCTCATAATTGCCAAAAGGCAGCATACTTCGGGATTTAGTGGTGCTCAGGAGAAAATCTGTGATTTTTTTGCCTTAGGTTTTATTTGTGCTCAAGGAAAAAAAATCAAAGAATAAGCCCCAGTTCTTAATTTAGACTTAAAACTGCATTTGCAACATCACTACATCTTAATGTTACATAAATATCATTTAATGAAAGAAGATAGATGACAGAAGAATTCTTTTCTGTAGTCTATATTATGTTGTAATTCTAACAGCATTATTATGATCTTCGAAAACAAAATTGTAAATCATCAAGTCTTACGCAAGAGTGAATCTATTTATAAGTGAAAATATTGCTGAAATAAATTGCTTTTGAACTAAAAAATAAAATTCCCCTTGCAATTTTGTGTTTCAAAGCTTTCCTAGAACTGAAGATTGACAAGTCACAATTTCACTTTGTCTTTCTAATCCTATTAGTGTCGTTGGTTTTAATACACTTGGCATTGGCTTATAGCCCAAGTCAGGACAGTGCATTTACAGAAGTCTCCTGTCTTTCTATTTGATCAAGCCACAGTTGTCATCATAATTCTAGCCTTACCTACATGTTGTCTATACGTTTTGAAAATCTAATTTCTTAATTCAGACTCATTATTTCATCTTAAACAATTTTTTCTTTGTGGCCTTCACATCCATACTTGTCTCGTGTCAATAGGGAACACTGATGTGAAACATTTCACTTGCTCTGGCTACCTGACTAATTTTAATAAATCTGCAGGCTGCCACAGTATGTTATATTAGGCTAAAAGCTTTCTTGTTTTCAAGGACTATCTTGCTTCACCATCTCGCTTCTTTCATTCACTGCAGATGCCCAAGACTGTTACTGTACTTCTGCAGTTCTTTCCCAAGGACTTGTTTTCCTTGATATACATTTAAGAAATTGGCCATATGATATAGACAGACTCATTAGAAGCTAGAAGTAAATTGTCTGAATAAGTTATTTCTTTAGCTAATAGAAGAAGAATCTTGAACAGAATAATTTTTTTCCCCTTTTCCTCACCTTTGTTTGACAGTCATCTTCAGTTGTGTATCTTTCTTGGGTATGTAAAGTGATATTAACACAAACAACCACCTCTGAGAAATGTTAAGGTTTATAAATGTATTCAGAACTTCAGATCCCTTAACAAAATACTGGTTATTTAGTGGTGAAGATAGCTATTTTTACACTTCTAGAACTTTATTTTGCTCCATATTATTCAAGTGTGTCAGTGATCAAGCACATCAATGATCGGACTTCCCATTCCCCTCTCCTATTTTCTTGTTAAAAAAAAATTGAGAACTAAAAAATATGGATCTTACATCCAGGCTGTCAAATAGTATTAATTCTGTAGTTTGTCCTCAGACCATCAAGACAGTCAGGTCTATCTGTATTAGCGTAAAAAGAAGTCTCTCCCAAACTTACTGAGGTATTAAGCACAAGCATTTATGTGGAAGAGAAGCTTGCTCATTTCTGCCTTGTACATAGGTAAAGGATCCATTTCTTTTACTAGGTATATTATTCTGATTTCTTTCAAACAAATATCCCCTTTTTTAGGGGAAAGAATAATGGGAAAAAATTGTTTATAATATTAAAGTATGTACACTGTACATGGATATAAAACTGACTGAAGTTTTTGTGTATAATGTTTGTGTAACAATACTTATCAGTTACTTTTTTCCTAAAAGTAGCAAGTATATTGTGTCTGTAATAACCTTCTCCTGTAAACCCCAAACTTGCACTAGCAGTGAATCAGTGCCACAGAATGATTCATACTGTAGAATTTTCCATGAGTGTCCAAAAATAATAATAAAGAATAAAATATTTTTTTTTCTAATTCACATTGGCAAACATATGCATTTCAGTGATAAAGATAAGAATTTTTAATTCAGCTTACTGAAATTTGATAAATGTGAATTTCTGTATTATTTGGCTTCTAGTGATCAGTAAAAAAAACTTTATTCCTCTCAAACTGAAAGAAAATGAAGTTCTGAATTGCAGTCATAAGAAATTGATTTCTGGCACACATGCAAAATTGTTTATTTTTATGGAAGACATAATTAGACTCAACACCCACAAACAATGAGAATACATTTCAATATATTCTTTATACTGGTCAGGTCATGAAGTCAATCATAAACATTAACTGAAACAAAACATTCCTTGGGTAAATCAAAGGAAGTACCACTGAAATAACATAAGCAGCAGAAGAAAGCTTGGAGTCTTTCCACACTAATGTCTGATTATGTGGAACAATGTCAAGAACTCAGTAGAGTACTTGCCCAACTAGTGCTTCTGGCCAATTTTCCTCTCTCAAAAATATTTAAATGCAACTGGAAAAATTAACATATAAGAAAGTTCAGGACTTTATAGGATTGAGGAGTCCTTTATTCATTGTACAGTTTAGAGAGCTTTTAGAGACTATGAGAGATGACAGAAAATTCCATGCAGTCGATATTAACCGAGTGTTATATGGTGATGTAACATACTGAACTGCCAGAAAAGAACAGCAGACCTACAGGGTTCATCAGGAGTGCTACAGGGCTGAAGGCCAGGCCAGCCATACGTAGCTGTGCAAAAAATGGTACTTGCCCCATGTTGTTTCTTTCCAGCTGCAGAACCAGGAATCAAAGGTACGTACAGCCTGTCTCCCTTTTTGTTCAACCAGCATGTTAATTGTATCTCCTCAACAGCTATCATCAGCTTTAAGGCACAACTTCCAACTGGCTGGTCTCTTATCAGAAACGGTTTTGCACAGAGATCATTGTGGTTGACTTGTATTTTCTGGCAGTGAGAAGAGGTGGTTTGGAATCTCAAAGGGTATGATTAAGGTTCACTTTTGGTGGCATGGACTGCCTTTGTATGAACTATTATCAGACACACAGAAAAGAAGTGGCAGAAGCCATGAAAGTGACACAATCAATCATTCATCTATGCTGTTCCAGCTAATTTGAGGGTATTGAATAAAATGGAACTTGGATCAGTGTAAGAAGATCTGTCACTTCATTCCTGGTTGTTGGGACATCCTATTCAGAACAAGCATAAGCTCTGGAAGGAATCTTATCCACTAAACATATTTGTTTTAATTTTTCATGAAAATGTCTCCAACCACCTAAACAGCCTGATGTTAACCACTTATGACTGACTACTATTCTAGCTGTCAAGATAAGAAGGGGTAGCCTGCAGTGCCACCATACAAACCCACAAAGGTAAATCCTGTGTTCTTAAGCATGTAAGTGAACACGGCTGGTTGAAATGTTTTTAGATGTAGGGTAGAATGTAGTCAGAAAGAAAGCTACTTATGTCTGCTCACCCTTCACATCAGCATCTTTCTGAAGGGGTTTGTGAATCACTAGGAGGATTCTTTAGAAAAACCACACTTTCAGGCATGAGATTTATTACCCAGTAGGAGTCTTCTATATGCTATTATTTCTTTCACCTACACTTCCACCCAAAGACATCTGCTGAAGGAATGACCATTTTAATCTGTTATTAAGCATTTGAAAGGAATCAAAAGATGTGTCAATAGGAAATGGCTAAAGTAATGTCCCCGCAGCTTCTAGAAGGGTAATGTTTGCCAGATACATGTCCCAGAAATAGAAGCAATGTTTGGTTTATGTCTTTTTGTGGATGACTTGCATCATCCAGAGAGATTTGGATGAATCTAGTCTTTAGTATTCAAAACATCTTAATTCATCCTTACCATGCAGTGTTTAAGCAACTTGCTCCTACAGTTTGTTTCTTTGTCAATATCTTTAATACATTCTAAAATAAAAATGAATGTTTAGCTTAGCGTGTCAGAGGTTTCCAGAAAAAGCTTGAAAAATCAATAGTGTAAAAGCACGAGGAATTTGCTTTAGAAAATGTGGCTCTTGTTAGAGAAAAAAACCAGTATGATTTGTTCTTCTGAGAGTCCTACATGCATGATAAACACTTCCTTTACTAATACATCAAGACACTCATCTTTCAGCATGATAGGAGGCACAGCTTATTTTTGCTAACTCTGTTAAACCTCTGAATCTAAAATAACTACTGCTGAAAAGAGAATAAGTGTGTTAGCTTTTGTTTAGCTGCCAATGAGGCAGTTTATGCCCTTGCAGCCATCGTGCAGTACCGCTGTAAGGCAAGTGTAAGAGCTTCCAAGAGAGCCTGGAACGTTCACTGGGACCATGCAATTTCAAGCTTCAGAAGTCAACTGCATAGATCATTTCTTCTGAGTTTTCTGAGAGTGCATAGATGCACAGTGTTTCAAAAGACACTGAAAACTGAGTGCTTTGGAACTGATTTTTGTGTGGTCGCTATTATTCTTTCTCAGTGAAAGTCATTACTTGTTGGTATACAAGTGGAAAAATCTGCAATAACAGAGATTAACTCAAATGGACAGTGAAATAAATGATTGTCCTAAGTTGAAATATAGTATTCAGGATTTCAGTTTCTAGAATAAATAAATATTCTCCTTTATGTCTAAAACTATATACAAATTCATGACCAATAGAATTTTTACATGTAAAATGATCACAGAATGCTATTTGTAATTCATTTTATGTTTAAATACCACAAGTTTTTTTCAAGAAAAAATTTCGTGATAACCTTTCATGCATACACTAAAGTACATGTCATAGCTAGACTAACATAATGGAGTGTTATGAGCTATTAAATTTATGAGTCATGTACTGAGGAAGATGTACACCAAAGGCTAACACACTTTCTGGCATGTAAGCATGCGCTAGTGTGTTACATTAGATGCTCTGGTACATGAAAAGACAAAATTTGCACCAACAATCTTGTAACATATCTGTCTCTGGGTATGGAAGGACTGACACCTACGTCACTAGAGCTCCTGGTTCAGGCTCAAAGTTGATATAAATGATGAAGAAATCTAACTACCAGGGAGTCGGTCTAAATGGTTGAATTGCAATAGAAGTTATTTTAGCTTTCATGCTTAAATGAGAAGAGGGATGGAGTTGTGAAAAAAGAAACCAACAGGAAGAGTATAAAAATAAGTAAATCTGAGGACTCTAATTTATTACGTGTCTTGCTCTTTATTTTACTACACACGTATCCTTCTGGTTCCATGACATCCGAACTATGTTAGTTACCATTCACTTCCATCAATTTATTGATGAGCTAATTACAGCATCACTTTCATTCTCTCTGTGTATGGCCAGAGATGCATAACCGTCTTTGTAGTATAGGGAACTGGTGTCTGGTCCTCGAATTTATTTATTGAAACAGTGACAACAATCTTGATTCTTACTGACGAGTTTATTTTCACTAAGGTCAGGAGATGACTAAAGCCAAGTACGTGCAGGTTTGGGATCATCCATAATAGTATGTTCACATCCAAGTTATTTGAAGTAAACAATGAATGAATAAATAGATGTTGGATGAAGGAAGAACACCACATGTATAAAGTGTGTATATTCTTATCTTACAGAACTGAACATTTCGAGGAATTGTTATGATCTGCCACATACATAGTGCACTTTAAACATTTTTATCTCCTCATTTCTCAATGCTATATTTTCCTACTGCTAATATATGCTACGGCAGACTTCTATAGTGCAAAGAACAAAAAAAGATACAAATACTGAAGAGTCTGTAATCTATCCAATCACAGCTCAGTTGTTCATCTGTAAGGCATCACTGTTGAGCAGGGTGATGAAGGAAGGATTCATGTGTTAAGACATGTTATTAGGAATCTGAAGATCTGGCTTCTCTTCCTATTTCTTCAAAAGATTTCATGTTCAATCTTCAACATATCATTTTGTATTTGACTCACTGCCAAAGATAATGACAATCTTTATTTCTTGGTGCTAGAAGTCCTGTGTAATGGAGATGGATAATGGTGATGACATTGGTACCAAGGAGCTGTTACGCATTTGTTGTGATATCCCCAGATGTCAGAAAGTATAGAGATGTAATGTATTTGTTAGTGGTGTTTTGTTTCCCATTTTATCATCTGCTAATGCACATAATATGTTTTAAGAAAGGCTCTGAAAGATTACAGTGAGAATACTTGTAGAAAAAAACCCCAATGCTAGCTTTCAGTATATTTCTGATACCCAAAACATTTCTTAGACACACAAGAGTATTTATAATTCCATTATTTTGATTTTATTAAAGAAGTTTGACAAAGAAAAAATACTGATACTTTCTTTCATTTTCAATTTTTGGTAGAAATACCATGGTGTGACATACTGCACAAATACCTAATATCAAATAGGTACTTGAAACTTACCAACTATACGGTAGTTTCTACATTCATAGGAAAAAATATGATGACCATTCATGGAGTAGAAGAAAGTGGGTAAGATCTTGTTTTCACTTTTTCTACTTTGAAACCTTTTCAGCTTAAGAAAACATCTGCAGTGGCTTAAAGAATCCTTAAATATATTACTCTATTCCAACCTCTTTTCAGTTCTCTACAGCAGGAAAAGCAGAATCCTCTATTTCTGTGGTGCTGCATCAAATAACTCCTAAAAGATTTGATGGAGAAAAAATTTATATATAGAAACACTATCATCACCCTTCTCATAAGGTCTCACACACAGCTGCATTTGTAAAACAAAAGAAAGAAAACTATATACAAGGATTAATTCATAACTCTTAAAAGTTAAAAAAGACATTTTCAAACAAATCATGAAACATAAATTTCAATGAAGATGAAATACATTGTTTTAGTATGTCATCAAATCCAAATTCTCTCATGAAAAATTTCTTTAAAGCAAGGATGCATTTTTTGGTAAGAAAACTGGCTGAAGAAACTGTTCACATCATTAAGGTACAGCATTTTCAAGAGATCTTTACTGTTACTTCTGTTAGTAAAAATATTTACTTTAATGAGAACAATCAACATTAGACCAGGATTAAATGCTTCAAAATTTCCATTCTTATTATCTGTCTCCATTCTTACTTATAAATATTGGTTTGGAGAAGCTAATTTTCCATCCAAATAAATTAGGCTGAGGTAATTACAATTTCCCAGTCTTCTGTGAGAAATTAACAACTAAAAATGCTCTTAAATATATGAAAGGGTTATTGTGAAAGGTATGCATGGCTGCTGTTGACTTGCTGCACAAAACTGTCTTGCACATGAGTTTTCCACACATATAACTGCAGCCTAAAAGGCGACATTATGAGAAACGTTCTGACAAATTGATTAATAATCTTGAGCTGCTGAAGTTCAGCTGAGTGAGCAATTAAACATTCCAAACAGCAATGAACCTTCAGAGATAATTTATGATAATTTTATGCACAAGAGCTCAGTGGCTTTTTAATTTGATAGAATGTTAGTAGCATAGATTTCTAACAAGGGAGTTTCAGTGCTCCATACATCACTGAGATTACTTAAACATTTCAAATGTGGTTGATGAATGAAGTTTCCTGAGATGCGAGGAGATACAGGAGGTGTCAGAAGGTTGAGATTATTCATCATATCAATTATTGAAAGTGGATGCATTGACATCATACTCCCAGCTCATATTTTATAGCCATTATAAAGACAGAACAGAAATAACAGACTTGGTGGACTGCAGAACTGTCAGGATATCCAACTTCTTCCCTCTTTTATTCCAGCATTGTTCTGTCACCACACAATGTTAGCACTTCAGATGTTTCTCTGAAAGTTGTTCATAATACATAGCAGGAGAACAAGACCCTTTGGATGTCATCAGCTAACACCTAGAAAACATCCCATGCAGATCAAGACAGAAAAGGGAGGTTCAATAAAACAACATGTCTAAACTCAGTTGCCAGAAATGCAAATATGGTGTCGTTTTTGTTGAGGGAGAGCAGGTTTCCCTACATTCTTCCACGCAATTTTTTTGCCTTTTTGTTGATTTCAAAAGATTGTATAGGGTAGTACATTCATACAAGTCAAATATTTTTAATTCCGAGAATATTTCCCCTTCATTCTTTTATTTATTGTTTTGGCAAGTAAAATATAATGTTTTAATCTTGGATTTCTGCATACTCATGACAGTTTGAAATACACTAAGATAAACTAAAGTAAATAATGTAAAGGGGACTTCTTTATTGTATGAACAAAGATTAAGTCTCTGCTTTGAACAGAAGACTGAAGCACTCAGATACCACATGTTTAAGAGAACAGCCAGTTGGTGAGATTTTATTTGTTTTTAACACTGCTATAATGATCCTGACAATAAATCATCATTTCACATATCCAAACAGTTATCCTTTCATGCATGCAAAGAATAGAATCCTGTAAAAGGCTAAAGACGGACAAGAAGTGTTGCTAGAAGCAGGACAGCAGCCTGTTACTTAAACTCCTCCAAGTGAGAGAGCACTTTATTCATGTAAAGCACTATTAGTCAAAATACTCCTCAAAGCTCAGGAACTGTGCAGACAGCTTGGAGAGTGATAGGTGGGAGAGTGGGAGTGTTTGCACAGACCTTGTGGCTTCAAATCCTACTTCAGACTAGAACTATTAATCTTAGGTTAATGAAAAGAGTCGTCTGACCCTTTGCGTGTCTTCAACGTTATTGTTTCAAGAACTGACTCCTGCACAGCTCCAAATGCAGTATCAACACCTACTGACATAATTGAAAGTCTCCCACCCTTTGAGAATGGAGTCAACATTAGCAGAAGAATCACAGAAACTGATAAAGGAGTTCCATAAACACGATGATAAACTTCTGGAACTCCCGCTAGACATTACTGAACAAATGCAACAGAGTTGGTAAGCAGCTTCCATGCCCGCCTAAAGACAAGTAGGTGTGAACTTGTGGCATTGAGGCTCTCTTCCTTGAAAAGTTTACTTCAGCTGGTTTAGTTTCACTCACATCTAAATAAGGAGAATCCTTTTCCCAAAAGGATATCAGAATAGGTTCAAATGCTGCTCATGGAGTAAAATTCCCTGGAGAGGAAAAAGCACAACTGCAAATTGTGTGAGCAAAAATAAATTGTTAAAAAACCCCACAATTTAGAAAACTCGACCCAATTAAAAGGTTAAAAAAGTGGATTTATTTCACCTAGAGAATGGGTTGAAACAGTTCTCAAACACAAAAATTTGGTATAAATAGAATATTATTATTATAACCTCTAGTGCATTGCTGCAAAATGAAATATTAAAAAGCAAACAAAAACATTCTGACTATGATGTGAACTTACTCTTGGGACAAGTTATCTGGAAGCAAGCTGCTGAGAAATTTCTACTATTTCTATTCTATTTTCTACTATTTCTACTATATTCTACTATTTCTACTATTACAGTCTTTTACCAAACCTTACTCAAAACTTTCTTAAATGGTAAGAATATCTTTAACCCTCCCTCAGAACTGGATATTGATCTAGGTAACTTTTGTGTCTGTGTGTCTCAATTTAATGGCACATAATACAGAGTTAAAGCTGGGAACAGGAAGGAAGTAGTATATCATTTCAAATGAGATAGTGAAAGGCTAAACCATTTACTTTCTTATGCACTGTTAATCATTCTGGTGGCTTGCACAATTTTATAACCTCAGCTCTTCTGGATTATCAAAATGGCACTTGCCTGACTCCCTGGGAGCTTCCTCAGGAAACGTTCACACTGGTAGGTAGGAAGGAAGCAAAAACTGAGGTGACCTAACTGTCCTCCTTTCTAGGAAACTCTGGCTCTCCTAACTCTTTCTTCTGAAATAGTCTCTGATTTATTTTTTATTTTTTTACTCAAAAGGGTCAAATTTGGTAAGAAGACTGGACACTGAAGTAAAATGATCCCATCCACAAACTTATATACCACAGGTATAGTTCCTGTCCTCCTCAGTCCCATGCTCACAAGTCTCTGTGACAATGCCTCCTGGAATGCAAGACAGCCAAAGCAGCAGTAACTCCAGAATCTGTAGAGGGGTTGTACCTCTCATTTTAATGCACTCAAATAATAATACCTGGAAGAAAAAAATGGTTCACCTGACAGCCTGCTGCCAGAGGGACATTAGGACAACTTTTTCAGTCCAGTTCCACCAGTTCAGCTGGTTAGTCTTGATGAAATTTCTCACAGTTACCCAGAAAAAGCTGCAAAGCTGGTCCCTCTTCAAAATGTTAGCAAAGAATGGGTATCTCTAAGACTTTCTCTGTGTGAAATTAAGGGAGACTATGTTTTTTCCTTCCCCCCCCCCCTTTTTTTTTTTGAGCTAAAACAATGCGTATGGAGAAAGAGCACTTAAAATCTTTTTTCTTCAAAATTAATTAAAACAAAGTGATTAAGAAAATTATAGGAAAAGTGCAATTGTCATCTGAAAATGTGTCCTGACAAATTTGGAGAATAAATTAAATCTCTAATAGAGAAATGTTAGTCCTACTCTTGATGTGTCAGTGCAGCCTTAGGTACAGAGACTCTTCTGATGCTTCCATAATGTGCCAATCAATGTTCAAAAGTACAATTATTTGTTTGTATTCTTGAAGAGAGATAAACAAAACAACTCTGAAGTCCTATTTTACTAATATATGGTAATTAAAATGAAATAATAGTAATACAGTCAACAGTACTATAGATATGAGAAGCAGTGCTTACCTGAAACTTGAACCTATAGTACTCTTTTGACAGTAATGTTATAGTTCAGTTTTGGCAGCTACATTTGTTATTTTTCAGGCAAAGCTGGCAACAACTCAAAGTCATGGAAACATTGGGCAAACTCCAGCAGCCCTTTCTTAGGCAAGATAACTATTTAAATACAAGATTTAACCTACCTTTTAATAGGATAAAAATGAATGACCTAGACGAATGGAGCATCTTAAACTTCCTGCAAAATAGGATAGTCTTCTTGTTTGTACTATTTAATGTTTTGATTTCCCATTTATTGCTGAGGCTGTAATGAGCAACAGTTATTACATGGTGGCTCAGCTCCAACATAAATCATTTAACCTCCCCCCTCTTTATTGATTTATATTAGCATTTATAGATGGCACTCATTGTCTTTATAGAGCCTGGGATCTCACACTAATTAAGTTCAAATTTAAAATAAACAATGACATCCAATATGGGTTGTTGAAATATCCTGCAAGGGTTCTTGCCTAATGCCTACATTCAGTTTAGATCTCATCTCATTGCCATTCTAAAAATTCTAACTACACAAACCAAATGAAACCAAACAAATAATCACGGGGGAAAAAAAGAACAGCAGGGAAGGCATGTATTCAGTCTTGAAATGACTATGGAATGGGTTTTTCAAAATTATAGCGTCAATATTGTATCAGATGTCACTCTCTCTTTTTTCCGGTGGTATTGTATGTAAGCCTATCTAGCTTAGTGGTATCTTTCTCCTGCAAATATCTTAATCATAACGGAAGAACATTATATTATGTTGTCTTATCTCCAACTCCTCTAATGCTCTTGGATGCATGGGAAGTTATTATTTTTCTTGCTCTTAGGAGACAAATTTATACCTCACTTACAGTACATTCATGTAATTCTCAATTACTTCTGTTGATTTAAGGCCACAACTACCTTTAATGGTAAATGGTCAGCATTGTGTACAGTAGCATATATATGGACTGCTATGAGAAAACTTTTTTCCAAGCCATGAATGGCAATCTTCACATGCTGTACAAACAGAAACCAGGACTATAGTTGTTCTTTGTTGACTGGATCACTGCTAAATTATTTTTCTTCTTTCATAACATTTATCAAGATATAAGTATCATAAATATGATTTAAAATATTATAAATATTATTTTTAAAATGGCCCTCAAGACCGTTTTTCTAACTCACATAGAACATTCAAAAGTTAATTCAAATTGGAAGCCCTCACATCACTGAAAGCCTGTCAATGAACATTTTCTAATTTAGATTGAAAATCTCACCTGGATGTATTCTGAGAATTTAAAAAAATGTGGGAAGCAACCACTAAATGTGCAGCTAAGCTTTAAAAGACTTGTCTAAAAATAATCTGATATGTGACTCTCCTGCCCATAAAGCTAGCCTGAGCCCTAAGCCTGGGCAGATTTCAGTCAAGTGACGTGCTGAAGCCACAGCTGGAAATACTAAGCAGGAGAGAGTTCCCGTATCAGCCCACAGTGTGGCTGTGGCTTGGCAACCTCTTTGCAGCCCCAGTTTTTTCATGCATCTCATATTTTTGCTCCCCCTATAGCCCTAAGCCTACGCCTACCCTTAGTATGGGTGGACACTTCTGTAGTGGGACATGCTGAAGCCTCTTGTGAAAAGAATGTGAGTGGGAGAATTCTCACAGAAGGCCCCACTTTTCTTCCTCAATCTTTTTGCAGCACCACTCTTCCCGTGGGTCTCATATCTCTGGCAGGGAGCAAGTAAGGTGGTTGCTGTTTAAGAGGGGAAAGGGAATTTGGGAGCCAAGCGTCACTGCATGGCAGGCAGAAGCCATGGTCTCACCAACAAAAGAGCTTAGTCCGGTCATATATGAACAAGCCAAGAAGTCAGGCATGGGTCAGGGTGAGAGTCCAGATCAACAGGGTACAAGCCCAGGCCCAAGCATGGCTGCAAAGTAGCTGCAACGCAGTCCACGCGTCAGCCAAGTGTAAGAGCCTCCGCTTCACACAGCTGCAAGTGAAGGATGTAGGAAACCCTGCTACAGCTTCTTCCGGCTCTTCCTTGGAGAACTCCAAGGTCAGCTGAGGCTTCTCAAACAGGTCTCGCCTGTCAGAGCTATCCTCCCAGGAGGAGGGAGGATTGTTCTTCTAACTGACCCTAAGCCTTGCAGGAAACTTCTGCCAGGGGATATACTGAAGGCCCAGAGGAAAGTCTGAATAGGGAAGATTTCTCATAGCAGCCCATGCTTTGCTTTGGCAGCATCTTAGGAGCCCTGCCCTTTCCAAGGGCACCAGCTTTCTCCCTCTCCCTGTCCTAATCCTAGTCTTAACCCTAAACTTGGTCTCAGAGGTTGCAGTCCACTTTCCATTAAGTCTTTCTGCTAGTCTGTGAAATGTAACTATGCTTTTAAAAAACATAACTAAATGAAAGACTCTAGTTTTCCTTACCTACATTATCTTTCATCATTGTTTCAAATGAAATATTATCAATCTATATGGTATCTGTGTGTCACGTGTGAATGTTATTTCCTAGTAGGTTATGCTCTATTTCCATCATTGTTTTTCCCTCAGAGTGATCTGTAGAGTGTTCTTTATGATATCTCAGTTTTCACAATAACACAAATTTCCTGCTGTGATTCAGTAGTTTCACGTAAAGGGCATAATATTGATCTGATTATTTTTAACTGCTTCTGCACAACAATGAGAGAGGTAGGTGTAAAATAGTTGTATAATTATATAAATCAAAGCTATATTTCTAATTTGAATTTTGCAACTTCCATTTACAATTTATTTTAGGTTTACATGTTTGTCTTTATCATGATGCTTCTTTAATCATTTATTCTAATTATCTTACTTATCACTGTAAATAAATTCCAACCAATGTTACCTGTTTTTTAACTCCAGGAAGAGGGGCCATAATAAATCTGATTCAAAGCCATGGAAATTAATTGAAAAATCCAGCATTAACGCCAATTAGAAATTATCATTTAACATCGTCACTATTTTTGCAATGCTGCAAATTTATCCCCAGTCATTCTCTTGGACATTTTTGATACTCCATGTACAGGAATTGAATTGTGCTGTCTGATTGCTGTTGGTTTACTAAGTGACAAGGCATTGTTTCTGTGATAAGTATTCTGATAGAATAAAACTGTTAACATATTTTACAAACACTTCTCTGAATTTTATATTTAATTTCAGCAAACATTAATGCCAGTGAAGCTTCGTTTCCTCAGTGTCTGCAGAAATGAACACAAAAGAACTGTGAATATCTCTGAATCCAGCTCATTTCAAAACTAGCATGAATAAAGTACAGATAGCTTTTTATATGACCGATCAACTTCAAATATTATGATTTTTTTTTTCTCAGTAAGACCTGGCACCCAGCCACAGATTTACAGCCTCAGGCAGCATCACTTGTATTTTGAAATCCTGGTTAAACACTTTAAACACCTGAGTAATCTTATTCAGACTGATAATTCAAGTGACTTCACTTTGAACTCAGAAGGACTACTCTTCCAAATAAAGCTCCTCAAGTATAAGCACTGGCAAGACTGAGCCTTGCATTTGTTCTGAAACAGTTTAATTCCTGATTTTACCTTAGAAATGCTAAAGGAAAATTTAGTGAAGATAATACATTTTCAATCAAAAGATTAAGAAAATTGCTTTGTTCTTTCTTTTAACAAATAGATGCATTTTATAACACAAACAATAAATTTTTTAGTGTATTTTTATATAGAATACCTGGAGAAATCTAGGAAAATATAGAATATACAGACTATATATACAGAATACAGAATATAGAATATACAGACTATATATACAGAACATAGAACATACAGTTCTATAATTGCTAAGATTATTGAGCAGAGAATGAGAGAAGTCCTCAAAGCATTCTTTTGAAAGTGCCAGGTGAATACATGGAACAAAACATATGATTTTTTTGACATATTCCTGATGTGAGGGAAAAGAAAAATACATGGATATCAGTCAAAAAACTTCTATTAAGCTCACTTGTTTCAGGTTTAAGTTCTAAATAGCAGAAGTTTAATTAAAAAAAGGTGCAAGAGGGATTTTTTTGCTTCATTTGGGATACCTGACAGAGCAGTCAAGAAGAAAAAAGTGGCACCCAGAAGAGGGAAAAAGTCAAACTATTTCTTTTATGTTAGTAAACAGTGATTTCAGAATGGACGTTACAAAGGATGAAGAGAGAAATTGTATGATGGACTTCCAGAAAGAAAAAAAAAACAACAATAAAGAGACATTAAGGACAACTTCCTTCCATCCCTGCTAAGAAGATCTGAGACATGGACTGACGTTCACAGACAAATTTCAAAAATATTTAATTACCACATACATACTCAGACCTCACTTTCAGAGAAGATAGTGACACCAGCAGTATGCATACATATAAAAACACATCTGTTCGTAATACACTAATTATTTTTCACAGTGTGTTTCTACTGCTGGACCCTTACTGCCTGCATTCAGTTGACATCTCAGTGTGAGATGCACAAGCTGAGAGTCAGACCCCCAAAAGGTACCTGTTTGGAAGACATACATACAGTGGTTACCTTGGCAACAGACACACGTGAAAGCTCTCAGAAGAGCTTTTTTTCTCACATATTCATTTTTCCTGCTCAGAGTGTTTGTTCGTATGTATATGTAGGTTCAGGCTACAAACTTTGTCAATCAAGCTACAGCTGCACAGTTTCAACTCTGACTTTTATTCTTTTCTGCTTTCCAGCAGCTTATGATGAACATTTGCTGATGAATGGAGAGACTGGTATCTGGCAGAGCATGCTCCTCCACCAGAAATATACAAATCTCTGCTAAAACTTTACAGATCATTTACATGAACTTTTCAAGTAAAAAAGGTTTATATTACTGGTGAAGAGATGCCTATATACAATTGCACATGGAGAACTGCCTAAAAAGAAACTGCAGATTGAATCTTCCCAAACTTTTGCACTTAACATACATGTACATGCATGCTTAATATACATAGCCATACTCAAACTTACATTACGATTAGTTAGAGTCTAAGTACTTTATAATTCTTAAGTATTGGCATCTCTGTTTCACAGCACAGAAAATTACTCCAAACATGTAATATAATCTATGTTACCTGAAGTATTTTGGAATCAGCCTCATTGGGAATCAGTATGGAATGTTGTAAATTGCTGCCTTATTACAGAAAAAAATTATAACTCATCTGCAAATATCGTATAAGCAGTCTGTTTTAAATGTGGATTGTATATCTTACCATGTATTAATATTAGTATAATCAGAAATTATGAGATAGGAGAAATGTGTTCATTATGCTCCATCAAAACTCCAATTAGGTACAAGTTTGGAAGATCACTTCTTTCATTTAGGCCCCTTACAGTTCTTTTTCCAACTTAGCTCATGCTAGGTTGGTTGGACATGATTATGCTCTTCGTCACATTTTACACAGATATAGCTATTTCATTTTCACTGGTATAATAATTGGTCTAGGAGCAAATCTAAAGGGCATTGCATTTATCTGGCAATCTTATCAGTGTCCTCAGTGACTGAAGAATCAGTTTACAGGATACCTGTTCCCTCCGCTTCATCCCCCTAGCAGAAATAATACCTTGAGACATTAGTGGCCTTTTCCGCTTGGGAAGGGACTTGGGAAAGGATATTTCAGAACCAGAATCAGGAGTTTTTGGTGTGCCTTCACCTCTGGGCTGCTGATACTGGTAGCTGATGGTGCTAGTAGACCTCATCCTATGTGGGACATAAAAATACTATCTCCCACCAGTTCTCATGTAAGACCATTTAGGGTGTAAGCCAGGACCTGTTGTATTAATGGAAAGGTTCCTGCATTTTAACTGGTTTTGGCATAGGATTTCTACTTCTGCAGGCTGTACTGATTCATTACACTACCCAGGATGCTTTTTTTTTTTTCCCCTGTCAGTACAGGTGAAAATATAGAAAAAAGAATACTGTTTTCCTTATAAGTGAGTACTATTTGTAATGGAAAATAACAGGAATGCAAAACTGTTTTCAAAGTACTTGAGCTTAAAATAACAAGTATTTGATAGGGTTGTTCTGCAACTATTCACTTTGTTTTGAATGCTTAGTTCTCTCCTTGTCTCCTTCTGTATCAATTTTTTTTAAAGTATTCACTACTAAGTTGTAAACCTGGCCTCTATAGTGTTTCTGTTCTGTTTTAATTTCCAGCACAATAACCGTGCTACTGCACAGTAAGGATAAATGTGAAGGATAGGTAATAATTCGTTAGTGTTTCAAGCAGAATTCAGGGACATTTCAAAATGTTTTTTGTGATTTGGGCTTCCAACTTTAAAATGTGATGTATAATTGACATTTTGATACTTCGAGGCCATGGTGTATTCTCACACTTCCATGAAAAAAAACCCAACTTGCTGACACAATCAGGAAACAGATGGTGACAAAGATCTTGTATTTAATATGCCAATCATTATGCTTTACTTGCATATTATCATCTCATTCATGAGGCCACTATATGAAGGAATTTTGCTATGCCTCTGCAAATCAATCAAGAAGTCTTTTAATATTTTTTTTAAATATAATTTAGGTCTTTCTTATCCTTTCTATGCTTCATTATATTTGGGGTGGAGTGTTTATGCAAATTTATTACACATGAATAAATGCTTTGACAATCCTGTGGCTAGGATAGATGTCAGCAATGAAATATTCACTATAGATAGCTTCAATAGAGAGACCAAGAAATGACTTGGCAACTGAAGTATCCACATTTTCCATACTTTGCTGGGGTCCTTAATCCAAAGGCAGTGACATAGTAAGACATTATGAAGGATGATGTCGAGTAGGAGGATGGATTTTGTAACGTGGCCTCATATCTACTAAGACCTGGACTTCAGTCAAAATTTCTGCTCAAGAAAACCACAGATGGCAGATTACCAATATATTTCAGTTACAGCTAGCACTGGATTTGAAATCACTGAGTATCTGAGCCAAGCAAACCTCTTCTTCAGCTCTGAAAATAGGCATTTTCCTTGGACAGGGTCTCACTCAGTGTCCCATCATATAGCAATGGGTTCATCCACTCACAAACTGAGCAAGGACCCTCCTTGGGCAGCCTGAGGTCCTTTGAAGGTGTTTTAGCCCATTATTGCAAGTGGTGAGAAAAGGCTGGTTCTTTCTCCTTTATTTCTATCCCGCAACATCCAGAGAAAGCTTCTTTCTTCAAAAGTGCCAAACATTCATGGTTAGAGGGAGATGGGGAATAGTTAGCACCATTTTTTTCTGTCTCTCTCCTACTCTCTATCTATAGGTTCCTCAGCTTCTAAAATGCACATCTTTCCATTTAAATAAGTAAAAAATATTTCTAGTTCTCTGCAGAAGGAACAACACAAGCAAGAGGACACAGCATGTAGCCTGACTATTTACAAGTGCCTTGTTACCTAGGTTAACATGTGCCTCTAACCTGGGTATAGTTACGTAGTTATTTGAAACCTTACATATTCCTCCTGAAGTGGATGGGAATATACACTGGCTTTCAGCTTGTGTAATATGTGGGGAGAAGAGGGAGAATGGTTTTTTGCTGAAACTTAGAAAAGAAGTTATTTCTGGAGGAGAAAAAGGAATTTTGCGCCATTGTTCAACACAATCCAATGCCATTCCGGGCACAGTACACTTCAGTAGCTGTTTCCATGAGACAAGTCTCCTAAGAGGCAAGGTGGTCCTTGCACAGAGTTTATGGTAGCCTTTCAGCTTATATCTTTCCCCCTCTAGTTCCCCTTGCCTAATCTTCAGCCATTTCAGACTACTGGCAATGTGCTCTGTTAGACCAGATCTTTGCTGACTTGTAACCAGGAGTTTTGTCATCCCTATCTTGTTCTATTCCCTTCATTGTGTGGCATTCTTCATTTAGCTTGTCCAAGCAGGCTTGTAGTTTACTGTCCTGGCTTGAGGTAAAACAAAAGCGAGTTCCTGTTCAGTAACTTTACTTTTCAGTTAAGCCTATTCTAACTGAACTCTCAGAAATTAACAGCACGTTCTTCAGACACTGTCCACTTCCAGAGTGATATCACCTGATTGTTCCTAATTTATGCCAGGGAATGGTATGCAGAGAGGCTCTTGCTTATCCTTATTGCTAGAACAACCAAGTTCAGCCAGCTTTGTTATTTGCCCCGTTGGAGGGTCGGAAGCGGAAAAGTGTAGAGGGGTCGCACCTGCGGGGAGGAGCGGACAGGACAGGTGACCCAAAACTGACCAAAGGGCATTCCATCCCACCTGCCTCATGCTCAGTATAAAAGCTGAAGGATCAAAATGTCGTCCCTCTTTCTTCAATGGCCAGAGTCCATGGAGGACTGTCTGCTTGTCTGCCTTTGATCTTGATCCGTGCATTCCAGAACCCAGATCCAGAATCCAGTTCCCATCCATCACTGAGTCCGGTCTGGGACTTTCCCAGTGCCTTTCGGTGAGGTGATTGTCACCCTGGGAGCTTAGTATGATTTTATATGTATTGTATACATTTCATTATTTCCTTTTTATTATTTTATTAATATTGCATTAAAATAGGTCAGTTTCTTTTAAACTTGTCTCTTTCTCTCTTCCTCCTGTCCCGGGAGAGGTGAGGGAGAGGATCTGTTTTCTGCTTCAGTGGCCAGTCTGGCCCAGACCACGACATTTATGAAACCAGAAATCCTCAGAGTTGCAATTCTGTGTTCCTCTTGATCAGTTAAGAAAAAAACCCACCAAGCTCAATACAGCATTGTGTAACAGTTGAGCTGTTCTTAAACACAGGGTCAGATTTATTGTTTGTTTTATTACTTATCAAAGACAGTGGCTTACACACCTTGCACTATCTAGACAGCAGTCTCTTGGGATGTCAAAAGTCAAGGTTACATCAGCTCTTGACTTTATCCAGGCTCTATGGTGTACAATGTCACTGTAACAGAGCACTTCCTCTTTGTTCTGGGGGAACGCGATTCATAATGAGCCCATCTATGGTGTACTCAGATTGTGATAAAGAGCTCTACATAGAGGCTCCTATTTTAGAGAAACAGGTGTTGGCTTTGATTAGAGAAAAATGACATCATCCAAGGGAGAGGAGAAAAAAAAAAGCAAAGGGAAAGGAAGGCAAAAATAGAAAAAAGTGGCAACCAGACACAAATACATTTGCACATATAAAGCTGTTCTAATGAGAGCCAAATTGATTTGACATTCAGTGGCAGTTTGAAGCCAAAAAAAGCAAAGCAGCTTACAAAAGGCCCAGCTCATTGTTTATGGAGTGTCATACTTCATCATCTGTGAGACCAATAACAGTGATGGGAAGACCTTTAAAAGCAGGGAGTTTGCACAGAATGGCTGCGTGGATACCGCTGATGTCAGATCCAATAGAATGATTGTGAGCTATTTCCTGAATTGAAATCGTGTTTGTCAGATGAAGTAGATGCTGTCTACAGATTATATCTTTGAGAAGAGGATTTGGTACATTGTTAGAATTCTTGGCTGATTTCTCCTAGGCAGGCACAGACGCTATACTTCTATGATGGGTGCTGATCATCAAGCTGCCCTGAAGAAAAAATGTAGAAGAGAAAAAATTACATAATGTGCAAATGCTTCCAGTACATGAAAATTAATTAATCCCTTTATGAAAAAGAACTTGCACAAAATCATGTAAATTAATGTAGGCACCCCTGTCATCGTCCTTATTTTCACAGATAACTTTGTAAATATTTTTACAAACACAATTTTTACATTTTCCTTAAAGTAGTGGACCCCTGTCATTAGTAGACTGTAGGATATATTTCGTCCATCTCTGCTTTCACTTAGAACACCTGGTGAGGACTGACATGTTTATCAAATGTTGGTGAACGCCAACATGAATTAAATAAGCCTTCAAAAAAACGTGAGATGCTATAGCCTTGTAAAGGAAAGGATATGTGTAGAAAGCAGTCTCTCTCTGCCTTCTAGCTATGAGCTCAATCTAGATATCACAATATTGATATTAAATTCTGATACTAAAGTTTCTGTTTAGATTTCAGTAGAAAATCTGTTTCTTTCTTGGGGGAAAATTCAGGAATTTCAGCCTCCTGGGTCTCAATTCTCAAATGACTCACTGGAATACAAATAGACAGTGATCTCAAATTAGCAAGTCCTTAATCACATTTTACACATAGTATCTGGTGGGGCTTCATAACTCAAAAAGCACTATCACGGGGATCAAAATTATAATGGATGGCACAAGTATAGACAAAAAAAAAATGAAGAGAGACACGATATATGGAGGTAGGTCTAAGTGAATAAATGAAACATTATCTTTCATTTACATTAAAAACAAAAATCAGTTTAATCTTTTTTTGTGAACCTTCCATTCTGTTTCCTGAAAATATTTGAGTCTGTGAGTTTATTAGCATGACCACCCACCAAAATAAATACATCAGTAGTCAAAAATATTTAAATATTCACAAAGAGCCAATGCTACATCTATATTAAATGTTGTATTCTGAGACATATGAAGACAGTGTACATTGGTTATGATTTATGTATGCAGATATAATTCTTGCTGTGTTATCTTTATGTTGTAAAACATACGATTGAGTTTCTTTTGTCCTATTTAGGAGAATTATAAGCCACACTGGAATAAATTACAAATTTTCAATACTACAGGATAGATTTCTAAATTCAGTCTGTGATAGTACCTACAGATTCAAGGCCATATCTATTCTACCTCAGCCTTGACTTCAGTTTGCAGGATAAATGGGGTTGCTCTAATGCCCGTTGGTTTAAGAGTGTGTCTGAAGTCCTGCCGTCATGGCATTTAATTCTGTTGAATTAAATATTAATATGCAGTCAGCATGAAAAGCCCTTCAACAAGTGGATTTCACTTTTCTCAGGCTGGAAGTGTTCTTATGGATAATTGAGTTGTAGAAAAAGTAAATAGGAAATCAGTTACTGAAGACTGCAGAAATGCATTGCTACAAAATTTTGTTAAAACATTTAAAATGTTACCTTTTAGGATTCAGTGTCAGAATTATAACACCACAGAAGTGAACGCGAGCAATTTACATTTCCCTTAGAGCTATTGTTTCACACTGTCTGAAGATGCAGGCTATGTCTTTCACTGCTGAGAAACGATGTATTTTACATCAAGCAATGTAAACTTTTATAAATTAGTGAAAACAAGGAAAAGACAAATTTCACTTTAATGTAGCTAGTCAAGGTTAACCTCAGGCCCACATCTGCCATTATATTGACAAAATATAAAGAGAACTCCCGTGATGTTAACAATGAAAATATAGCCTTTGCAAGACAACTCTGTATTAATTACCTGCTGCTTACATCAGAATCTTCCCTCCACAGTTCTGCATTCACAAAGTCTGAAAATACCTTGCATTTTGGTTCTGTATTTCCTTCTACATCTGTGAAAAGGGACAGTTTTCAAATTAAATTCTTCTGCAAAAGAGAGAATCAAAGTAAGTTGGCTTAATTTCTGAACTTTTGCACTATATTAGAAAATATTAATTTTTTTGTACAAATGACAATGAATTATTTATATTACAGTCAAAATATTTTTTCCACTTAGTCACTGTCTGCTTTCTGTGCTATATCAAGACCAAATATTATTTGTAGGAAAATTCATATTATCTTGAAGAGGGAATATGTCAAATTTCTTGCCTGGTCATGGACAATTTATATATCAAAAAAGTGACACTCACAAAATAGTTTTTCAGTTTGATTTTTCCTAACAGACAAACAAGCATCATTAAACTGGAAAACTGTTTTCAAGTAGTAAACTTACGCAGCTGATTCTTCTTAGCTCATCAAAAGGATCAAGGACACCTAATACAGATGTGTAATTACCAGGTATGAAACAGCTGTTTCATCTAGCAGAGAGAGCAGACCAAGTCACTAAAAGCAAAAGATAAGCCAAGAAATAAATATTTTAGTTTTATTTTGTTTTCCTAACACTGAGGGTGATTAACTCCTGGAAGAAATTAACTCAGCAAGTGGTAATTTCTCCATTGCCTGTATTATCTCCAGCAGAAATGATTTCTTTTTCCCTGAAAGACATACTTAACTAATCCAAAGTTGGCACAAAATTTGTTGCCAGAGATAAAGGTGTGGGAATTCCCCTTCTCTGATAACTTAATACTGAGCGTATAACTTTGCATAGCAGTTCCTTGCTGGTAGGGCTTGGATAGTTTAGATAGATGGCTCCTGAGTGGTGCCTGACACAAGTTACTTGGCTCAGAAAAAAGACATAAGTTAAAATTTTATGTGCTTGTGTTATATGAAGACCTAATAGTCTGGATAATGTAGGCATTTCTTTAGTCTTAGAATTGACAAGTTTCTTTTAGTATCTCTAGGACATACACATACACACAAGGAACAGAATAAAACCCTACAGGAGTGAAAATATTCCTCTGATCTTTTCCAAAAGTGGTTCTTTAGATTTTTAGCCCCTCAACACATTCAACCTTATCTGCAGTATTGTAGTGAAGATAATTTTATTTGCATTCTTTTACTGCCAGTGTCCACAATCTGTTTACTTACATTCCATACATCTAAGTCTTACTGTACCATATTTTGTTCCATTTCTCTAGCTTCAGCTGAATTGCTTAGTAAATTCCAGCCTGCTGCTCCTTTCACAGCCCAGTAGAGTCCCTGAGCCTGCAGGGGTGCTGCTATACACCTTCTGAAGAAGACTAGGTTGAACAGGTATACTGAAAGACTCATTGACACAGCTAATCTTTACTGCTGATGGCAAAAAGACTATTGGATGGCATTAAAAAAAAACCAAGGTGGGATTTACACTTAGGTAACTACAAGAATTGATGCTGGGCTTGTAAACAGGACAGGTTAAATGCAGACTCTGAGATAACAGCAAGCAGTTATACACATTTTTAGTGTAAACCTTCAGTGTAAAAAAAATCTCTTCTCAAGGAAGTGTGACTGCTGACTACAAGCTCTGCTCCTTAGAGTCTGGTTATTTTTTAGAGAGAACATTTTTTCCTGCTTGGGAATCTAGTAAGAAATTCTTTTCAAAAGGAAAGAAAGAAAGACAATAGGAGTTATCCTGGAAGAAAACCAAAGTTGTGAGTCCCTCTTTTCCTTGTCTTTCCTACCACTGTATGCCACTCTCCTGTTGCAGTCAGATGTTTGGAGGCATGTTTTCTAAAACAGTTCCCAGCCAGATAACCTTCACTCATGCCAAAATGTTCATTTTGAAGCTATGAGTTCCCTAACTGAGGCTAGATTTATTCATCCTTACACAAAACTATAGGAGGCTCCAAGTTGTCTCCTATATGTCATTAAACCTACCTGTTCACCAAGTAGTGGTACCAGGTCTAACTGTGCGGCTGGGAACAACTGGAGATAAAACTGCACTGCAGCAACCTGCAAAAGCTGAAAATGAGTAGTTCCTAGGAAGTTATGCTGCAAGAAGTTCACATGACATCTGTTTCTGAAAGATACATAGGAACAGTTCCCGCACCAGTACAAGCCCAGCAGTTTCTTGAAAGGAAATGCATATACCTATAGTCTAGCACATACATCTTCCGTGCAGGTTTTCACTAACAGAAAGTGGTTTACATACTTATCTCCAAACCTATGGTTTTAACATGATGTCTTAAGGTGTTTAACTACAACATAAGAACTGAATGCAGTTCAGCAGCTATTCTTTGTAGTTCAGAGTGGAAACCTAACTTAGATGCTCTGAAACAGCTCACATTTCTGGATGTGCCTGAAGTTAGATGAATGTGGCTATCTTCTTGAGTGTAAAAATGGGGAAAATCAATGAAGTCAATGAGAGAAAAATATTTTCATTTCAAAATTATTAATTGCATGTCCCCCTTTGTATCTTGCAGAATTTTTCTTGCTCTAAAAACAAGTAATTTTTACTCAGTAGTCACGCTGAATGTGACTGTTAGAAGAAAAAGCTTAAAACCAGGCATGTAAAATCCTTTTTCATAAGGAACCTGCAGCATAGAACACTCTGCATTACATATATTAAAGAATGTATACACAAAGTGTAAGAATGTCTTCTGGCAGGATACCTGAACTACAAAAAAACCTGTTATCTACAAGAAAATGTTCCACTAACAGTAGGGACCGGTGAGAAGAGGTATTTTATTCCTGGCCCTGCCTGTGCAAAGCTGAGCAGTAGTCTCAGACGTATGAAAGCACGAAACAGAAAACAAAGAGAAAACAAACCTGCACTTCTAAACCAAATTGTTTTTCAGTATTTTATCAGCAGCAATAACTATTCAACAATTGGGTTTTAGTTAATCATTTCATTCGTAAACAAAAAACTGAAATACCATCAAACTAGATAAAGATAGATTGCTCTTTATGGAGCAGTTTCTGGTGCTAATAAAAGTAAACCAGTGTGGTCTTACTTTACAGTACCCTCCCCCATCTTTGTTCCTCCATTGCTTTATTTCAGCCACCGAAGTAAGAGGATATGAACAGGAATATATGTGGAAAGAGTTTTTACCGGTTCAGTAAAAAGCTATTTTCTTATGCAGCTACTATTTTAATGTAGAACTACATTAAAAAACTAAAATGGAAAATAAGGTGGCTTTGCAGCAGGTATTGTATAAGCAAACATATCTTTATTTTCCACGTAACACGTGAAATTGAGTGCCTTGTGGTCAACTGTGAAATGCCATTTGTAAATGGAAGTAACTTAGGTTCATTAGGGTTTCTTTCCCCCTCTAATTCATTGCAAGTTTGCTTTTGTTTATGAAAATAGATTTGATCAGCTAATCAGAGTTTAGAGGTAGTGTTTCCTCATTCAGCGATATTCGGCAGTTTTTACTCACTTTTATACTTCATTGCATTTTCACTCTTGGAAACTCATTTACATAATCTCCGTATGGTCATTTCACAGTAACTGTATGTGACTCTGGATATGCCAGCTAATAATTACCCTAAGCTATCTGAGAATAGCTAACTACATAGTGGCTATACAGTTATTTCTTAATGCTCAAACTCTAGATTGAAAGCCCTCTGACTGGTCCAATACTATGAAATGTCAAGCTGTTTACCAACAACAAAGACTGTGCCTCTGCTTCTCAGCCCCTGCAGCTAAAGCATAAAATGCCAGTGTTTACTTAAAGAAGGGGAGAAAAAAACCTCTCCTTGCTCTATGCTTGGTCCTGTGGCTTTGGAGTGAATAGTAGTTTTTGTCATTGATTTCAATGGGAATTGAATCTGACTCTCTTTCTCATCCCTTTTATGCCCCATCCTCTTGCACTTCAGGAATATACTTTATTTACACAATAATTGTCACAAAACTGTAATTTCTGTTGCTGAGATTCTGCTCTATTTCCTCATCTACTGCCTTTGTTTAGGTTTCCCATCATCTCTTATATGGAGCCATGATGTACATGTCTGTATATCTGAACACCTAATTTTGCTAGAAAAATAAGAGAGGAAGCAAGAATTTTCCGTTGGAACTTTTGTAGGCCAAAATCTGCAGGTATCTTTACCATAGCATCCCAGCTTCCCCGAGATTTGGCCACTACTTTCCAGCATTACTGTGACACAAAATGGCTTATCATGAGACTGCTTCATTTTTGTCAGAGCAGAGTTTGGATTAAATGACTATAGAAAGGGGCAAAGGCAAATTATGAAAGGCAGGACTTTCCTCCCCTTCCTCCTTAGCAATTGAATTAAAAAATGCCACTGACTTTAATCACCAGTTACAGGGTATTGAATTGTGCAGGGTTTTAGAATTTGGCAGAAGAGATGAAAAATTTCTGAATGGAGATAAAGCGAAACACAGAAAAGCCTATACAAAAATGCAGGGGGAAAAAAAGCTGTTTTCTTTGATATTTTACAGAATAGGCAGAAATAACATTTGGATAATGATTAAATAATACTGAGAAAGTCTACTGTGCAAACAAGGAATTTCTCAGGGTTGTGTATGTGTGTGCTATTTAATTGTTTTGGATTTCTGGTTGAGATTTCTTTTCAAAAAGAATGATGTGATCTAAAAAGAGAGGACAAGCTTGGTTCAGTTATAGCTTTCATATAATTACTACAAACTAATGCAAATTAGACTGTAGGTCTGCTCAATGTACATTTCTGTGCTTGCCAAATTATGTTTGGCAGTGTGGTCAAGCAATAACAGATGCACACTGTGCCTAGTTTTCTCGGGCTGTTCAATAATTAGGAGGGCCATGTATTATAATAAACCACATCCCCTTGGCTGAGATTTGGATGCAAATTGCACACTAATTCACTTCCAAGTTTTTTGGAAGCATACCAAAAGACATGAAAATTAGGGAAATATACTATTTACTTCGGGAAATGTGTTTAAAACTAAATAGGGCTCATTTGTAAGCAGTGTTCATCTATTCCATCCTTGTAAAAAAATTAACAATAAGTTCCCTTTCCTTTACACTATTTAGTTCAGCTCTAGCACAGAGCAACTAATGTGACACCTCTGCAATGTTCGTGGCATCTCTGTTATTCTTGTACTGAGAGAGTACAATGTAAAAGACAGTTACTCTGCTTTGTATTTCTCTAAGGTATTGCCGAGGTTGAGTGGATGATATCAGTTCAATGAAAGACTTGAATCACACTGCAATCCAAATTCTTTGCAATCAGTTGAGTTGTAATGGCATGCTGTTTGTAGCAGAAAATTCGTCTTTTGAAAAGGCTGAAGATTCTTTACCCTTAGCTATTATACAAAGGCTGAATGGACAGATTTAATGAAAAAAATAACACTTAATGAAGGAAATTCTAAGAAATCCAGCAATGTAATGTAGTTATATGCGTAGATGTAACTACACCTGCCTCCAAATTCTGTAGAAACAGAAAATTAAAATAATTGAACTTATTGCTACGTGTATTAACTGGTAGGTAGGTTGTCCTGAAAATCATTTAACAGTGAGCTGCCTTGCAGTAACAGTTAACACTCTTCAACAGAGAAATACAATGAAACCTAAAAGTGGTTTAATAAGAGATTTATCTCTTGTGTTTATTGCCTACTAATTGTATTGTGATTGCACCAAAGAGACAGGCTCACAGATTAGGACTCCTCTGTACACGCTCTACACAAATACAGAAAAAAAGGTAGTGAAAAGGGCAGAAATCAGAACACTCTCCTGCAGTATTATTTTAAGTTTTTTGTTTTAAGAAAAGACAACACGGAACACAAGTTTGTAAATCTTTCCAAGTATTTTAAATTTTACAGTGATGTTCAAGCAGTTCTTTGCAAGTAGACAATGAGGCAAAATGTTGCTTGCCAAAAATATACAAACCCCTTTCAATATATTCTACACTGCCAGCGCAATTTTAGTGACTACAGAGTAGTTTTGACATGGGAGACTTATTTGTAAACTAATTCACATGGGCACCAGCAGAAATCTTTATGGCAAACCAAAAGGCAGATGATTAATGAAGGAATCCTAACTATTAAAAATTTGATAATACAGAAATACAGGCTTAATGACAGTAGTCAGGTGTCCCAGGATTAGGACTGTTTTTTGGGAGGATAAACCAATGCTGTGACATGCAGCTATGGCTAGACTGCTATGTATGTCAGGTTTACAGAGTTCTATAGTAGGGGTGGTTTAGGTATTGTGTAGGTGTTTATTCTATTTGGTGGTTGTTGGTATTGTGACTATATCACTATAGACTAACAGAACAGCAACAAAAATCTTCTTTCCAGCATGATGAACACAGAGTTAATGACATAAAAGCAGTTTTGGCAAAAGTACTGTTCATTCTGTATGTTGAAATTGAAAACAGGCTAAAGACTAAATGTGGAAAAGCAGCTGAAATTGTAAACTCATTTGAGTCATTTAAATTAAGGGACTATGAAGAAGAGCTGTAGGTGAATTTTGCAAGAATAACTGGTAAAACAACTAAGTAGCAGATAAGCCTCACCAGAGCTAAGACCTCCCTAAAACACATTAGTGGAAATAGTCTAAAGTATTTATACATAATGATGTCTCCTGAATTAGTTGTAACCTCTCAGGAAAAAAAGATCTAGGCATTACTGTAGACAGCTCAATGAAGAGACTTGTTCAGTGGTGATTAAAAAAGCAAATAAGATGTTAAATTGTGTTAAGAAGGGAACAGAGAATAGAAAAGAGAAGATTACAATTCCATTATATAAATCGATGGCACATTGATTACTGTATTCAGTTAGACATCTTATTTTAAAAAGACACAAATGAGAAGGTGAAATGAAGTACAATGAAAATGACAAAGGTGTTACTTTCATAGTCACTAAATTCTGTCAGGCTCTCCAGAAGCATAAGGGACTAAGTGGAAAATGTTAATCCCAATTTGATAGAACCATCCCCAGAAAACTAGCCCCTTTTCTAACATTTATCAGATGCAAAACAACCCAGTTTTTAACATTTATGAGAGACTGCTTCAGCATGCTGCCAATGAAAAATACAATGATGGTACAGAGACATTTTTGGACTCCAGTCATTCTGTTGCATGCTTACTCATCATGGATGCAAAGTATGTGTAAATCCATAACAACACTTGAGAAATAATATAATTTCCATTTTTAATGAGGAATCTTTCTCCGAAATTAGTCTTTCCACTTAAATTTCTGGGTATCCCTAGCTTGTTGCATTTTCTTGCAAAGAGGGGCAAGGGGAGAACCCGAGGGTTTTGGGGCTTGAGTGTGGAGATGGTGGGAATTATTAGAGCTTTTATGAGGATTTTGCTATTCTTTTTATAGAAACAAATTAATTGAGGTCAGTTAGAATTTATTAATAATTGTTATATTGTTATGAAGTGATGAGGGTTGTTACATCTTGCCTGAACTGTTCAAGACAGCAGAATATATATGTAGTAGCTTCCCCAGACTTGGAGAAGACCTCTGAAAACGTCAAGTTTGTGCATATCTATGTCTGGTGAAACAATATGTGTGCATGTTAAACATTGAAAATAGTCCAAGAGCTGCCATTAATTTGAATTGATCTGAAATCATTATCTAGAACTGCCAGGAAATTGAAAAATGAGTTATTTCCACAACTCTTAACGGATTTACTCCGTATCTTTTGAGGAATGTACAAGAATGTCATCGTCGTCTCAACTGCTAACTTCAATAGAACATTGATTCATTAAATATGAAACAAAGCATTGAAAATAGGGTGCCTCTGCACTCAGAAGAGACTTTGGTAATACACTCATATCCAGTTACACTCCTTCTCTGTATGTGGTGAACGCAATACATGGAGAAGTCTCTCTGGAGTGTTATTGAGTAAAAATAGTCTTCTAATAAAATTAAGTAAACTACATATCAAGTTGCATAAATCTATATAATGATAAATGTATAACAAACTTTGGATATGGGGCAGACCAAACACATTGTCAGTTATCTTAGTCTTGCCAGCTATGCTCCTTCAGCAGTTGACAGCTTCTGTGATTTTTTCAGTCTATTGTGCTAGAGGTGATAGGGTTACACTGGCATGCATTCTGTATGTATTAGATGGCTGCTTGCATTTAAAGCTCAATAATCTCTCCAGGTTCCTTCTAGTCAGTACTCCTACATTCTTTACCAGAATTTTCCTAGAATAACATCACCTCTACTGTAGTGTCAGGTGAAAACCATGATAAATAAATGAATTTCTCTACATTTGTTTCATTGTATGACACGTTGACACCACTAAAAGTATCATTATGACTTTCTGTTTTCCTTACCAGAGTCTCCTTCAATAGCTCTGGCAAGTTAGACAGAACTGAAACCCAACAATAATTTTTAATTAATTGACTATAAGAAATCTTTTCAAAGTTCACAGCATTCAAAATTTTCAAAGAAAGATAGGAACATTTATTTTCAAGCATTTTCAGTTGAAAATAACACATTTTCCTATTACTGCACTGAAAATTTTGGATTATAAAGTGTTTTGCTGAAAAATTGAGGTATGTTTTAGTAGAAGTGGTAGTAGTAGTAGTAGTAGTAGAAGCAGCAGCAGTAGTAGTACCCATATGTATATTCCTGTTTACTTTCCTGTTCACTTATTTTTAAAGCTAGAGCTCAAATTTGCAAATGTAGGTAGTTGAGTTAGGTGCCTCCATACCTCCATACATGTGACAATGAATCTTAAGTCAGATCAAGATTTAAAACCTGTTTCTGCTGCAGAATAATATATTGGGAATAACATCTGTAGATTATTCTGTTTTCATCACTGATTTTTTAATTCTTTTTTTAAAAGGCTTTGGGAAACTCAGCATCTCTGTTTGCTAAGATGGTGACTAATATGCTTTGTTCAAACCTGGGAATGCTCTAGGAATGCTATAATGGGATAAATTGTTCTCTTGCAAGACAACGTCAGCAGCATGACCTGTTTCAGCTCAGAAAAAAATATCAATTCTTCAATATTACTCAGGAAAACCCTTCAGTCTAGTGACCCTTATTTGTCATCTTCATATTACAGAGCTCATACCGATAGCCTTTTTTGCTCAGATATGAAATATAATTCCTGTATTTACCAGAGCATTACATACTAATGTTTCTTACCATGATACTCAGACTCCCCCTTTTGCAGTTGTCCTGCAGTTCTCTGGAAGAACCAAGATCCAACCTCTGAGACTGTCATGTGATAGTTACAGAACCAGCTGAAGAAGAGTTTCTTATTTATGTCAGTTCTTCCTGGATAATACAGACTGTGGGGCAAGATCATAGCCAAGTGGGAGGAAAATTTAATATAAATTACTCACTGGAGGAATGGTGTGACATTTGTGAAGAAACGAAAATGACTACTGTGAGACACAGGCTGGTTCCCTTCCATTGTTTTGCAGAGTAAAAATACCAGCAAAGGTAAATGCACTATTCAAAGCCTAACAAATAAAAGCTTATATTTAATGTGAACGGAACAGTCTTGCACTGTTCTTTGTACAGTAGCATTTTATCACTGGCATTTTCAAGCACGGTGTCTCCCCCTTTCTCCCAGGCATAATGAGTTTTACCGAGCTCCATACCAGGAGTACTGTTTTACGAGAGTAAGGGACTGCTCCAGATTGTCTTACAGCTGAGCAGCCACAACATTCTTCTGGAATAAACATGTTCAAACAGCCATTAGGCAGAATAGGTGATTAGACCCACATCTGCCATACCCTTGGCGAATGTTGTAGCAAAAAACCTACCTGGGATGGGACACAAAGATGGTCCTTCACTTCTACCTAGTGTTACTTCACATTTCCTCTGTGAAAAAGACAACTTTCTGGAGCAGTTCTAGGGTAATGAATCTTATTGTCGTAGGTTGTCTCCCTGCAACCTAGACATGTGACTGTCACCCCTCAGAGTCTTATGAGGAATCTCTCTTTTCAGTATTTCCCATGAGCTTTTTTAGGTAACTTTTGGTCTATGTTGTTTTTAAGGACCCCATTGTCAGTTTTCTCTCCCCACAGACTTCATGTTGGGAAATGAAGCACCTGGATTCCATTAAGTGGCAGATTTGGTGCTGCAATAACCAGTCAATGTTTTGATGCCCAAAAGTGTTTTGCAGTAAAGTTTTATATCCTCAAGATTTTGACAACCTTTGCAATTTTAAAGAAGTGGGATAAAACTATCTCAGAAGTAGTTACGAAAGCTGGGGACACTTTTGTTAACTGAGCTGTCATTTTGGCATGGTATCAAGTCCATGGCAGACTCACTGAAAAAATATTGCATCATAAAATAGACCGCATTACAGAATCTTAGCATGGAATATACCTAAGAACATCAGGTCAACCTGTGCTTGTTATTTTATAGATATTAAAAAAAACCAAACAACCAAAAATCCCAACCTAGCAGAGGGTTAATTTAAAACTAAGAAGAATCTACTTCAGGCAGTAACATTTTTTAAACCTTCCTTTATAATTTTTGCTTATCAAGGAGTGCCCTTCTGGTACATCAACTGAGCCAAGACTGAGTTCTCAAATACTATGATGGCTTCTGTTAATTAGATAGTTTATCTGTGATGAGTTGTTGACACTGAGATGATTTGTGTTAAATAATTTTAAAATATTCTGTGGGGCACTAACTTAGATGCATTGTTTGTTCATATTCCAGGCCCCGGCTTCAATCTTTTTTACAGCCCTCGACAGAAATGAAGTTGATGCTTCAGCAAACTTCTTTAAGTCAGAACAAGTAACATTGCAAAGATATTTTTGAGTAACTGGAACTCTCTGTAATAATTGTATCTTTTTATACTCTGGGATTTAGTTTAATGCCATAAAATTTGAAGAACATTTTTAGTAATACTATTTAAATATGTTTGGTTTTACTAGCTTAGCATTTCTTAAATATTTCTTTTGTGATGTTTTCGTGCTCATAAATCCATCCCCAGTCCCCCAGTTGAGGGCAAAATGCAGGAAAGACCGCACTTTCTACTACGGTGCTGTATTTTTATACATGCTCTATCTTTCCGCAGGCTTTACTTTCACAGGAAAGGTGGATAGGCTGAGTTTTAATTGTGAAATACACTTACTTGTTACAAAAACCCACACACTTCAGCAATATATTACAGCATTACACTGTTTGAAATGAAAAAAATTTCAAGGCTGCATGTGGATGAACCAAGGGTAAACACAAGTAGGAAGTACTCTGCCACCATAATAACAGGAGCACATCATTATTTGTTCTTCCTGTTCTTCTACTCCATAAATCAGTTCTGCCCTCCTATCTTGCTTCTCTGTTCTTACACCTTTCCACCTTCCCATTTCTATCTATTCTTTTCTTTCCTAGTGCTCCTTTCAACAAAAATTATACCCTTCTTTCTGACTGTTTTCATCCACTTTTCTCATGTTTGCCTCCACTCTCCCTGTAGTCTTTAAGCCCCAAATGCTCCCTTTTCCTTCTCAACGCCCCATCCTTCCTGAGTGGGAGTGCTGCCCATGCCGCTATAACACCTCAGACTCTGTTGTGATCTCCATTCTGCATTTGCACATGGATACAGTCCCCTAATTGAGAGACTTCTTTTTTTTTATTAAAAGCATTAGACATTTATATGTAGGAATAACACTTGCAGAGACATTCTCTAGGTTAAAAGTTAAAAGGGATGTCAATCATCATACTTCAGAACATAAACAGATTGCCAGCGTGGGTTGAAAAGGAATTTTCCCCACATAAAATCATAGAAGTTTGCAATAGAAAAGAACTAATAGGTCAGCTAATCCATCTACCTGCCAATTCAAGCTTCTTCCCCACCATGTATTTTGCTGTTCCTCTGGCCTCTCAAAAATCTCAAGCGATTGGACTGTTAGTGCTTCCCCATAGAGATTATACAGTCGTTTAGTGCAACTAGTTTGCTCTCCGGATTTTTTCTACTAGTCAATCTAAACTTTCTTTTATTACCTTCATCCCACTAGACTCAATGGCACTCCCATCTATCATACTAAAAAACATTTCTCTCCTGCCTTATTTTTTCAACCTTTCCAGTAATTATAAATTGCTGCCACAGCCTGTTTGATAATTCTTACTTAACCTATTAGTTGCCTTTAGCTAAAGAAACAATTCTTTTCAGTATCATCTCTGCTTAAAATTATACCTCTGTAACTGTAACGCACACGAGGAGAATCACCCACACCATAACTTCAGGCAAACTAGAGCTTCTGAATATATACACAAATACACATAAATAGATTTGTCAACAAGAATATCCATGGGTGTACACTTACACCCATGCAAAATTAATGTGCAGCTAACTCTATTGTAATTCCTTGTAAGACAGCTATTTCAGATATAGGAACATTTCTGTGGTACCCTAATCTGTCCTGAAATTCTTTCTCCAGGAAGGAAGATAGCTTTCCAAATCAGGTCTCTGTCTCTTCAGTGGGAAAGCTTTTGTTTGGGGATTCAGAAAAATAATGAATTTTCAGTAAAGTAACAAATACAGAGAAAAGCTTTAAAGCTTGACAGAGAGGTCAGACAGCTAAAAAGACAACTTTATGTCCCTTCCTGGACTTATAAATCGTGCCACTGACCACTAAAATTAGTCAAACCAGAATGCTCCAGCAGGTTTTACATTTCTCATATCCTAGCTTGTAAACAAGGGGAAGATTAAAAAAAAAAAATCCACATGTAGCCCTGAAACAGGCAGGGGAATTCTTTGCCTGGGTCTTAAAGGGACACATACTCTTGCAGATGTGACAGAGGACAGGGTGAGAAAGCATTGTGTTGCTGTCCAAAGGCATCACACATGGGTCTTCTGTTATTTGTGGGGTTAGTAACATGCCAGAATGAATAGGAAGGTATAACTCTTCTTGTACTCTGTTATTGTTATAATACCTAGGAGTCAGAAAACCAACAGAGAGAATGTCAACCTTTGCTGCAAACTGCTTGCAACTACTATCTCTAGTTTCTATTTTCCAAGACTAACTTAACTCTCCACTCTTCAAAACATCATATCAGCATTTTTCTAGAGCTATGTCTTTCACAAGTGTAAGGTTTTACTACAGAGATATTTTGAAAGTCTTGTGGTCGAATTCTAAGCAGCTGTTATCGGATTAAAGCAGCTAGTGACCTTCACTGCACTCCCTAGCCCTCGAGATACCTTCAAACTTCATTGATGTAAGGAGAACAGTGGTCTAGGCTGTTCACATAGCAAAAGAAAAAGTGGTCCTCCCCGTAAAAGTATGCTGAAAAGTACAATATAAAACTTTCTATTGTAGGTCAATTTCTACTACAATTCTAACAAACAAGTAGGCAATATACTTAAAATAAAGGTGCTGAAATGGTTACTATAAAGCATCCTAACTAGACACATTTCTGTAACTGTTTTTATATTTCTTTACATCCTTTGTAGATTAGCGTAAACACAATTAATTAATCATGAAAAGCAACTCCTACAGAGTAGAAGCAGGATTTTAGCTTCCAAAGCAAGTTCCCTGCCAGACCTGAAAAATCTTATTCATTGTCAAGCAGTGTCACTCTTCTTAGCCAGCCTTTGATACCATGAGGTGCAGCAACCAAGAATTGCAGCAGTCTGCCTGTTTTTTGACATGGATACAGGATTGAAATATACTGGGCTATTTGCACCATCTGGTACATGCATTTCAGTTGAATGAAAGCAGATGAACTCCTGGGCACTTTGGTGATGAAACACCAGGAGAAAAGGAAACAAAACCCAAGAGACAAAAAAGTGTTATTGAGGGAATGAAAGCTGAATTGATCTCTTTTCTGAACTATGGAAGGCCATCTTCTAGGTTTCCTCACACTCGACATGGGACTACATGTTTGACTCCTTGCACGTTTGGAATAGAAATGCGTTAGATTAAGCAGAATGTTCTAATGATCCTTTTTAGTTTCGAAATCTAGGGATCTATAAATATGTATATATCAGTGTTGCTGTGACTATGATTTGCAGCTGTCAATCAGTTTGCCTTTATGGCTGTAAATTTTCATTTCACTAGATTTTTTTGTATAGTCTTCTAAAAAGAATAAAAGTCTACTCCACATCTCCACATTTCAGACAGAAGAGTAATGCGTGATTAACAGTATGCTGAGAGGTGTCACATTCACATTAACACTGATGTGTGAACCAGTGGTCAAATGGCAGATTACATGTCTGTCACAACACATCAGGGCAGTGTTCCAGTCTGCCAGCTTTACCCTGCCCAGCTTCTTCAAACAAAGAGTTCTTCCGAAAATTGTAGTACGCAAAGAATGTTGAGCCTTTGGGGGAAAAAGAAGCCTGTCTCACGGTCAAGCTTTTTGAAGTCTTCGTAACATCAAATGGCAGGAGGGGTTACTCACAGTCACATAACCTTGCAGGTTCATGGATGTCTATAACACAAATGTTGCATATGTGGCCTTATCAAAGATTTTCTGCATGATAACTATAGTACTGAAAAAGTACTACGGCTGGCATGTTTCGATTTGGAGAAAGGATGCCAATTCTATCAAGACTAGAAAGACTCTGACCCAGTTCCAAGAGAAAAAGCAAGTTTTTTGGAATATCATTTGAAAGAAGAAGTTCCAGTTCATTGGAAATGTCATGAAAAGTGTCCTTCTCCTTTTGTCTTAAGGACAGAATTTTATTTTTAAAGTGGATAATTAACTAGCTGCTTGATTTCTTACATAGGAAATAGTCACACCTGGAACTGAAGTGACTTTTAGTGGGTAATGATGTCTGAAGCCAATACATACAATGAAGCGGAACATATTTTCAGCCCCTTGGGATGTTTTCATACACTAAAAGCAAGATTTTAGACAATAATTTTAATATTGTTTGCAAAATCAAAAATATTTTCTCAGGGTTTAAAAACGCTTTCAAGGGGGTTGTGAATATTATGCTCACTTGAACAGTGCCTGGCTTCCCATGTGCTGTAAGTCCCAAAAGATCTGCTGAATTTTCCTGGAAGTTAAATTGTTGTTCCAGTAGTACTCTCACTGCACTGGAAGCACAAAATGGAAGGTATCAAGGTTAAAAAGTTGGAAACACTTACATACCATAAAAGTTAAGTTCTGTTTTCAAGAATACCCAAGTTATACAGGTCTTCTTTACAACATAAAAAAATGTCTGCTGAAGAATATTATCAAAACACTATACTTGTGAGTAGCTAGCATATGAGCCAGTATTCGGACAGAGCCCAAAATGAGTAGCTAAGTATTGTCTTGGCTCATCTCTGAAATGTTAATATGTGTTTACGGTATATAAGGGACTTGATGATAACTTCTTACAACATTTTAAGCATTGACTTTATCAGAATCACTCCTGATTTATAAAGAAACAAGATCTGGAAGATGTATACAGACACAGATAAGATATAAATTTTACATATATATATATATAATGTATGTATCTTCAATATACTCTATCTATATAATAATATAGAATACATAATCTACATTCTATAAAATATTGCATATTAATACATAGAAATATAGTACTCCTTATGTAGTGATTATTTGGCTTTTTGCATCAGTTCTGCATGGATACACATTTCCATGCAAATTATTGCAAAATTCACTCCTTTGTATCATCATTTAGCTTTTACTAAAATCCTCTTCCCTGGTCCCATTTTGAAATACTGAAGAATATCTATATAGTTGCCAAGATCTATGAATTCATATAGTGCATACACATTTATTTTAAAACTAGTATATTATGGTGATAGCAAGGAATTTTTATAATTTTCCCTTTTTTATCTATAAATTATTATTTCATGAAAAAACCCCAAACAACCACTGCTTTGTTAGTGAAAAGAAGTTCAACAACATTCAGATGAGCCACAATTCAGTTTGTCAGGCTTGGCTTCCTTTCATCATTTTTTTTTTTCCTGACACTATGAACCTGCTGCTACTGTCATAAGATGTGAAGTTTATTTCTGTATACATTTTGCTTCTCATTTCTGTATGAATGGCTCCTGTGTCTTGAGGCACAGAAATGTTATTTTCTGTGGATTGAATTCTCAGGAATTACATAGGTATGGCACGTTACAAGCAGAAAGAGTAGCTAGAGGGTCTGAATTCCACCTTTAGCTATCTTCTGTCTAATTCACTTAAAGTCACTTAAATAATTATTCTTAAGCAAAGGTCTCACTGTATGTTACAGCACTATACATAAAAAGCAACTATAGTACAGCACAGCATGGTGTTATAAATGACAGAGCAGCACAATATTTTACATTCATAAAGTAGATAAAAAACTGTGCACAACATAAATGAAATGTTTTCACCGATATTCATTAATTTTGTTCTCATATTCAAAGGCAGATAAACTTAATGAAATGTATTTTAAGCTCTCATAAATGTACACTTGAGCAATGTAAAAGAAGTATTTGAAAAGTGTCCAATATTCTTCTGACAGGAAGAAAAAAGCTATACTTGTATGAAAATATTGTCAAGAAAATCTGAGCTGATACCTTTAGTTTATTACCTGTGAAGAACTTTAGTACTTACAAGTGGAATTTTCATAAGCATTTATTATTGGTCAGCTCTGTTTCTTTTAAGTTTCATGCACAGTCTCAATAATTTCTGCAGAAGCAGAGTTTCTTGAATTGTAGGACAAGAGTCGTGGTGGGAATTATGTTCTCAAAGTAGCAGTTAGGCATCTAAATAAAGTACCAATATTTTATTCTGTAGCGTTCACAAAATCTTTACTGAACTGATGCCCATAAGTGTCTAGAGCTGCTCAGCATCGACATTTTTTGCAAACAGTGTTCCTGTAAGGTCTTGTTAGACACTTGCTGAACAACCTATACTTTCAAAACACCAGGAAAAGTATCCACTAACACTCTAAGCCCAGTGTAATTCACAGACTAATTTCACAACCCTGTTTGTGGGTTCTGAAAGTACTGCCTATACTTTGCTGTCAATTACAGACTGAAGTGATTTAAATTATCCTTGCTAGAGGTTTGGTTTTGCTTCTGTAGTTCATTTCAAAAATGATTTACACACATGGTATAATATAATGAGTCATCTGTTAATTATTTTTGACATCTAGGATAATAAAAATATACTAATGTTCCAGTTATTAATAGAATTGGCCTATTTTTATGAAACTCAACTATACCAAACTGCCATGATTGTTGGAAAAATTGGCACCGATTCGCACTTTCAGCTTTAAAACGGTGCAGGTATTTTTTTGTATCTGACTTCTGTGAAGATGAGTACAACCTGCAAGTCTGTCTTTACATAACTGCAGATAAGCAGTGTTTAGCCTACCTCAGTTTAAAAGCCTTTCAGCAAAACGCATGATGACTACACACGCTATCAAAAATAATCTTCGACCGACCACATGCTGTGTAAGGGTACCAGTGAAACACTTCATAAACAGACAGAATGCAAACATGCACAAACACACAAACCACTAATGCCATAAACAACCTCAAGCACAGTACAAACAAAATGCATGCCAAGAAACCTGCTTAAAAATTTGTATTATAGAAAAATACACTTTCAATGTCTGAAAATGTATTTGACTGCTTGTACAATAAACAAAACTATGCAACGTGCATGATCGCCCTTGAATGAAACTTCTGCCAGACTCTAGAGACCATTTATTATTCACCGTCCCTGTATGTATATATATAGATAATGTATGATCTTTAGGGTAAGTCTTCTTGTTCTCCACACGTCACCTAATAAAAATAGGCAACATGTACATGATATGTGATCGATATGCTTATCACATTGACAAAACCCCAATAATTGTTAGGTAAGCATTCAGGTACTCGGCAAATACAACAATCTAAATCACAGAACCAAGTTACTCCTGATATAAATCCACTTACTTCAATACTACTTTGCATCTGTAGGTAAATTCACTTCTATATAGAACGTAAAGATAAGAGTTTTGTTTTTATTGGACTGATTATGGTGCATATGAGAACCACAGCCATGCTTTTGAAAACACCTAAGGCATCACAAAGCCGAGCACTTCAGTACCTAACGTGGTGCACTGCTGCCAGGGTGAAACCCTTAGGCACGCTTGGCTGCAGACAAATCTGAAGAGGATTTATGTTAGTAAAAAACAGAGAAGGTCGCTGTTAAGTAGAAAAGACAGAGAAGAAAGTCAGAGCCCAGAACCTGTCCCTCAGAAGGACTTAGGTCTATCAGTTCAGTCTGTATGCTAGAGTTCAGTCTGAGGTTTCTCCCCTCCAATCTCTTCCAGGTGAGGTTGCGAGCTAGGACTGATTTAGCACCCAGCCTTGAGGGGAAGGACAAAAGATGTAATTTCATGAAAATCACCCCCAGATTCTTCCTATATCCTATTACTACTGATGTGGCAAACAGCAGCATAGTGTTGTGGCAGGCCCTGCACTGCATGTTTAATGGATGGACAACTATGTTACTACTAACTCCAGTCTTTTTCTTGCTGAAGCTCTGACTTTGATTTTTTTTCCTTCTCGCACAGGTATTTATGTTCACAAAACCTGCAGGAATGTCATGATCTTCAGTCCTTTGAAAAATTCAGTTACGCTGACCAAATTCTTACAGGAAAAACTGTAGCAGAAGAGGGCAAACAAAAAGATGGACTGGTGGTGCATGTCTGGATTCTTGAGGCTAAACCCATGCCTAGCTGGACACAGGCCATCTGGGCTGGAGTGCATTGAGAATGAGAAATGAATCAGAGAGTGAGCTGACTGGTAAGAGGTGGTGAGAAGAGCAGAAAAGTCCAGGCGCAACACAAATCTGAGCATGGATTTGCCGGGCTTCCTAATCAATGGCTACTAGGAAATACTGAGGTAAATCTTTCAGGGCATTTCGAAGCTGCCACCTGCTGCCACCTCAACACACGAAGGTTTAAGGAGCACAGTGAAAAAACATCTCAAAGCAAGCTAGTACCTGAAAATGACTAAATTAAACCAAACAAGTTTCACTGATGACTAGACAAGACTGCAGTGTGGGTACCAATTTATCAGGTCCGATGGCTTGTACTGGGCCAATTTAACCAGTTGTCCATCTAGGCGGGAGAATTCACTATTCCCATGGCAGAGACAGGATGTTCATTCCCCAGATGCTGCTCTTTATAACGAAGCATATTAAAATCAGTGCAATTAGTGGTCTTGCAAAGTAATACAGAATTTCATATCCCAGATTGGCTGAAAGGTGATACACCACCTCTTCATCCATACTGTTCAGCAGATGCCCCAGGAAAATTATCATTTAAATTCAACAAATATCATGAATCTTCATTACCAGATTGCACTGATTAAACTAGTCAAATTCTAAATGAATTCAATTAAATGGGCATAACTTTTGCACTACAGCTCAGTCCTCAGAAAAGAACCACTTGTTAATTAGAATATTTACTGTTCTTTGTTTCTATTGACACTTGTTTAATTTGAAACTGGATAAACAGTAAGAAGTAAAGACCTTTTGTGAATTTTCATTAAAGGAATCAGTGTGTGCCAAAAACATGTTTCTGAATACTCTTCAGGAGTAGGAAAGACTTCAGGAGAAGGTGGCAAACCAAGATATCACTGATATTTTAGAACTGAGGGATAAACACACACAAACAAATTTTAGCCAGGTGGTCATGGAAAGAAGTGGAGTTCCTAAAGGTTTTTTTTCAGACCTTTTCCTAAATCATAATTAAATAACAAGAAAGTTATTTTCCTTTTCTATACCCTTCAGATCTTGCTTATCCACAGTTTTAAATGTTCTCCTTTATTATCTATGCATCCATATTCTCTATGTGTCTTTTCCCCAGTGCCTGTGTGCCTCTGAACAATACTGATTAAGATGAACTGTGTATGCCTGCCCATTCTCAGCAGAAATAAGTTTTTTTAAATTTTTCACTCCAACTAAAGATCAACTTGGGACAATCAACATTATCGCGTGTTTTCATACTGAGATCTGAGAATTTACTGGCTAGTACAAAATGTAACATTATGCTTTTGTAAATTTAGAAAGGATTTTCTCCTCTTAGTAGCAGAATTCTGACAGTTTTGTGGGTCTTTTTTCCTCAGGTGTAACATAAGGAAGTTGCTGGAGATATGGTTATTGCATTCCTTGTTTTTTTAAAGTGGGTAGCTACTTGCCCAAATTCTTTTGTAGCAACAAACCTCTCTTGTTGCAATGAAGTAACTAGATTATATTAAAAAAAATAGAGCAACTAAAGCTTTGGCTTTGGCATGGATGACCATCACCTGCCTGAAACCATGCTTGATTTGGAAGGTTTTGGCTATGGTGGTGCAAATCCCTTGACACAACTTCACACTTTAGGTCAGTAGGGGATATTCAAGTTCCCTTGTGATAACTGAGCAAGAGTCAGTGATTAAAGATGTCGGGTGACCCAACATCGCTGGAGCTCTGCTACAGAAAATAAAGTCGTGGCCAGAAGCCTTTAAACCCACATACTTGTCTCTGTGTTTATTAATGTCATCCCTAGTGGCAAATGCGATATATAGTTTAAAAAAATAATGCTTTATTTTTTTAAACTGGATTTATAAAGTCCAAATGTTTGCTTAGAAATTAAACATTTTGGTACTGGGGCCTCTAGGATATGTTGTTGGCAGTGGAAAAACTAACCTACACCAGATGGCAGAGGTTAAAGAAATACTATAAAATATGGCTTCTATTCATACAGTTCTCAGACAAACAGAACCCCAAGCAGAAAAAAACTGTGAAACTGGAAAACCTTTTCATTTGCTTACATTTCTCTTTGCTACTCAGCAAACCTGAGAGGTATTGTATCATCACGTATCAAGAAAGTAATATGCCAGATTGTTGTAACAGGTGGAATATGTTTGTTTGTAACACGTTGAATCTGAAATAAAGAAAGGACCAAAGTTACTAAAGGTTCTACAAAAACATTTACAAAATGCAAGTACCTAGGTTTTGTACCTGCAAAGCTTACTGCATAAATGAGAATTTGGGACAATAGCTCCATTTTGCACACAAAATATAAAAATTAAACTCTCCGTTTTTTACAGGTTCAGTTAATTTGGCTAGGTGAACATGTAAGCTAAGGAGATAATTCTGCATAAGCATTTTTAATTAACCATTTCATAAATATAAAGGAGAGCAATTTTTATGTAGACTTCATCCTATTTTATCTGAACCATATCATCTCTACGCTGCATCCTTAGTTTTTGTATTTTTTCTAAAGCTTCTTTAAATCACAACTGTTTTGTAACTTCAATATACTTAACTTACATAGCATTTGATGAATCTATTATTTTTATAATATAAATGCACCCTTACATAGAAATGCTTCTTGTATATTTTTTGTCACTTCAAAAAATCCACTTTGAACCCCAATCTGTAAAGCAAAGCATGCAATATAACCCATTTTCTTATCATATATGTAGTCACATGATATTTAAAAAAAAAGAGAAGAAAAAACCTGATGTGAACTTGGGCACAATGGACCATGCTGTCAAAAATATTCAGTTGTCAAAAATGCAGATGGCATAAAAGCACAGAAACAGATCAGTTATTGGAGGCTTTTTTTAATGGGAGCTATTGTGTAGATTTTAAAAAATTGGTTACATGCCTAAAAATGTGGGTGCGTAGCCAGTAAGGTCTTCAAGGATACCTAAATATTTCTTGAAAATCCTGTTTACGTGAACACTTAGGTAATTAATACCTTGAGAGGCATAGTACAATGTCTGAGATAGATAGAAATAAATGTTCTCCCATACAAACAGTGGTTAAAAAGAAAAACAAGGTGTTTGAGGCGGGAACAACTCCCTGAAGTCTTGTCCTTTTTCCTAAACAAAAAAGGCAAAAAAAAAAAAAAAAAAGCTGAAGCAAATGGAAAGCTCTGCACAATGAAAACCACTACTGAGCAGCTCTTGAGAATGTTCTGTAAAGATTTTATGTATTTGAAGTTTCCAAGCTACAAGCTCATTACTAATGAAACGGTGCTACTAAGGGCATTCAAAATGACGATTAAGATCGGTAAGAAGCTACCTGGCCAATCTCAGGAGTTCAGCTTGAGGCAGGCTCTGCCTTTTCCTTCCTGAGCATTTCCCAAAAGACAGAGAGGAATCTTGAAAATCAGAAAGTGCTTACAACTACTACGACTGTTTCCTCCTTCTGCCCACTCTATTTTTGCCCCTTTTGTCTGTAAGAGTAGTGGCATTTTGGTGTGAATACAAAGCCCCTTTGCGATGGATAGAGTCAGTGTTCATAATAAACTCATCTCTTATTGCTAGGCAACACTGAGCAATGTGAATTTGTCACTTCTGTTTGGTGCAACTTTCGATTTCACCTCCAACTGTAACAATATAGCCTGCTATATTTTAGATGCCACTGTGGTTGGATGCCATCCCAGGAAAGATGTGAACTACTACTGACAGGGAGTGAATGACTGGCAATGGGCATAAGCAGTTTTTTGATTCTTAAGTCTTGACATATAATTAATTGTTAGATTTATTCTTCTATGAAACTCATACTTCATGATTCCTACTTACTGGCTGCCTTTTAGAAAAGGCAAATGGAACAGACAAATTTCCAGTGAGGCAAAGTTTTGTTTGCCCGTTTACCTTTTTTCATGTGCTATTTGCTCTGTTTGTATTTTTCTGCATGGGCTGTCTTTTTGAGGGGTGACTATATGTAAAATTCAGATCTTAAGTACCCTCGATCAAGTGAATGTCATTATTTCTAAGGCACACCCGATTATTTGTTTGAATAAATATGTTCCTTACCTTAAGAAATTATGGTTCAGGTTACAATAGATGCTGAACAACTCTTACGCACTGCCAAATACCCCAAGCATCCTACACCACCAGTTGTGGAGGAGCTCAGATTATTGCAGGAGGAATACTGTAGTCACAATTTTTTTCAATCTGAAATGACACATTCTCCCCCCCCTTCAAAACAAAGCAAGTTTAATGCTATTACATGCTAGCTAGGCTTTTTGATTAGAGGACTGATAATTTTGTTTTTAAAATTTGTGTGTCCTTGTCTAACCTGGCTACTAGGTCTCTGCTCTTTGAAGAATTAGGTCTGTTTGGGGGTAAAAAAGGGAAAACTGAAAACCAGTATTGTTTCACTACCATTGGCTAAGATATAGCTAGAAAAAGGAACTAATTCATACTTCAAATAAAATATACATCTCCTAAAAATCATCATCATTATCACCAGTCATTTCTCTAAATGTTTAGAAACATTTCACGACCACATTAACTACAGAAATATGCCAAACAACTGAGAATCTTAGTAATATTTTAGTCTTTGCATATTTTCACTGACTCACTGAAAACAAAAGGAGTTTCTGCAACTGTATGAATGAACCATGGCATGTGCGTGTTCTTTTAAGAAAGGCCAAGGGTGCAGTTCTATTTTCTTAGCTCTGCTTTCATATTTATGTGTCTCATTTCCAGCTCATTGCTGATGCCTTAGTTGCACTATCCATCAACACTTTTATCCTCCTTGTTCCTCAAAAAGAACATAAAATCCTTTTTTATGTGGTGGTAATATTATTGCAAATAAAAGCAAATACCAAAATCTTTATTAGTCTGCCAAAATAATAAACTATTTAATAAAAGCATGCTGTAAAAATAAGGTCATTTGCATCACTCAAGTTTCTTGCAGGAAATACATAGAATTATTGGTCAAAAAGTACAAACTGACAGCAATTATTTCTGTTGTTGATCTAATGCTGCCTGAAAATGGGTTAAAAAATGCACTCAGGTTTTGCAAGTTTGCTGTCTTTAAATGTTTGTTTTTAATGCTGTTGTATACAGAGGAGCCTGGGAGAATCAAATTTTTCAAAGCTCTGCTTTTTTACCAATCTTCTCCATAATGGAAGGAGGAGAGACTGGATAGACCCTATTAGAAATCTTTACTGCAAAGCTCATAGTAACCTTCCGACTCCCATACCGCCACCAGATTTATCATCCAAATATTTACTATTTTTATATTCTGTATTAATTGTATTTGGTTAGGATTTGTGTCACCTTTAGCTATACGATTTTTTCCACCTTTTTCTTTTGTCATTCTTGCAGACAGATCAATGTAAAGCTTTTATTTAACGAGTTTGTTAAATGTTTAAAGTTAGTCAAAATATGCTTTTAAAATCACGTATCTAATGTCTGATCCTTTTTTCTTGTTGTACTACAAACCTGACCATTATTTTCTCACTGCAGTTTCTCTCCCCATCTGGCAGTTCTGCAAATATGTTATTGATAGAGCACAGAAAAATCAGTTGCCGTGGTGAGATTTAAACACTGCTTGTGATGTCCCTGCACACTTCCCCAAAAGAACATGCATATAAACATTAAAAATAAGCTAATCTTATAGATTTATAAGATTATAAATAATCTTATTTATGAGGCACAAAGCATTTAGCTTAATTGCCTACATGTTAGGGACTGATCTTTCTGAGTTAAAAGGTTTCTGAAAAGACTCTTTTTTTATACTTATTTCAATGATGTTTTGTAACTTAAGCAGTTACAAACCCCTATAAACTCAAAATACTCTGCAAGGTATAGCTATGCCCACTTTACAGACAGAGAAACTGAAACAAAGAGCAACTGAAGCTGCATGAATGATCACACAACGATCAACAAGTTATTGACCAGAGGAAAAAAATCCAAGATTCAAATTGCTGGTGCTGTCCCAGTATTTTTGGGCCCTACTGTCTCTGCTTCTTAAGTCCAACAGAGATGCTCTACTTATTTAGAAGATGAGACCTGTATAGAGATGAAATATTTTAAAAATACATTATATATATTGAAGTGAATACTTCATGGAGCCCTGTTAGTATATTCAATCATGCTTTAAACCATGAAACAGCCAGAAGTTATCCTCCTTGCTTCACAGACTGCAGACTGCTGAAAGCTGAATTAACTCTTCTATGAAATAACATTTAGGTTGTCACGTGATACATGCAGGGTAGATAAAAAGCACGTATGTTAGGAACAGCACATGCTTTAATTCTGAGGGTGTGGAAATTTGGTACTTGCATATATTAATAGGTTTAATAACTCGAAGTGTTTGTCTTGCAAACACCTGAGCTGGGTTACACATTCCAGTAAAGTCACCCCTATGTAGCTAAATCAGTAGTTTCCAAAGTTGACTTGTTTGGATACTGCACACAGTTTGGATACTGCACACAGCAGGAAGGTGTTCAAGTCTTTAGACAACCATACAATTGAAATATAGAACATGCACAACAGTTTCCGAATACTCCATCATTAATCAGCAGTATGGTTTAAATTAAAAGCACTTGCATTATGTGTGCTTGGTATTTATTGGGATTGCTATGCTATGTATACATCATTAAGACAAACTGTACAGATGGGATTTTAAAAGACTTAGATAATTTTATGAATGTTAATTAGAGCTTTGTCTATTCAGGCTAGGATATGTAATAAAGATACCACCAAATCGCATTTTAAAGAAAATTACAGCTTGCATTACCTGTAAAACTCAGCAGATTTGCAAAGGTCTTTTAAGGATTATTTCTGAGCTGGGTTGCTTAGGTACAAGAGAATTAAGTAAATTGTCAACAGTGAAACAAATTGGTGGAAGATTCCTGCAGATAATAATTTGTAACTGAAAAGACTATAGATTATTAAAATTCCCTTCAGCTTTTTTTTAAAAAAAAAACACAAAAAAACCCCAAAAAACCCACTCCAAACCAGGCAATGGCAACTAGCAAATTGAAATTAATGTCTACGCAGCAAAACCCAGGTATAGCTGTCCCTCTGGGTTAAGGGCTCATGAGAGGAACCCATGGTTCACAACCTGGCCTTTCAAGTAAATCTCTGCAGACAGATGGTAAACTTCTGCTCTTGTCTCAGCTCTTATTCCTGAAACTGTAACAATTCTCTAATGTTATTGCAGTAATACAATGAATGCAAAACTATATGTTTTTTAAAATCATAATGGTTACACTAAGACCAGAGACCAGGTGCCCTGGTCTGTGTCTTTGCACAATTTCTCAATGGGACACTAGAAGAGATCTTTTAGTTCAAAACCAGTTCTTATCGATATCATAATCGGAAGTGTTTTTCAGACTCTTGCAAAGTATTTCTTTACTTCAAAGCTTAAACAACATTAAAGAAAGCATACAGACAAAGCAGCGTGGGAAAGGAAGTAACATGCCCTTATTTTTAGCACTTGCCCACTTGTCACTCTTAAACTCTCATCTGCTTTTCAAATGTAGTGTAATCTAATTTTTATGTGTACTGTATGCTCGTACAGACAATTTCCTCATTTCAGAGTATGCTGAGTTTGGTAAAGGCTTTTGTACTTTTCCTTAACCTGTTTCAGAAATAGCACTGTCACCATTTGTCTCAGTAATATATAGGACGATGGAAATTGACATTTTTCTTTATAGAAGTGAAAAGAATATTAGTTTTATCAAAGACTAGATCCCCTCTTCCCCTCCAGTTAGATTTGAATTTGGTCACTTCAGGGCTTACTGTGTAGGATGATTTTAAGCAATGGTCCCTGTGGTTGCAGGCTCTATCACCTAATAATTGACCATGACAGGAATTATATGTCCAAAGCCAAGGGGTAGAGCGAATAGCATATGTCAGGGTCAATTATAAGGTGGAAGACCCTGCAACAAAAAAGACTGCACTGATTAGAGCATGATGTTGACATGGGAGCTGATGCTTCAGTGTTATTTCAAAGGGCACTGTCACAGCCACCCTTCCTTGAGGTCTCAAAGTCAGAGGTGGATTATGTCAGTGGTTTGCACTACACATGATGTAATAAAGTTCAACAGGACATTGAAAGTTACAATTGATTTGTTGCTTTTTTGCAGTGATAAAATGCTTTATCTCTATCACTCAAAATTAAGCTCACTGCTCTGCTAATTAGGTCAAAACAGCTCCATACATACTAGATTAATTCTCTCTCGAAAAATCTGACTGTGAGATGAAAAGAGTATTAAATATGACACAGTTAAAAACTTCTGATTGCTAAAGTTATTATTTGTACTGGCAAAATTGAACAGAGTAGGAACAATGGAATAGAGAGAAAATAGCCTTTTTATTACTTAAAGCTATGTTATAAATATTTTATGACACGGGAAGATTTTTGCAGTGAAACAAATGGGACAAAAAAGCTGCTGTTTGCTTATTCCCCTGAAACTTCAGCAGCTTTAACCTACTCAAATGTTCTTAATCAGTGACAAACCACAGAACCATTTAGTAAGTGAGTAATGGTCCCAAATTATATACCACCACAGTAAGATATTCTAGTTCGTTTTCAGATTTTCGGTGCACCAGTTCAATTTTCTGACTCTTCTCTTTGAAAGCTGTTTCTCTAAATTTCTGTGTCTCTGTAAAAATATCCCAGTCATTTCTGCCTGCCAGATCCCACCAGTTTAGCTCATGATGATGGAGAAGATATCGTAGCTTTAACCTCATTAACTAGATAGCTAATTTCTCTCTGTTCTCATGGATTATTATCCACATTTTTCCTGGGTGTTTTGCAGCCATCAAATAGATGGCTAACTCCCAATAAATTAAGCCTCTAGTGTTAGACTCAAAGTTGTTACATGATGAACACATTGTAAGGATTACTGAGTCTAAAAGATCTTTTTCTTCTCTAGAATGGTTAATAGAGATCATAGTGTCTAACATACAGAAATGCTCCAAAATTTCCACCTTCAGCATCTTCATCGGCAGTTACTATAACTTCACAAGAGACGTGACATGTTAGGTAACAGGGACTTGCTTTTGAATCTTGTACTTTACAGCAAACCCATCTCTGATCTACATTTGTTTCAATGCAACATTAGAATAGCTCTCACATTTGTTTTGCATTTAAAACTTAGGCAAATTTAAAAATTGGAATGTTTATTTCTAAAAAATACTTTTTTTTTTCTTTAGCAGTGAGAAAAAGACAGGAAGATAGAAACATTCTTTAACCTGTAAATACATCCATGTATAACTTTTCCATTGCGATCAAAACAAATATAGGTAGAATAGAAACTCTTTTGGTACTATAGGCTTTCTGGTAAGCTGGAGGTGCTCAGACATTTTGGTTTTTTCCCCCTTGAAAGTACAGAAGGACTTCATATGGAGAAAAATACATTAAAATTCCATTGATTAAGCTGAACAGAAAAAAGGTAAATGAATGATTTTGCCAGTCAAACCTGACACTTTCTCTTGGTGGTGATTACTGTTAATGCTTTTGTTAATAAAGTAAAAATTTCAAACACTGAAAACAGATCTAGTCAAGTAAAAAAACTGTTCAGTTGCCAGTGAATATTCATTTTAGCTTGCACTAGCACCTGCCGGAAATGGAAACAGACTAGTCATTTTGATGGAGGGATGACCTTGTACGGTTAATTTTATACTTTTCAGTCACTGAAGATCGGTAGATTTCTTAATGAAAACTAAGTTCATCCAAAGCTCAGAAAAACTGGCATCATATAAGGATCATTACCTATCAGTCAAGAACTTAAATAATGCTATCTTAGGCCCAATTCTGTTTCAGTGGTTGATACAGATCTAAGAGTCTTCTTGAATGCTAAACAGAAGACTAAATAAACTTGCTGGATTTCATAGTTGAAATAGTTGCGGAAACAAGTCAAATCACCTGTGAAAATGACCAGCCTTGGCTTACCAGAACTACAAACTACAGGATTAGCTGTATATATTTTTAGTAGTGTTTATATGGAGTGCTTAAGAGCAAGAAGCCCATAGGCCTGGCAAGTCAACCTTCAGGTATAGCACTGATTGCTGGGCCTGTAACTGTGTGAGTGGCGGGAGACAGACCCGAAGTCACTGCATGCCTCCTTCTGTCTAAACAGAGGTGAAGAGTGTGAAAGGTGTTCGGGTTAACCTTAGCAGGCTGTATTATCTTGGGCATAATGCACTGTTAGCATGGTTACGCAGCATTCAGAGCAAAACTCTTTGTATCTGTCCAGCTTGAAATATTGACAGAATGACCTCGAGTCCTTCCACACCCAGATGGGGAGATACGCCTCCTGAGAAATTCCTTTCATTCAGATTTTAGTAGCATGTCAATACATCTCATGCTTCCAAACCCAAAATTTTTTGGGTTTTTTCCCAAAATTTATGTATCTCATAGAAGAGCTGATAATATCCAGTTTACTGTGAAGCAAGTGAAAATTCAGGGAAGTTGTCAATGACAGGCAGCTAAAGCAGCTCCACAGCCAGTTTCTCAGTTAAAAAGACTGAAGTATCCTCCTGTAGAATCTCAAATCATTTTTCTGTACAACATAAACAGCTTTGGGTATTAACAGCAGCAAAAATTCTGCCACCTCTTCAACGAGGGAAACACCTCTGACTGCAGGAGAGTCAGAGCAGGACACTAACGAGGGGCAATGGTGGCACATTGCCAGTTACACCCGTGAAAACCGTAACATTCCTCTTCGGACTTAGCACGGTAAGCAAAGGAGGAGACAATTTCAAAATCTTTGTTTCGAAATAGAAATATTCTCCTAACATTACATCTGCTTTATATATGCAGTATTCCATTACTTACTGGTGATTATAATAGGAAATCTTTTAATTAAGAACTCCAACAGTTCACCTTTAACTGCCAATCACTGGATAATTGGCCCTTTTCTAATAGGCACTGCAGCTCAGGTATGCTAAAGTGACTGTTTCTCAGAATAACTTACTGAAAGTAAGTTATTTTTGGAACTCATTTATAAGAGAACTTAATTAACTATTCCAGATCGTTAGGGATACTGCATTGCGTTTTTTAATCCTCTGACAGGTTCCTCCAGTTATATTAATTCATTATAATTATTTCCAACTTTCTAGGCAGAAAAGGGTGAGAAAGAAGCGCTGAGCCATTGCAGGCTTTCTGTACAAAGTAGCCAGTACTTCCCCGAGAAGAAAGGCAGCTTTGGTGAATTTTATTGTTTCAGCTTCTGCAGCAGCAGAGCAGAATATCTTGGGGCAATCAGCTTGAGAGATGATGTACTGTCTTTTGTCCACTGTCACATGGCAGAACCTTTTAAGAGCAGTGACACTACACCAGTTATTTCATCAGGTGAGTGAGAGTGAACAGATTTTCTCACTGAATATATTCCAAATAATTTGAAAACAGCATATTTTTGGGTAAAATACAGACTTGTTTTGAAACCCGACTTTACTAATTCAATTTTGACATATTTCACAAATTCTAGGAGCCAAATCCCACTTTTTTATTTGTGCAAATAACTACTGATGTCTTCATCAAATAGGAGCAAAAATTCCAATCTCACTAGCAAATGAAGCACACTTTGGTCCTGCAGTGTCATATGTAACTTCTACTTCAAACATGTCTGACTTGTAAGTGGAAATTTGTTTTTTGAAAGCTGTAAAACTGAATGCAATAGAACCATCTGCTGAAAAAACCAGCAACATTGTATCAGAACAGATTAATAATAACAGACCATTGAGAAAATGGGGACTTCAGAATTATTCTCTTTTCCAGATCTTCTAACAATGCTACTTAGAAGAGAGCTTTACAAGTCTTTGAATATTTGTTATAAAGCTGTGCGATTAAAGCTACTGACTTTATGGCCTCTCCATTTTCCAAAGCAGCAGAATAACTTATGTACATGATTTTTAGACTTTCCATGTATCATTGCTAAGTATTGTAAATTAAGTGTTCACAACTACTAGCTGAATTACTCTTTCTTGTGATAATCAAAAATAAAAGTATTTCACTCAAACACTGAAAAGACAGAGGTGANCCCCCCCCCCCCAATAAATCAAATACCTTTGTTCTGCCTTTTTTACAGTTCCTCAGAAGTGTGGTTATTTTCTACCAGTTCAGGTCCTATGCAGTATTGTTTCATTCAATTTAGTAATCTCTGCTAAAATCTCCGAGTACACTGGATTTACACTTTCAATTCAGAACAGGCCTCTACATTACCTTTCTGAGCCAAAAAAAGAAGACCCAACCCCTCACCAAAATCCCTGCCCTTTCATCAGAATTTCACATCTAAGTAACCCTCTTTCAGATCATCTAAGATGTTAAAAAAAAAAGCTTTCTAAGAATTACAGATGAAGTCGTCATTACTAAAGTAGAAGGAAATCCAACCACCCTATAATGCAAGTCAAATATTTTGTCTCCTAACTGCTGGCGTGTGACGGCCAAAGCATGAACTGAGGATTTTTTTTTTTTTTAAACATGCTTTTCGTATTTATTCCTATGCAGAAAAATCCATATTGTGATTACTACCTCTTCACAACTATTTATCAAGGAAGTTTTATACAGATTGTCACTTCTTAACTTTTCAAAAGCGTATTTAGGAAAGCATCACCACCTTTGTATCTGCCCATAATTATCCACTCCTATTTTACAAGTTCCAGTGACTTACTGTACAAATCACACACTCAAATAATGGGGGGGCGGGGGGGATGTAGGGGAGGAGGGAAAGTGCCATTTCAAACTGTTTCATGAGCTGTAAACAAAATGCTTTTTCTTAGAATATTTTATTTTCTATCTTCTTCCATCTTTTCTCTTCCTGGGGACTTCAGACCCAACAATTTCTGTGCAAGGAACTTGTTTTTCAGAAGCTGGTGCAAGGCCTGATTGGTACAGATTGTTATATAGCATCGTATAATATCACGTTACAGGGGGATGATAAGGTAGCACTCCCAATGCATAAAGCATACCCTTCAGCCCAGCCCTGAGGAACAAAGCCTTTTAAGTTAGCTGCACCAGTTGCTGCAACTAAATTCAGGAGGAACCATGAATTGGCATTCCTGGCCACCGCCAGCGTACAGGTTGGATGGTAGACACCAGGGATGAAGATGCTGAGCGAGGCCAGGGCTGTGGCTCGCCCTGGGGCACTGCGCTGGTCCCGGCTGATCCTGCACACCAGCCACCAGCCAGGGCGAGCAACCAACAGCTCGCCAGTGGTTCCTTCTCCCCTCTTTGGACCCGCAGGCCCTTTGAACCAAAGCCTGGAGAGCGGTGGTCCCTCAGACCGCTGCTCAAAACACTGCCGCAATACCCCCAGCAGTGCTTTTATCTGGTGGTATGAGATGGCAGGCGTCAACAGCAGGATTGCTCAAAAAATTAGCCCAAGACAGGTGAGCGCATGACAACATCACATTTTTGGTCTGCAAGAAGCTGAACCCCAAGGTGCAAAGGGACATTCTGCGCTCACACGCGAGTGCAGAGGCCTTCAGCGAGGCAGCCAGCAGGCCTGCTCCCCTCTTCTTCCCCACTCGCCTCCTGCTCCGGCACCTCTGCATGGGCTGCTGCGGGGCTACTCCGGGGACTCGAAAGGGGTCCCCCTTCATCAGCCCCAAGAGGGAAGAGGTGAGGGGCTGAGGGGGCGCCACTCTCTCACCCACCGCCCCGCAAGCGGCTGGCGGGTCACCGGCCGGCGCCGCCCAGTTTCCCCGGCGGCTTTCCCGGGGCGGCTGGGAGCGCCCAGGGGGGCTCCGGCTCCCGCGGCCGCGATGTCACCGGGCCCGCGGCGTTTCCTCCCGGCCTCCCCCCCCGTGGCCGTGGTGAAGCCAGGCTGCGGCCACGCCCCGCTGACCCCTCGGCAGCCACCCGCGGGGCAGGGGAAGCGCCGGCCACCTCACTCGGTCGCTCCCTACACAGCAGCGCCTTAGAACAGCTCCGCTGCTGTTCGCCGCAGACACGGAGGAAAAGCCGGGCGGTGGGAAGCGCCAGGGGAGGCAGGGCGAACCCGCCGCCGCGCCAGACTCCCACGGCAGCCCCGGCAGCAGGCGGGCGGGCGGCCCGGGCCTACCAGCGCGTCCGCCCTGCCCTCTTATAGGCGTCCCCCGCGCTGCCTCCGCGGCCGCGCCCTCCCCGCCGCCCTCATCCAGGCTGCGCACAGGCTCCGCCGCCCCGGCTAGCCCACCGGGCCGCGGTAGAGGCAGCCTGTTTCTCCCGCACAGGCCGAGGCGGCGGCTCGCCGCGCCTCCCGCTCGCTCAGGCAGTCTGCCGGCCTGCCCCGGGAGGAGGGTCTGCGGAGGGGAGGCGACCAAACGGTAGCGGTAGCAACAGAGGCGCCGGCAACGTGCGCGGCCCAGGGCGGCCGGGACGGCCGCGCTTCTTCCCCGCTGCGTTTCGCAGCTGTCGCGCAGGTCCCCGTTAGTGCTGCCGCCCCCCCTCCCGCTCCGGGCCCGTGGGCAACATGAGAGTAGTGGCTTTAATCAGGTAACGGGCTGAGGGAGCGCCCGTGTGGGCGAGCGAGGGGCGTCTCGCAGGCGCAGGCTGGCGGCCGAGGGAGGGCGCGGGGAGAGGCCGAGCCCGCCCGGGGGTCGCGCTCCGCCCAGCGCCGCCTGGGGCACCCTCCTGCGCCGGCTCTCCCCGCCGTGCCTTTCCTGCCGCCCCCCCACCCCCCGCCGGCGGAGCATCGGGCTCTGGCGGCGTCTGGCTACGCTGCGGCCGCCCGGGGGCGGGCGGCGTTCGAGTGCCGGGGCCAGGCGATCCCCGCCTGGGTCAATTGTAACAACTGTAACAATTGCCGTTCTTCTTCCCCTTTATTGCCGGGAGACGCGAGAACTATTGGTGTCTGCTTAAAGAAAAAAAAAACAAACCCTCACAGAAAAACCAACCACCCGCAAAAAAACCCACCACCCCAAAATTACTTCTGTCGCTCATCTCCTGCTCCCCGTTATCCCCGGTCACCCTCCAGGGCGGAGGGGCTGTGGGGCGGACGGGCGCCCCCGGGGCTGCGGGGCCTGCCCGGCGGCTGGCGGGAGTTCGGCTCCTTTGCGGTCGAGTTTCCAGGTGCCTTAAGCTCTCTTGGGATAGATTTTCTGTGCTCTGAATGGTGGATTTTCCTAGCGTGGCTTTTGAGACAGATTTCCTCTTGCTGGTTTTTAAAAAGATGAAGCTCCCATGTTTAAATAGCTGCAGTTGGATCCAGTCTGTCAGGGGTGCTGTATCTTCTTCCCCCCCACTCTTTCTGGGAGTTGTCAGTTTCTGCAGTTCTTACACCGTAAATGCCTTTTTTTTGGTATTTTTTTAGAAGGACAATAATATTTTCTAACAAGGACAGGTGTGTTCTTTTCTTGAGAAGGAGTAGCTAATTAAAAAACGAGATTGCAAACATGCAAATGGAAAAGGATTGTGTGGATATGAGCAGTGTATTTTTGCTTACGGGTGGAGTAACTATATACTGAAGTCTTAACATTTAATGTATTAAATTCTCCAGGCAAGGTCTGATATCAAACCTTGTTGAAATTGGGGTTTGTCTGCAACAGTTTCAAATCATTCCAAACATCACGCAAAGAGGAAAAAAACCAGCAAATGTTGTCTACGTTTTTCAAGATTTGCTTAAACACGGAGTAGGAAAATCAGCTTCTGTGCTTTTCCTTGGTTTATAGATAAGATGTTATCTTCCTGGCTTATTTATTTTGATATTCTCTAAGCAGAGGAATGTGTTAAAAGGCAGGATGAAATAAAATCCTAAAAACAGGTTTCTGACACAACTGCGATTTTAATGGGCAATTTTACAAGGATGGATTTAGTTTCAGTAATAGTTTTAAGAAGAGTTTTAAAGAGACATCAAAGTGTCTGAAATCTTTGTAACAGAGCTAGCCTTAAAGATCAGAGGGGAAAAAAAAGTATTTGAAAAGTGCTTCTTACTTTTGAAAAGGTCAGGATTATATATAAAACTACTTTAACCTGCTTCTTTTTCTTCTAAAACCTTAGCCACACTTAAAGTTGATAGTCTTGCTTTAAGGTGGTATTTATGGGGTAAACCCTGTATTGTGTTTTGTGCTAAATCATAGACATTTTAAAGCCAGTCTTCTGCCTGAAATATGATGTTTTTCAACTCTTTAATTCTTCTAGAATTTTCTTACTGTAAATGGTTACACTTGTCAGTAGAAAGGATTTTTGCTCAGAAGTCTTTCAGAGACCCTTATCTTTATGGTTACCATGTTAGGTGGGTTTTTTTCCCCCTGGTATTTTGTTTGTTAATAAGCCTACCTATTAACATGCAACATTGTCAAAGCTAACACTGACTGGAGCCTGGCTTTATACAGTTTTCTACAAAAAGGCCTTGTGATTTTTTTTTTGTGTGATGAGTGTTGAGAGCAGTCCCCAGACTACCTCAGTATCTGCCTTCATCGCTCTTCTTAAAGNTTTTTGGTCACAGTCTATTTGACAACAGCCAGGTTGGGACTGTGCTGAGTTTACCTTCTTCCCACAGCATGGGCTGTATGGCTTCATTGGTCTTAACTGTCATGTGTTTTACAGCTACAGTAGAAGGCCTTGTAATTAGGCACCATTTTGTTTTGCTTCTTGGTATGGTTAGTTTTTAGGGCCATGGTAACGTTAATATGGAAAATAAATAGCAGTGCAGTAGCGTGTGATCCAGTGAGTACTCTACCGATTTCAATCAAGTAATCGATGGTGAAATGTGGGAAATCTGAATGTAGCCTCATCTTAACATACATATTTTTTTATAAATTAATTGAAAAGAATAGATTTATTCTACTGTCCTCCTAAATTTTGCTTTTAAAAAATTAAATATTGAAATGCTGTAAACAGCATAGGCAATTATCTCCTGTCATATAATTATTTTTCTGAAGTTGTGCCTGGAGTTGAAAGCAGAACTAGTGGGAGGCTTTTATTTTTTAGAAAGAAGTCATTCAGAAATAAAAGAGCCTTTATCTCTTTATGGTTCTGTTAAGCCTGAGATTTCACATTATGAAGTGAATGCTATCTACGTTTTCAAGCTATCAAGCACAGTATCCAGAATTATATGAACATGATTTTTAAATTTTTTTTTGGCCATATATAGGTTAGAAGAAAGTTGTCGGTATGCATGAGAATAACGTCAGGTAGAGATGGAGCCTCGATTTAGAAATCTGTTTATTACCATATTTATATTTATTTTTATAGCACTGAAACATAAGCAACTGCTTTAAAAAAATCTGCTAAGTACAAAAGGATGCCATGTTATTTACACTATTTCTTCTTTACGTTTGAGTTATACAGAAAATTAAGGTCTGCATAGAGAATTTTAGCATGGTAGAAATTAAGGGGAATAGCTGTATGTTTCCATTCCTGCAACATGCTTTCAAGCTCTTGCATAGAAGACTACATAGAAGTGGGAACTTCACGTTGGAAATGCTGAAGTTTGTTAGTAATATTGTGGTCACCAGGAAACTGATGGTCTATTGTAGCAAGGACTGCTTGTACTATCTGTTCTCCTGTCCATGATTCAGTGACTCTAAGGCAAGATGCAGTTGTACAGAGCTGGTCTAGATCTCTTCCATTTCCGGCCCTGGACTGGTTTTTGTGCCTTGGCATTTGAAGAACCTGCAGTTGTAGTTTGAAGGTTGTGAGTCTGAACGTGGTTTTTGCAAGCAGTGTTTATTCTAGAGCACTCCTAGTTTTATTGTTAGACTGTAGTATTTCTTTCGATAGTGATTAAAATCCATGAAAAATACTGTATTTGAATTACACCAGGAGAGCAGGATTCTTTCCTCACTTATAGTGGAAGAGGTTCCAGTAGGTCTTGAATGAATGTCAAAATTAATTATGTTCTCTGTGTTAGAGTGTCATCTCTTGGCCTCAGAGAAGAATATCGTTCTGTTTGTTTTTCTATTTTTTTTAATCAGCAGTGATTATTTTTATTTGCAGTTACATGCAGTGAAAAATTTGTATGTTCAATGCAGTGTCAACTGAACCTACTGCCTGTAATAATTACAGCTTTTGAGAATGGGAAGTACGTTTAAAATGTTGAAAATTTAGGCAAAGTATCCCATGAAAGATAAATGTTATTCCTAACATGACAGTCTTCATTTAAAAAAGTTGCTAATGCTGGCAACTCTCTGGAGCAGATACTGCTTTTTTAAATCCAAGTTATCTATCAACGAGAACAGAGTAATTTGTCTCTGGAGTAGAAGACAGTCCTTGTTCTGAAAGGATTCCAGTGTAAGTGGCTGTTCTTCATGGAACCTCTCAGATTAGTAATACGATACAGAACTGGATATGTGCTTTATGGATACTGTATATAGGCCCTATAGATATACAGTAGATGTTGCGTGATGAAATCATCCTTTTCCTACTGCTAATATTTTGAAGTTTCAGAACTTTATAACCAGGTCCGATGATATTAATTTTTAAGTAGTTAGGCAAAAGTCATAAGGGGCTAAAACTTTTACCAGTACTTCTAATTGCCACTATTTTCTTTTTCCTACAGTGGTGGGAAGGACAGCTGTTATAATATGATGCAGTGTGTTGCTGCTGGGCATCAGATTGTTGCTCTAGCCAATTTAAGGCCTGCTGAAGACACAGGTATGAAAGCCACATTTCTTGCGGGATTTTTTTTTTAATACTAGAAACAATGGAGGCACAGCTGTGCCTGAATTAAGTTCCTTTATGCATTTTTATATAGTTTTGCATATTGAAGGGCAATCTAGAAGTCTTAAAAGAGGTAGAAAAAAGAAAATGCTATGGAGATATAGTAAATATGTTTGTACTCAAAGGGGAAAAAACACAAGAAGATGAAGATCATTAAAAGAAAAGCTTTGAAAAAAAGAGAATGTGAATATTCGTGGTGGTAAACAAAGGGATTGTGTGAGTTCAGTAGCAGAAACAGTAAAAGGTGGTAGAAGATGCTATTAAACAAAACAAACACTGTATTTCTAGAAAAGTTTTAAATTGTCGTAAACCATGCCAGCTGCCACACATCTGCGGTTTTGCTGCTGGTCATTAATTTTTAGCCTTGTGTATCTTCCTCCATTATTCTAGCCCAGCATTTGTGAACTGGATTGAGGTACTGATCTGGGTCGGAATTGACCTTGATGCACTTCATTTTCCTGCCTTTTTCCTTCCTTTTAGTTTGGATCAGTTTTCCGATCAGTTCCTCACAGGCTGCACCTAGACATATTTCTATGAAAGAGAATACTTCTATGAAAGAGAACGGGAGAGCCTCAGGTAGTGTAAGTCAGTGGTGAGGTGAGAGGATGACCTGAGTACTTCTTTGTTGGACTAGAGCAAAGACTGAACTGGAACCCAGACTTGAAAAGGAAGGGAGTTGTTTCCCGGTTGGTAGAGGAGAATATTAAAGTATGTTCACATAGGTTAACTCTTCGACGTATCTTAAACAATTGAGTATGATATTTGGTAACTGTATAGTAGGAAGATACACAGAAAGTGAAGGAAAAAAAGAGCTGCCATCGCAAATGAGTCATGTATGGAACTGGCAAATGCTAGGGAATGCAGGAACAATTTATTTTCTGGGTAGCTAGCACATAATCATCTCTAATCTTGTTGAAATATGTTGTCTTTAAACTAATTTATTCACATCAGAAATGTAGAATATTGTCATTAAAAATCATAAAATGCTCTCTTTAAGTGTGTAGTTGGAAATTCTGTGGAAAGTTAATTGCGGTGCTTCAGGCCATAGCGGATTCTATGCCTTTCATTTTATTTTATCTTGTACCACTGTTGCCTGGAGAGTCTCAATTAATAAAAAACCTGTGTATTCTGAACTGAGTATCAGTTTAAAGACCTTGTCATATTCATGTATGTTGAAAAACTGAGTTTTCTTTTATATCGACTTTTCTGGTCTAGGTTGGTTAGTTGTGGTTATGAGTTTGGATTTGCCTATTTTGAGCAAAAGCATATCTGTTGTATGGTATCAAATGTGACATGACCTAATTTTTACATCACAAATTAGTTATCTTGATCAATGTTACAGACCTTTCTCTTTGCAAGATGTGCTACATGGGTGTACAGCAGAGATGCTTGATGTGTCTGTGTAAATTAAGAGAAGTTCCAGTATTAAAAATTAGCATTAAAATAGTGAACTGTGTTAGCTTTTAATAAATAAAGCCGAGATTTCACCAGTAATGATGTATTGCTTTATCAATCTGTTTGAAAAATTATCTGAAAGATTTTATATGTCAACGGTTTATCGCATAATTTGAGCTTTAATTCTAATTGATGATGTCTGCATTTTAGCAGGTTTTTTCTTATCTGCTGCCTACAAACTACTTGTAATAAAATTCAGTTAAATTTTTTTCCTGGTTAAGGAAATAGCGGCAAAGAGTTGATATCATTTTGAGCTTAATTTTTGAAAGGAATTAAGGTAGAAAGGGCCTGGATATTATAACAGATTTCCTTTTCTTTTTTTATATTAAGCAATGTCAAAACACTGTAGTGGTCTACTTTTATTCTACTTAAGCAGAAATAATCTCCTCTTCTTTCTTGATGACCATGATAACAATTTTACCAGTAAAGTTTTTGGAAATTTTGACAACCTGTTGCTTATTGTCAGTTTTGAAGTGCATTCCAAATTTCTTGCTCTGAGTATGTTGAAATGCATCTGGGTTTGTGCCTCTGAACTGTGTTCCTATTAAAATTAGCATATAAATAGGAGCAGAATTGGACTGTTATGAGATTTTTGGATAAAGCAGGGAGGAATACTAAAAAAGAAATAGACAACACAATTTCCAAATAGGCAGCATATTTGTGACAGATGTCTTTTTCTCCATACGTCTGTTGGGGGGGGGAATCTTTTTTATTTTTTTTCCATGTTTATAGAGGTATTGTCACCAAACATCTGTTTGTGAACAGAAAAATATTAACATTTAGGTTTTCTCTGTGCTTTGCAATTTTGTGATTATCTGTAATTGTTGAAGTAATATACCCAATACGACTGTTTCTTAACTATGGCAGGGCAGACTGATGAACTGGACAGCTATATGTATCAGACAGTTGGACACCATGCCATTGACCTATATGCTGACGCATTGGATTTGCCGCTTTATCGTGGTTTTATAAAGGGTACCAGTGTAAATACTGGAAAAGTGTATACCACATGTCAGGAAGATGAGGTTGAAGACCTTTACCACCTCATGAAGCTTGTTAAGGTATGCTGAATGAAAAGAGTTAAATAATTGTGGACAATTGTATTGCTTAACTCATTTATGAATTTAAGTAAATGATCTACTTAGGCATTTAAGGAAAGCTTTGAGAAAAAAAAATTGATGTTTTTACTCTTAAAAATTTTATTTCTATTCTTTTGTTGTTCCTGGCATTGTAAATATACAGTGTAACTTTATTCCCTTTCTCCCAATGTAAATCAGACTTATTAATCCCCATTTCAAGCCAAAACCTCGTTCCTGTTTAATAAACAACTGTAACAGGTGCTTGGCGTATACTACAAAAAACATAATTATGAACATTATCTATAAATAAAATGTTTATGTAGTTTCATATTTGAAATAATGCATTGCTTGATTACTGGAATGAGAGATCTTTTGTGTTTTGTGCATTTAACAATGTATGGAAAGTAATGTCTAGACATTTCTATTTGTGTACGCTTGTGCTCTGTAAACCAGAGTCTGTTGTTCATATGTTGCAGATTACTCACAAAGTATTACAGAATATTTTACAATGATAGTTTTGATTCTGGTAGCCCCGTAACTATAATGTATCACATAATAGCATTAACATTTATCAATTCTTTTTAGCTATGAAATCAATTGAAGGGAGATAATGAGTGTATTTCCTAAAACACTTGAAATTTATTCTGTCTTCTTTTCCAAAATGTTTCATGTAGTACTTTATTTTCCACCAGAATTAAATCAGATCTCATTGGAATAAATAGAAGACCTCCCATTGACTCCAGAGGTTTTACACAAAGTTTGAATGAACATGCTATGGCTATTTCAGTTAATTGAGTTGATGACTGCACAGTACTAAAACAATAAAATGTCCAGAAAATCACGTTAATTGCTATTTTAGCAAAAGTAGCAATTTAATTTTATTTAATGCATATTTAATTTCATTGATCAAACTGGTACTGCTTTCTGAAACTTCAGCTAAAGCTATTTGTAGTTCAGTTCAGGTATTGCACATTTTCTAGCCCTCTTTCCTTCATTGAAATGAGAATTGAGATTCATGAACCTAAAAGCTTCAGGCTTATTCTTTGTTCTGTTTAAAAAAAAATAATAACTTGCAGATAAGACCCAAGAATGTGGGTTGAGTGCAGAATACTTCCTGAAGCATGTTGGAGTCGAATGTTACATCTTCTAAACATTTTGGCAGGGAAATCATGTTTCTGTAAAGTAAAATCAAGATGATACACCTGTGTTGGAGTCTGAGACTATGAAACAGACCAGTGCATGTAGGCTGTACTGCCTCAAGTTGCACCAAGGGAGATTTAGTTTGGATATTAGGAAAAATTTCTTCACTTAGAGGCTGTTAAAGCATTGGAACAGGCTGCCCAGGGAAGTGGTTGAGTCACCATTCCTGGAGATATTTAAAAGACGGGTAGGTGTTGTGCTTAGGGACGTGGTTTAGTGGTGGACTTCGCAGTGTTAGGTTCACAGTTGAACTCGGTGACCTTAAAGGTCTTTTCCAACCTAAATGGTTCTATCATTTTATGATTATGCTCTAGAGTGCTCCACAGAAGTTTTAAATGGAATGTGCATATCATGCAGTACACGAAATGAAAGAAATACGGTAGAGCAGTTTTAATTTATTTTTGAACCATGATGGTATTAGAAATAAGAAGGACTAGTATATGGTGTCTCTTAAAGCTGCATACTAACAGCTTTCTGCCGCTGGGTAAGATAATAAATTACTGATCAATTTAATTAAAAATGGGCAGATTAGTGGCAATTAAGATGATACTTCCTTTTCGATTCTTGCTGTCTTTGGAGAAATGGATGCCTGACATAAATTAATGCTAATGTTAAATCTTGACAACTTCTGCTTTAGAAATTTGTACATGATAATTATAACTATAGTTGAAAGAGATGTTATCAAGTTGTCTGGAACTAAATAACTATTTCTTTCCTGTAGAGAAATATTAATTCCACTATATGATATTTTAAAGACATAAATATTAACAGTATACTGCCTTTATGTTAGACTTTGGATAACCATGTCTTTTACAGTCAAACCTATGAAATTCTGGTGCAAAAGTTTCAGTAGAAGGCTTGCATATTCTGATGAATATTTGCAAGATTACCAGGGGGACATAAACTACAGCATCTCTAAGACTGTTTTTTTAGTTTTAAGAAAAATACATGGGTTTTGGGTTTTTTTTCTGTGTTAACAGTAACTTTGAAAGCTCTCTATTTTTATTTTTTCACATTGCTTATAACTGCAGTTTTGTAGCTTTACTATATAAGTCTTAATCACTGAGAATTTTGCTTTAGTTGTTTGGGGTTTTTTGTGTGGTTTTTTTTTTCTCCAGATGTTAATAGTTTTAAACAGAGAGCTCAATTTGCATTCTGTTGAAGGGAGGGGAGGAATTCTGCAGAAGCCTTGTCAGAATGCGTCCTTGAGTGGACGTAATTTCAAAACACTGGTCAAACTAACATAGTTCTGTTTTTCTGTGAAATGGATCAGGCCCAGAAATACAGGAAAGGTGTGTCTAGATCAAAATCACATAGTGTGCCTCACTTTCCGTTTGTAAAGAACGCTTGTAAGTACTTTAGTAAAAAATTAAAACAAAGCACATTTGAAAAGCTAGTATGTATTTGAAAGTATTTGATGGTTTTAAAAACAATGTTATGAAATCAAGATTTCTAACAAGTTAAATATTCCCCTGCAGTGCTGGGAAAGCCAGGACGACAGTCCTGTTTCTAGTTCACGGGACTCAGAAAGTGATATTGACTGCCCATGACTGTAAACCTGCTAATTTTATTGTCACAAACTTAGATGATGGATATGTAGGAAGGAAATTTATATTTATTTTTAGTTGCTTAATGCCCGGGTTTAGATTCTGTATCCAGTATGTATTGTAAAACGTATCAGACTATTTATATGACGTCTAAAAGTATCTTACTCTGCAGTCCTCACCTGATAGTAGAATATTTACTTTATGAGACATGTAAATCCTAAACTCTGCGGAATAATTTAATCTGCTCTCCATGTTACTGAATAGGATTACTGATACCTGTGCTTGTCCATGTTTGTCGCTTTGCGCATTGGAGATTTTTCCAACAACGCATTTAACACTAGAATTTCTTAGTTGTCTGAATTGTCCTTCAGTGTTTTATCATGGCACTGTCTTTCAAACCAGGAAATGTGTGGGAAAACTGTGTTTCTTTTCCTCTAGTAGTTGGAAAGACTGGAGCATGGAGGTGTTTTTATGAAACTTTCCTACAACATACTTCTCAATATAGGTGTATTTAACTGTTTTCTCCCTTTTTAAATGTAATTAAAATCTTGTCCAAATAATACACTGATGTTTTATGCAAGCACATACAAAAGTGGTGTTAGATTGGAATGTTGGATTTTTTTCCGTGTGTCATGAAATTATGGCTAAACTTTTGTATAGGGTAGTAGTTGTAACAGCTTCCAGACTATAAAAACCAATGCAAGACAATCTATTTCAGTTCTGGGTTTTAGTAGACGGTTCTGTCCTGTTCCAAGTTTCTCGCTTTATCTTCTCTGCTCTGTGAAGGATTTGCCTTTATTTGATAAGTTTCCACTGCTGGAGTAATTTGTAGAATTCTGAACTTGATAAAAACGTTTTTTCTTCTAGCTGTTTTTTCATCTTTTTCAATAACATTTTTCATTACTTGCTTTTTTTGAAATTAGTATTTCAGTTTTTGAAATGAGCATTTCAAAAATTGATTCTCTTTATAGTTGCTTTGTAATATATTTCCTTGTGTTTATTATAAAGCATGCAAGTTGATTTTCAGTGCATTTTCAGTTTTAACATGTTATTTATGTCAGACTTGTTTTTGTAGTGCGCTTTGTGGCTTCAGAACCTGCAAGCTTACGAAAAACCAGAGTCCACTTGAAAGAAATTAATATATTGGATCTCAGGACTGGAGGATTATTAATTATGATACTATCCATTGATCATCAGCTGAAAAATAAGAATCGATGTCGGATATATTGGATGTATGAAACATCTGAATAATAATAGCCTTTACTTGTGGCACTGTTTTGTTTTATCAGTAATGTGGAAGGGGAAAGAAAGAAAATTTATTTTCTAAAATATTATCACATTCTGAAGCAATGATCTTATAACTTAGTCAGAATAAGTAATACGGTTTTTAGTTACAGCAACAAAGAGCTTAGTAGTACAGTGACTTCTGTATTTAATAGTTATTTTTTAAGGACAGGATCATGATAATTGAAATGGACCCAGACTGATGTCAACTGAAGACAGGAAGTGTTCCTGTCTGAGAGTTAAAATTGCAATAGCTATGTAATTTTAGATGTTATTTAAGATGATATTTTGTCTCAGACAAAGTGCTTTGGCTGTGCAGGTTCAGGTGGAATAGAGGTAGCTGAGGTCCTATCGTTATTCACTGAAATTCCCAAGGACTTGGAGTTCTTCAGGAAACAGTTCCTCAGGGTTTGAGATGAATGGATGAAATACAAGGTTATTCTGTGGACTTTGGATATGGATTAATTCCCTCACAGAAGATAAAGCTTTCAGTTCCTTATGATTGCTAATAGTCTTCCAGGCTAAGAAAACCATCGTCTTTCCACCATTCTCCAGAATTTAGCTGCTGAGGCCAGTGGTTAAAATGAGTTCTTGGATTCAGTCTGATGACTGACTTCCTGTGGCTTTTGTACAGCCAAACATCTAAATGCTCTCATCAGGAAAAATAAATGAATAAATGTAATGTAGTATTCTATGGCAGGCATTACTTCACTGACTTCACTGTTATAAAATGCGTTTAAAAGAAATAGTAAAGTATTTAGAAATAATGTTTTGGCTTTTAAGTGTCCATTTTAATCAGCTCTTGGTAGTCCCCATGACTTCAGTGGTAGTAATTACATGATAAAGACTAATAGTGTACTCTTAACTCATACAAATAAGGTTTGCAGATTTTTCTTAGGGGTCTTAAAGATCTAAATATTATTAGTTAGGGAACCCTGACTGACGTCAAGAATCTGTAATCTGAGGACCTTGTCATGCTGTTGACCAAAGTATTTTTGCAGTGTATAAATTCAGACAAAGTACCTTACCCTTCTCACTGGTGGGATTCAGAGAGTTCAACACAGTTCTGTTGCAATCATGATTCCCCATGTTTTCAGTTGAAAAAAATCTGATATTTTCCTTATTACGAGTTTAATTATTTGTAGATATATAGACTAATTCCTCAAAGATGTATTTCTCAACATTTTTTAATGGGATTAAATTATAGGAAGAGGAATTTGTCTTTATGTTGAATTTCTAAACTAATAATTCCCCAATTTTTTCCCTTATATTTTAAGATAATTGCAAATCAAGAGTACTGTGCCCTTGATAATTTGTTAGGTTAAGTTTATATATAATTCATCAATTGAAACATAGAATTTATACAGCAAGTGGAATTGTAACATCAGTATTGAAAAAAAACATCCTAAAAAGTCTTCAGTGTCCAGTTAGGGGGAACACTGATAAATAAAATGAAGAAATTTATTTTTGGGTCCTCTACTACTCACGTTAGTTAGATGAACATTTGTAGACCATAACTCTTAGTATTTCTTTTTGCCTTTAGACAAGAAAGTTAAATCTGAACTTTTCGAAATTGTATGAAATGGCTACCTACACTGACAAGAAATAAATAACAGCGCTTCTTCATAAAGAAAGATTTTTTTTTTTAAGACAAAACATTTGCTGTGGTTTTCCATTTGACATAGATTAAGTTCCTCTATCTTTTATAATGACTAGATTTTTATCTGTGAGAATTTTAATTGTCCCTTCGCACTCATCATGTTCAACGACTTTTTTTTTTTTAATCAACTTGTTATTTTTTCTTTTAGTTAATTCTGGATTGGAGCTCTGTACCTTCCTCCAGCTAGGGGATGACCATTGTCATCAGCAGTGAATAAGAGTGTAAATTAAGGGAAGAGGGTAAGAAGTAGTTGCATAGTTGGCAGTGCTTTAAGCAGTGTAAAAATAATTATGTATCTTGTTCTGTTCACAAGACACATTTTGTTTAGTTTGGGGTTTTTTTTGTTTGTTTTGTTGTTTTTGTTTTTAGTTTGAATTTTAAAATGACATGGGAGCAAGGAAATTTTTTTAATCAACAGGATGCCTGCTATTCTCCATGTCTCATCTGAACTGTTCAGGAAGGGTCAATTTTTTTTCCAGAAGGGGATCTTGAACAACATCTTTGAGGTAGTTTCTTACCGTGAGAAATGTTGAGCTTTATGTAAACAAAAAAGTCCCTGTATTTCGCCCTGTTAGGTGTGTGGAGTTGTTTTCACTCACTCCCAGTCTTGTTGTGTTAATATTGAATAAGCAGAGACAGTCAGGCTGGTGGTGAAAGATGGTAAGCAAGCCTGAGGGCTTGTTCTGGTCAGCTTTAAACCTCTGATTGCCAGGTTTTCCTAATTTCCCATTTCCAGGGCATCTCTAGTGTGACCTTGCCTGCTGAATATGATGTTCTGGGTTGCAAGATTCTCACATGCATTTGGAAACGGGCAGGCAGGCATTGTTTACAGGACGCCAAATGAACCGTGCACTCGCAGCAAGTTTGATAAACACACATTTCCTCCTTTTATCAGTGAGATTGCAGAATGTGAAGTATGAGTTTCCAGTTTTACTCATTCCCTTCAAACCTTTTCCTGTTTAAAAACTGAATCTCACTAATTGGATGATGATACATCCTTAGATTTTGTTTTGCTTTTTTGTTATTGTTGTTTTGAATTCATCTTGCTGGTCACTGACACTTTATTTCAGTGCCTACCTTGACCAGGTTTGGCAGAATTTCAGATAAAAGCTTTCCATTTGTTCAGCACAGAAAAGGTTCATCCCTATCAATGTAAAGTGAATGCTAATTAACAGTAATGACTTCTAATCACTTTGCTTTTATACTCCTTTAGGAGCACTGCTATTATCCAATGTAGTTAAGTGAAATGCTTGTATATGAATCAACAATGCTGTATTTCTTCTCGCAGCTATTGCTCATAATCAAGCTTTGAATAAATGACGATAGTAAAATTGGTTTTAATGTGCTGTATTGCATGGGGAGAAAGGAACCTCAAATATCTTGTTAAATATCTTGAATATTTAGAGAGTTACCTATTAACATTTTGTCATTCAGTATTGTAGTTAAATGGAAAAATACATTAAGATGTTTAAGTCAATTTTGTAAATGTTATCAAAACCTTTTTCATGGTTTGAATTTTATTTAAGTGACATGCATAGACTCAACAGCCTCAGTAACAGCCCCATTTGGATCCAACTGAAGGTCTGTAGGAATGAACTACATTTCTGAGTTAAAATACAGTTAAGTTTTAAATAGAGCAAACATGTATCCTAAGAACTTCACCTGTTTTAGCCTAGTGTCACAGTGTATTAGTAGGTTAACATGCATTTCTTTTGTTAATACTGCATATCTAACAAAGTTTTGTTTACACGCATGCAACCTGCCTGCAATTGTATACACTTCAAAAGGAGTATAAAAGTAGTAGTAGTAGTGAAATTTTATTAATACTTGGAAAAATAAAATAAGATGAAACTTTATTTTAGCAAAACTAGACTGCTAGAAACAATGCTAATATAAACCAAGAGCTAAACAGATTATTAGACTGGTAGTACGTTCAGCAATTTAAAAATAATTCTGATTCAGAAACAGAACTAGGCTAAAGACAGAATATATACTGGTCTGTTTGGAAGCCAAAGAGGCAAAGCCTGGATGAAATCCAGTTCTAACATGCACATTGGTTTTTGGTTTTGTTTATCTTTTATTAACCAGTCGCTTGAAACAATTACATAAATCACTTAGGGAGGATTACAAGTCTCAGTGTCTATGAAGGAACTGGGGTCTTGCTTGGTAAATATATTCGTGTTTTTGCAATTTAAAAAAAAAATAAATTGGATTTTCATTTTCTCTGGCAGTTTCCTTTCATGTAGTATCTTTGTCTTTGCATGCTTAGAGACACAATTCCTCCACAGTTACCATCATGGTTCTTACGCATGTGGATGTGAGTGAGTATCCACAGGCACCGTCTGTGTTTTTGATTTTGTTTGTTTGTTTGTTCATTCATTCACATAGCTGTAGACAATTTTCTGGTACGTTTTGTTTGCTTGAGCATTTTCTCTCTTAACCTTTATTCTTGGGTTTATTAGGAAGCTATTGCCTAACTTAATTTGAAAATACCTTCCCGTGTAGCCTTTCCTCTTTGAATGTGAATTTGAGTCAATGTTCATAAAAGTCCTGTGTTTTTTGCTGTAGCACTGTAAAACATGCTGCTTGTGGGTTTTGCCACCACATTGTTGAAAAAGAGGAAGACCTTTCTTCTCTATAGTTTCATTTAAATGAATGTTACTATCCAGATCTTATTTCAGTGCTTTGGTTTCTTACTTGGCATCTTCATCATGCTTTTTAAGGATAAAAATGAAAAATATAAAAAATAAATTATCTTATTCTGTGCAGAGGTAACTGTCTGCTTTATATTATTTGCACTTCTCATTAGGCAGCAGTAATATATGTTTTAAAATTTATTAGTGTTTAATGAAATGTAATTGGGGTTAGTTCTAATAAATTACAATCAAGGACAGGTGAGCTTTCATATAAATGAACAGTAAAACATTTCTCAAATTTGTCTTCATAAATATTTTTATCTCTGACACTCATTCTTTGTGTAAAAATCATTTTGCTTTCTTGTAAAATTACTAAGTTATTTAAGCTGACTTATTTAACACACACACCCCTTTGATATGAATCTCAGACATACAGCAATTGCATAGTTACATTATTTTCAGCTGGACACTTAGCTGTTTCTGATAATTATATTTAAAGGTAATTCTTCTGGAAAGGCTGGGATTTAATTTGGTTTACATTACACCAACGTTGCCATTTTCAAAATAGAAATGATTGATTTATAACTGTCATTATGAAAAGGAATAATACGGAACTGGCCTTTTACACTATAAAAGGACTGTTCAGTAAGAAGATATTCTTTCTGTTGATAAATTCTGCCTGTGGAAGAATTGCATAACAGTCATCACTCATTTTCATATTGATTATGAGTGGGATTCCAGTAATAGGTTGCTGTTTGCAAAGGATAAGGCGGCACTATGATTAGTTACCTTTTCCATGGAAAGTACTACAAAGGAAAATGCAAACATGTGCACTGCAGTATTCCTATCAGCCTGACAGTCTGTTATGTGAAGTTTTTTTTCAGTCCATTTTCCTTCAGAAATACAGCTTCAGTCTTTTTGCATTATTATTGTTTTAGGTTTAGTGCATTTGCATGCTCTCCTAACTCCAGATTCTTTCTTTAGTTAGTTATTTATTTTCCTGACAGTCTTCTGTTCTTGGGCCCTATCACCATTGTAATTCTTGAAAACTGATACAACAGTGCCCTCTGTAGTTTCTCCCTACATGGTTAGTACCTACAGCTGGTTTTGAGCATTCAGGTAAAGAGCAGGATGTTTATTTATTTTTAGCTCAAAGAAAAGCCCTTTTTTTCTTAAGGAAACATTTTGATTTTTCATTGACTGCTTTACATGCAAGAAAGGGAACAAAAGAGACTATTCTGAGTCATCTTCTAGGTTTATAAGCTCTCCTGTCATTATCTAGTGAAAATCTGAAATTTTATCAGGTATTCAGGGCAGTCATTAAAACTGGATGCGATTTTCTGAGTTGTGCAGGCTTTCCTGAAGTTTTTGTTTGAAGTGCAGCTTCAAAACAAAATAATTTTAAACTAACTTTCTTTGTGCTAGCTGCTTCTCCTAAACTAGGTCTTGCATGATCTGCCAAGGACTAAGGACGTGCTCACCAGCAGAACACCTAAGCTTTATTAATGGTGGTGTTTTAATTCACGCAATGACTGAAGTAAGTGGTGTTCATTAGCATTGATTTGTCTCCAAAGCTCATTTACAATTTAGATTTCTCTTTTACCTCGTTATAGCTTAATATGCAAATAACTTTTTATTCTGTGTTTTCTGTGGAACTTGTTGAAAGTGTTCAGTGTCGAACACGTTCCCTGCATTCACATACATGCACATTCACACATACACTGCCATTTAAATATTATAAACTACAATAAAAAAGTATGACCTTTTAAAAAATAAATGCTTTAACTACAATTAGTTTCTTCTGTAACAGCATCATAAAAGTCACTCTGTGAAAAGTTAAATGGCGTTATTTTATGATGGGGAGTGTTAATGTATGTGTAGAACACACTGTTAATGCACTGCTATGAAATGAAAATCATAAGTCATTGCAGTAAATTATAGTTAATGATGTAACCATTGATGGCTGTTGAAAACATTCCTGTATCTCTAATGATTTGTGTAAAATACATGACTGCCCACATGCCTTAGTTCGTTTGGAACAGTAGATAGATAAACGCACCAGCTTTATACTTCTGAACACCATTTTTTTCTGAGTAACAAGTGATAAGAATTTTGGTGGGGTAAATGGTACATCACAAACCACTTCTTGCAGAATTTCAGGTCTTGTTAATAAATGATGGTGATGAAGACTAATTTAAAATTAAATTAAGAGGTGAGATGCTTCAGGAACCTAGAGTGTAGAAACTTTGATTTTTGTCTGCCCGGTTTATGGGTAATATCTAGCCTCCAGTCATATGACATCTTTACTTTTTACCGTGATATTTTATATACAGAAATGTTGCTGGAGGAAGCAACTATTGTGGCATAACGTGCATTGGCTAATCCAGAAATTATCCCATATTTACTATTAATTAACATAAAACAATAACATAATGTAAAAAGGTGGCCCATGTTTTTGAGTAAAGCAAATATTATTCTACTGGCAAAAAAGTAATGTTAAATTTGGTCAAAATGACTTGACTTCACTCTAAATTTAACTGAAACTCTGAATCAAGCTTAATTCTTGCACCAATTGCATAATTATCATTAGTCTTAAATATTGGGGAGGGCATTTCATTTTTTTAAATGAACTTCTTCATGCATGTGGGGTTTTTTATGGTAAAACAAGTATTATTTTTTTTCTACAATATGGCTAAACCGTGGATTGTTACAATTTTTAAAGTGATCTTGAAAGTTTACTTCATAAAGAAAGGGTAGAAATTGAGTATTAGAAAAAAAGAGGTGATAGAAATTTCTACTTTAAAATAAATAGCTGCTTTAGGTATTTAGATATTTAGATCTTTAGATAAAAGATTAAAATCTTTTCAGTGGAACTTCATCACAGTTTACTCTCTTTAGACAAGTCTATCATTCAGATCAGTGAAAATTTTGCTTAGAGAATGAATTCTTAATGAAAATAATATTTTAATAAAGAAACCATACATTTGATTTAGTGTAAGTGTGATGGTTGGCAATGAGAGACAGATTTGATTTTAAACTGCAACACTTCTTTTCATCTAGTTGAATTGTGTGATCTCTGCCTGAAATATTTAATGAAGTAGAATATGTGTTTAAGGTAAATATGTAGTTGAAGTACCTGTTTTCAAATAACTTGCTTAAGAATGATCACTAAATAATTTTCAAATGTCCTTTCATAAAATCTGAGCCAATTCAGGGTAGTTAGGGGTATTTCTGGAGGTGGTGTTAATTTTAATTTTCATTATTTCTTTGACTCCAAAATACCAAAAGACGTGGAGACTGTTGGGAATGTCTTTTGTGTAGAAAATAGTAAATATCTATTTGGATTTACTTGGTTAACAGTTGCTTATGCTGTAACACTGGTGATAAGAAAAATAAATACTGCAATCTAAAATGGAACATGATTTGACATAAAAGAAATGCACTTTTCTCACTAGAGATGTTTATAAGAATCTTTGTTTATGACTCCGATGTGGTCTTTATGGTTAAATTTGTTTCAAGCCCTTTTTTTAGGGTATTCTTCTAAAGATATTTTTTCTTCTACTTTTAAGACATTCTTTCTTTCTATGGAAATTGATCACATAAGAGAGAATCTTTGAAGGCATAACATTTTTAAAGAAAAAATTAGTATTTAGGTTTTACTTGGTTGGTTGATGGCCTGTCTGTTTTTATAACTATGGGAAGTTTAAATAATATTCTCAAAACAACTGTGAAGTGTCAGTAGATACTGAAGAGTTAGGGACTAAAAACAAATGAGCACTCTTCCTTTGAAGTATTTTCTTATGAACCTGTTTTTTTTCTACATTCCTTAGGCATCTTGTTTTGTTGTCTTCTGTGTTATCCACAACCCCGTTTTTTTTTTTATTTTCTTCTGTTTTTCTACTTACACAGTGACTTGATAAGTTGTACTGTGTACTATATTTGATGGTTTTTGGCCTTTTGGTATCCAAAACAGTGATACCATTGTATTTCAGGAAGGCATAGTTTATTACAGAATATGTCATTCAAGTAGGTGCATTAAACTACCTGGCTTTCTTCAGCTTCTGTGTTCCTTGACCAATATAACAGCACAAAGAAAGGATAAATGTGTATAGATCTGTAATTTTTTGTAGAACTTGTTTAACTTGTAATGTTTGGGATTTTACAGAGCTGGATAACTGTTAGTTTATAATTGCTGGGATTAATTTATTAGTCTTTCCTGTTCATGTAGTAATTTTTCGCTGTGCTACAGTTTGTTTTATGAAGTTTAGTAATTCTTTTTTCTTTCACATTCCTTAACTTTCTTTAGCACTCTACAGATTTCTGGTAATTTTGATGCTTTTGTGCTACAATAACCCTTTTTGCCACCTTTAGGATTATCCTTATCCTTTGGAGACCACTCTTCTGTTCTTAGGAAAAGTCTGTCAGTCATTATTTATTACCCACTTGTCATTGTGACTTATTCATTGCTTACATCACCATTCTCAAAAGTATTGCTTTACAGAAATGGTGAATGGTGCCGTGAAGGAAAGATCAATAAATGCTTTCAAAGGAAGATTTACCCCGAGACTTAGATCGTCTTTTTAGTACTAAATCTGTTCTATTAGTTATGAGATGGTTTTAATATTTTGACATCAAGTACCCTGTTCCTCAAAATGGCAAGATGCTATTGTGTTAACTAACTTCTGTGGAGCAGCATGACTTCGTCATTTAAATTGCATAATGTCTCATTTTCCAATTTTCAGTACTTGGTGGCTTTTTCTGAATGCTTATCTTCTGAGCTGAAAATGCACAGTTTCATTCCCTAAGAAAAAGTGGTAAATCATTTATATAATAAACACTTGAAAAAATGTCTTTGAATTTTAGTGGTACTGTCATGTGTAACTGTAGAAAGAGAGGAAAGTGCTTGTTTTAAATCATCAGTTAGAAAAAAAGAAAAAAAAAATCTACTTCTCCCCGTGCCAGTTTAAATTGTTTTGCGAGCTTGATGACCCATGCTGTCTTTCCAGAGCATCCAGTTCCATGTGGTATGGTGACTATTGACACCATTTAAAAGCTGGTTGTTCTAGAAAGCTGTGTGAATATATATTAAATTTATCGTATTAGTTGCAAATTCAGGCAGCTGAGAGTTGCAAGTGGCAAATGCATAGTTTCATGCTCTCCTTTTCACTTCCTTTGTACTGTTTCATCCTTCTCTAAATAATCTGGAAAAGCAGATTGTGGTCATATTAAAGATTATATCACAAAACCCACTGGAAGGAAACTGAATAAAAAGGTTGTATGGTTGCATGGTGTTTCCTAATTTTGTTTATTTCTTTATTCTGCAACATTAATTTTTTCAAGTATTTTTGAAGTGAAGATAGAAAGATCTAAAACAGATGTGTTCACTCACACACACACTTTGGACCAGGCACATGAGAAAACTGGGAAAACAGAGTCTCCTCTGCAGTAGAAACTTCTGCAACATGAAATGAAGGACTACCATGTCTAGTTGGCAGTCTGCTGCTATTTCATAAGCTGGAAACAGGTTTCACGGGCTAGATTTTTGTACTTGTGAGGGGGTTTCACTGGGAATTTTTGTTCAGTCGATTCGTTTGTTCTTTTACCTTATAGTTGCTGCTCCATCAGTTGGTAGGTATTCTTAGTGCTGTGTTATTATCAGCTGCTCCCAATGCAGTTATATCAGTGTCATTCCAACTTCAGAATATTCATGTTCTCAGTAATTATTTTCCCAGGCTGTCAGACTTTTGGCTGCCAGAATATCCCTGAGAAATACAAACTAAAGAGAGGGTTTGCCACAGTATATATCTGTATAGTGCATTATAGAATAGGAACTACTCTTCCCTTGGACATTGTTGCAGTAGAAATGCAAAATAGTACAGTTAAGTATTTTCAAAGATGTGCATAGCCTTCTCCAGAGTTTAAAGTGTACATTAGGCAGTGCTGTCATGTGTTGTATGTTAGCATTGTATGTTAGCAGACTGTTCTTTTATTTCTCTTTTCAATATCAGTAGCTAACCCACTTCAACCTTAAGCATGAAGTCAAATTTGCAAAAACATAAGAAGTCTTCCAGGTATTAGACTTTCTATATTTTCATCAAAGCAATATATCATGTAAAAAAAAATATATCCTTAAATCTATAAGAAATTCAAAAGCAGGAGGTTCCTTGCTTACAGGCTTATTTTCAATCAGTGGTCTGTCATGCTGGTTTGTAGTGAGTGACATTCAACTCCTAGTTCCTGGGAAGTTTCCTTTACCTCACTTCTGAAGTCTGTCAGAATTTTTTCCTTGGTCCAATTAGCAATCTCTGAGCATGTATTTGTGATACACTTAAGAGGATAGCACAATTACAACCTATTTTAAAAATACCTTAAGTAAAGAAATGAGGAATAAGCTATGTTTAAGTGATTTTTGCTAAGATTGCATAAGAAAGTTTTTCTCACCTTGCTTCCCATTCTCTCATGTAGCTAACCTGCAGTTTTCTGATAAGGTGGCAGTCAGGTTTTCAGCTTTTATACATACGTTGTGCCTTTGGTTGCATTTTCTTGAGAAGTATGTTTAGAAACTTCCATTGAAGAACTGGGACCTTCCTATATAGAAGTTTTTCTTAAAGTTGATCATTATGTTTTAAGTTGTCTTGATTTCTTTTGGGTGGAAATTATTTTCACTTACAGTCTCCTCTTTGAACTGAAACCACACAGAATCAATGCAGATTTAGTTTTCTCCCCAAGCCTTTTGTTGTTTGTTTCTTGTGCAGAAGATGCTGTGTCCGTGCTTAATTAAGATAAAAGTTTTCAGTTCCTTAATTATGCAATTATGTCTGTATTAGGCAAGGGTCATCTCTAGTGCTTAACTTCTTTTCAGCAAAGTGTAGAACTCGTCTTCCTTTTTGGTCACTTGTTGGTATGTTTCAGTAGTTGGCGTGTTTGACAAGATCGTAGAATGGTTGAGGTTGGAACGAACCTTAAAGATCATCTAGTTCCAACCCCTGTGCTATGGGCAAGGACACCTCCCATTAGACCTTGTTGCTAGTACTTTCAGCCTAATTTTTTAATAGTGTCTTACTAACAACTCTTGTCTGAGACCACACTTACAAGTCTTATGTTAGTTTAGTACTCCAAATGAAAATGGGTTTGGGATCCTTGACTTCTTCTTCCCAAGCATACAATCACAGTGAAACTCTATGATAATATAATATGCAGTGTGAAAAGGAGACACTGGTTTATAACACTGAGACCATGAAAACTTCTCAGTTTAAAACCTGTCCTCTGTCAATAAAACAGTAGCAATTCAGGTGGAAAGCCTGATCTAAATGTTTCGCTTCGGTTAAATGAAACAAAAGCATTTGTGGGAAGGGCACGCATATTTTCTTCTTTGTAATGAGTAAGAAAGTTCAATAGTGGGCAGCCCATTGTGCAAATGTCTGTTCTGAGAACTGGAAGTGGATTGAAACCTTAATGAATGTGAATGGCCCTGAACTTCCATTGTCTATAAACATTTCTAATGTCCTTGTCCCTATCTGGCTGATTTTTTTTTTTCTTTTTTAAACTATCTTTTTATGTTACATAGTCAGTTTGTGTTGGACTAGACTCAGAGACTGTTCCTTGCCTGGTAGATTCTTTGGTGAACAAAATGTTTCTGCTCTTAAAAAGCTGTTTTCCTTTTCCTCTTATCTTGTTACTACAGTCCAGAGTCGCTTATGCCAAGGGCACGGGTCATGATAAGTACATATTTGCAATTTTAGATATCTCAGTCCTCTGAAACTTTAATTTCTGCATAAAAAAACCTCCAAACATAGTAAATAATTGTAGCACCTTGATTAGAGAAGAGGCATATGACAGAACTTGCAGTATGAAATTAATGCATGTACATTGCAACAACAAAGCATGCTGGAGATGCTTTTTTATTTTAGGCAATAATTTGGGAAATTCTGATTCAAGCAATATTGTCTTCTAAGTTTAAATAGTTTGTTCTTAATCTCGGAGAATACCATAAGAATCTGCCTGCAATTGAGGAGTGAGTGAGGAAGGATGGTAAAGGAAGACATGCATTCTCTTCCCTGTGATGCAGTTACCTGCTGGCAATACCAGAAAACTTAAAGTTCAGCTTGCTTTGATACACGTTTTTAAAGATGTGGAATCTGGATGGTAAAGAAAATGCTGTTGGCTTTAAGCAGAGAAGGTACCAAAGGGATCTTTGCTCTACATACGGGATTTTATCTTTCTTGCTAATAATTTCATATTAAAACAGCACATACAGTAATAATGCCTTTCAACAAAATATTGTTTGGATTGTGCTGTAAGTCTAAACTAATGTTTTGTATTTTTTTTTTAAATGAAAAAAAGAAAAGAGCTGATCGGAGGAACAGTGATCAAATGTATAACTTATCTTTACATTTGTTGCATTTTCTTGACTTTTTTTTTAATGTTTACTCATGGCTAGGATGGGAATGGAAGAGCTAAGATAAATGTTGGAGTTGAAAAAAAACCCCAAAACATACTTTGGAGGATACTGGAATTTGGAGAAAGAGGGGTAAAAGATATACTTTAATCTTTCCTCCCTTCTTGCTCAATAACTTGACCCTACATTGCCCATTCTTCCTTGCCTTTGGAGTAAGTTCAGGATCGATTTAGTTGGTGGTTGTCTCTCTGGCAGGGTTCCTCATTTTTCTTTGCAACATTTTCTGGCCTACACCTTTTCCTGATACTGTTTTTCTGCATACTTGTTTCTGCTTTTATACTGAAATTCCTTTTCTTACTTTCTGTCTCCATTGTTAAATATTCACCTGCATTTAATCTTGGTATCACCCCAACAAGCTGTATTTTTTTCTTATTCTTGAAGACGTTGCTAACTTTCCAACCTGTCTCTTATTCACTTTGCCTTCATGTTTGTGTACCCTTTCTGTCGCTCTCATGGTGACTAAGGACATGTGTTTCTTGAGGAAGGAAATCCTCAGTTTCATGCAATTGGAAGAAATATCAATTAATATTTTTCCCCCCATATTCAGACACACATTTGCTTTAAGGTTTTAAGGGGGCCTAATGGCGACCACTCTGAGAGCAACCTGAGGCTACAGCCCTATTGACAGTATGAGATGTCCAAACTTCACAAGGTTGAAAATCTTTTGCCATTTCTTTGGCACATTATCATCTGCCTTTTCTTTCTGTTTCTTCCAGTCTCCTTCTAAAAATCCTTCTTTTATGTTTCTTCCTCAAGGCAGATCCTCAAGCTGCCCAAATTCTTTCTACCTTAGAGTAATAAACATCTAATTATCCCCTAAAGTATCATCTTGTCAGCCCAAGTTGGGGCAGTGTTGCTTGCATATATTGGCATTTCCTGAAGGCTTTCCACTTACAACTTTACCTGGATTTAGGATAAGTTAGACTTTACATGGATCTGATGTTTTAGGACGTGGTTCATACTTGTCTTGTTCCTGGTATAAGGAGTATTGTATTTCATTTCAGAAGCATCAAGCCTGTTTAAAATGGGAAAATTGGATCAAATTTCCCTAGAATGCTTGTGCAAAAATAGATGGAGTCAAATGTCAATCTTCAATGCAGAACCTTAATGAAGTTTTCAGGATTTGACCAACCATTTTTGTAGAAAGTATCATACTAAGGGCTTGTTGTGAAGTTGATTTGCAGACAACTGACTGAAATGTAGAATCTCCATTCTGTAGGAAAAAAGATTTCCAGAAATTTTTAGTGAAAATCTGGAGGAAAATTAGATGCTGAAATTTCCCGTGAGCCAAACAAAAGTAGAAAAATTGAAATTTTTCCTGTCCACCTGAACTTGAATAGTTGGTTCTTCTGAGAAAACAGCTTCGGGTGTTTCCTGCTGTTTTTTCAGGATCCCATCTGGAGGCCAGACAGGACAGAACCATGTTGTCAGGTTGGGGCCAAACTTGTAGGGGAAGTCTGTTCCTAAGTTCACAACAATTCACCGGGGGAAGCTGTATCCAGGGCTGTGGACCATACAAATCCAAACTCTGGTGTGGCCCGTTAAGTAAAACTGACAAGAACCTGGGGAGAAAACTCCTGTGTTAACTGGAAACTGGCCAAAACCAATCCCTTCTTATAAAACACTTCAGCTTTAATGGGCTGGCATTTCTAATGAAAAACTATTCTGTTGGAAAATCCCAGGCACATTTTAGCCTTCAAGTGCTACTGTATTACTGTTACAAAGTAATAATGATAATAACTTTGCCTTCTTCTGCCTATTAGCTTTGTTTGTGTTCTTGCCCTCAATATGAAACAAACTGAGACTACTTATAAATGAAATTACTGTATTTTGTCATCTTTGCATCCTGTATTTTAAGATAGTGTTTTAAGGTAATATGGATTGTAAATAGCTGAGGTAGCCTGTTGGAGGTGGGTGGCAAAAGTGCAGTGATGAATTGCACATTTTAAAATTCTTCGTGCATTTATTCTTAAATGTTTACATCACAACTCTTTTTCCAGTTTCTTACTAATAACAGACTGTATTACCATTATATAACCTGATGACACCTCGCATTGCATAATGCCAGTTGTAGTAGAGTATGCACTCAGTCTTTGACTGGAAGGGCAGTGGATCGGTCATAAACTGTATGCTAAGCTAAGAACCTACACGCTGGTAAGAGTAATCAAAAGGAAGGGGGGATTCCTTCCTGTGCATGTCAAGACTGCTGGAAGAAGGAGGCAAAGTAAAAAAGGCAGTGTTCCCCGCTGTCACAGGAGGAGCAGTGCAAGCAGTTCCCAGAGAGGCTCAGGATGTTAATCCCTGGCCAGGCTTGCCACTGTCGTTAAAAGTTGAGCTCAGGATGCTCTTGTGCCAGGAGTCATGGGGAGCCTTTAATTGCCTGGTCAGTTTGTAGAGGAACTGCCTTTTGTTGGGTAGAGCCTGAGTAACAGGCGTGCTGAGGTACCCTCTTAAAAAAACCCACTCGTTTTTAGAGGCTTTTTGAGGGTTTTTTGGGGGTTTATCTATAGTTCCTATGAATCCACCTGAATTTGGTAGAGGACATTGCCTATTCCTGACGATTTCTTTAGTAAACTGCTCAGAGTGTGAAATCTTTATGATAGGAATTTGATACCTTAAAGATACTGCATTTTAATGGACAGATAATACCATTAACCTCTCAGCTAACACATAAAGCACAATGATATAGAAAAAAATGGAACCTAGTGTTTGCAACTGTTTTGCTGACTGATCTTTAGCTATTGGACTCAGTGCGGAAATTACCAAGTGATATTTTCTGGCCTCTGTCATTCCAGTTGATTGCATTGCAGAATGGTCCCTTTCTGACCTGGAATATCTAAAAATCTTTGTAACAAAAGCAGTAAAGAAAGTAGGAGTTCTGCTGAAAGCTTTTGTTGGGTAAGCACCTTTTTCTTAATTGCAAGAAATTTTCAAGTGTATTATTTATTCAGTATTGTAAATTATATTTATTAGAAACAAAATGATACACCCTTGAAAGGTTTTGAAAATGCAGGTCAAACTAAGAAAAAAGCAGGGACTTCTCATGCCTGTACATGGTTGAAACTTGGTATTCTTGAACTACTTTTTAATTTCATTTCTATGCAAGAGGAGAGAAGGCTGCAGCAAACAAAGATTAAAAAAAAAAACAAAAACCCAAAGAAAAACAAACCACTTTCAGTCATATCAGTTAGTGATGGCCGACATTGCAATTTATGTAGGTTTCCCTTAACGTAGAATTCAGACCAAGTTTCCAAGTCTCAGCAGAAATTGCAAAGTATTTCTTAGCTGTCATTGTTCCAGGCGTGCACACTTCACGCGAGGCAAGTCATTAAGAGTTGGAGCATTTGCTTTGAAATAGATTTTCTGGTTAAACTTAGAAATGAACATAATTTAAAAGGAGTAGGCCCATCACTTTTAATTTGACTTATTTAGCTGAACTCTTTTATAATGGATTAATATCTTTTTTATATTTTATTTTCCAAAGTGCACATAGTTACAATATTAACCACCATGTTTAACTGTGTTCAGTTTTATACTTAATAATTGTCTTTTGAGGTTTGTGTCCTTATGCATTGGGGATAATTACAGTCCCTGCTATCTTCAAAGAATTTTCTTAAGCACCTATTTAATCTTTCTAGTCGGATGCTTGCAAAAATTTTATAGGCAGAGTAGTTAGAAGAATCTATGGATGAGAATACTCTTTTCAGTGGAAAATGGATTTTTATTATTACTGTTTTACCTGCTGACCTTTGATTTCTGGTATGACTGACCCCATGATACTGAGTACAAAATCAGCTCAAATTTCTCTTTTTGAGGCCTTTGCAATGCATCTTGTTAAGTGGGGTTCGTCAGGGGGGTGGGGGTGTCATGGGGTTGCAGTGCTCCTCCAAACTACTATCACCTCTTACCGATCTTGCTAAGCTTCTCTTCCTCTGCCATAGAAAATACGGAAGTTTTCAGTTAGAAAATTGTGAATAAGTTTGCCCATGTTTGAGTGTAGCTGCTTTCAGTTTTGCCTGAGAGGATTAACATAATTTAGCCTTGCATTTCTAGAAATAAGTATTACAAAATATCAAGACTTTTAAAAATGAACTGTCTTTTCCCACATAGCTTTTAAAGATCCCAGTGATGTGGAATCAAGGTTGATTAACTGAATGGAAAATGAAGGCAGAGAATAAGAAAATGTAGCTGTGAATTCACATATTAGAAAAGAATAATGATAAAATTACTAATTTAGTCAGATAAATTAAATACTATGCTATTGGTACTGTGGTTTATGGTAGCACTCTGCAGGGAAAGAAAGGAGAGGAGAGTGGTTGTGTTTACATTCTGCTTTTTATTCATACATCACAAAGAACGGTAAATATTGGCTCTGATGATGAAGTCATATGTATTGTAACAATAAATAATTAGCATAGCACTGATTTCACAACAACTTTCCAGGTATTGATGTACCACTGGTTATTCAGTTTGATTAGTGTTTACTGTTGACACAGTCTTCCATTAGAGACACAGATCTAGTAGTCATTGCAGTTGATAACGTCTTCCAAAATTCATCCCGTAATTCATGTGCAGCGTGGATAGTAGTGATTACTGAGCACATTCAAAGAAGTCTAGTTTTTTTATTTTCTGGTAATACTATTATTTTCAATAAAGCATCCAGTACCCAAGTTATTTGAACGCCATTCCTGCTGTTTTATTGTATTGTAATATAAACATAAATGCAGTGTTAAAAGCTATACCAATGGTGTCAGACTCCTTAAGGACTTGCGAAAACTGTCATAACTTCTAAAATAACTGATAATCGTTTGTGGGTCAAAAAGAGCAACATGCTGTATTGCTTAGCTTTCTGCTTTCTTTTTCTCAAGGTTTGTCTGAGATTTAATTTTATGTGAAGTACACAAAACACTGTCAGTGAAACATTATCACTTTGTAAAAGCTGTTTAGAATATGGTCTGGCACAAAATGTGCAGAAAATTAAAAAAGAATACTCCCAACTTTTCACATAGAGCTGACTTGTATATATTATTTGAAATTGTGGCCCAAGCCAGTATATGAGAATGCGACTGCATCTTGATATTTGCAAAATAAGCCTAGAGCTACAAATTTATCTTTTAAAATTTAAAATTATATACACAAATATATACATTTAGAATTCAATAAAGAAATCGTTATAAATAAAATTTCACATATGTGATTTTGTGTGTGTACATGTAGATGTATGTGTACATATATATGTAGTTCTTTACAGTTCTGAGGGGTTTTTTTGTCCTATCCATTTCACAATATTTCCATTTAAATGCATATTTTGATTTTACTTCTGGTACTAGGTGGAATGCCTTTCCATTACACTAGTAAAAGAATAATCCACTTGAATACAATATTTCTCCCTAAAGGGATGGTCTTTTCTAGTCATATGGTATTATTTTTTCACAGAATGATATTAACATTCATGATGAAGTGATTTTATCTTGATTCAAAAGATGTTTTGTTCTGGTACTAAAAAGATTAAGGAGTGTCTTTGTTATCCTGCTGCTAAAAAATACCTCAAAATCAAGGAAATCTGAAAACCTCCCAAACTCAAGACTGTCTGCATGTTCTTTGCTAAAGATGAGGTATTAGTAAAATGTAGAGTACCAAATTTAGAGGGGATAAAAATGCATGGCACGTTTGTAGAGTTTAAAAGAAAGAAAACATTCCAAAAGAAGTAAATTTGACATCAAATAATCTTTTAAATTTGAGCTTATCAACACTCTTGTAAGCAAATGTATCTTTCAAAAAATGCATTTAAGAAAAGGTACATATTTATGTTTCTAGTGATGTGATTCCTTGACATGTAAAACTAGAATGTTTTGTAGGCAGTCCTCAGAAGGAGTTTACACAAGATGCATCAATAGTGTGGAATGATGGAGCTGCTAATTTTTGATCAGAATGCTACATCTCTTAAGCTGGTTAATATTTAAAGATGTTGAGAGATCAGATTAAATTATGTTGCAATTGGAAAGGATGGGAGGAGGAGTGAAATCACGTAGAATTTTTTCCAGCTAGTTTTGGAGAGTCCTGCGGTGCGTAATATAGTAGGCGGATAAGAAAGAGCCTGGTGGGACACGTGCCCTGCCCCTGAGTACACTGTCATTCAGCTGGCATATCAGTTCACTGAGGGGTTCATCCTACACGCTTAAGCTTTTACAGTTGGCCCTTTTTTAGGACAGAAAATGCAACAAGGGGCTTTAAAACCTTTGAAATAAAAAGAAAAGTTTTTGTTTTGTTTTGTGTTTTTCTAAAATCAATTTGAGGAACAATAATGTCCTTTTCCATATGTGATCAGGTATTCATTGTGTGTTGCATAAACAAGTTGTTTTCTTAAGCGTAGCAGTCCTTCGCTACCATCTGCATTACTTGAAAGCAATACTTCCACAGCTTTTTTAAAAGGTTCATCAATTAATCATATTATACTCAGTAGTTTTTTAGTGAATAGTTTTATCTTTTTTGAGTTGTGATTAGTTAAAACCTTTAATTGAATTTAATGAATAATCATAGCACATACTCTTATATTCAGATAGATTTCAACTTTTCTTTGGCTAGGTGGTTTTACGCTATTAACACTAGTTTTCTTCTTCGTCTTTTGCTTGAGCATTTTTAATATCCATAAATTTGTTTTGTAATTGAGAGTATAAGGTAACGGAAATGTGCAAAAAGTTACCGCACCCAGATTTATCAGAGCAGTTTATAATCACAAAGCCCTTGTTTTAAGTATGTATCAAACTGGCTTATATTAGGAGTTAATTAAAAAATACTGAGGAGCTGGACAGAGTTTTAAGTAAGAAAATACCTAATGTTTAGTTCTAGTATATAAGAGAGCAGAATTTAGAATGTATTCTCAGATGAAGCGTGTTATTATTCATCATTTTGTATGGTGTTTGAGCACGTAGCTCTAACTACACTTATTTCGTATTTTGAACTATAGTAATGGTAGGTTTAACGTTCAACATTTTATTTAAGGCAGATTTTATCTCTGTTAATGCTGGATGGGTTGGCTATTGTGGAAAGAAAATTTAATCCATTGAAACTGCCAGATGCTGACAATCATAAAATAAATGTAAAATTTTATATGCTTAGGTCTGATCATTTTAGGCACATGGTTCAGGTGGAGTGCTTTGAACATAGCAGGCTTCCTTCAGAGAATTCCCTGAAATTACAAAAGGCCTCCGATGGGTGACTGTCCTTTGTAAATTGCTGGTGTAAGACCTCAAGGTAGTTGTAGTGACAGCAGCTGCACAGTTTATGTGATGTAAGTTAGTCAGGTACCTGTTTTTGTAAGTGAACACTTCTGAAAAGTGTTAGGTATTTATATTATTAAATTGGAACTATTGCTATTGAAACTGCATTTTTTAATTTTTTTCTTTAATTATTTTAGAGATATATTTTAAAATGTGGTTTTTCTATGATTTAAAGCATATGAAATAAAAAGGGTTTTTTTCCAAACTGTACTACACTTAATTACAGTCATATCTTGCAAAATAAAAAGATCAATATTTTTCAGTAAAATACCGTTGTTGTGATAAATGAAAGATAAGCCACCCTTAAACAGCTATTGCTTTTTGTCCATCTAGTTCATTACATAATGACCTTGTGTGTTTTAGAGATTTTAGAAACACATTTCTTACGGCTGTATACCAAAACTGCAGTGAAGTTGTCATTAGTTTTCCATCAGTGAGAACAAATCACGGAGTCCAGCATTAGTACTGTATTTCTTATTATTGCGAGGAGATGTAAAGTTACTGCTTAGCAGTTGGGTCTGTTCAGGATGTGGGGGTTTTTGTTCATTTGTTTGGTTTTAATTCAAAAAAGCCCCACTGTGAAATATAGGCAGCATCTTATGCAACTGTATTTACAAGTGCCTGAGGAATACAGAATCGTTATATGGCCTCCTAGTAGGGTCACATTTGCACCCTTTTTTTCTTGGGCCATAGTCTTTGTGTTCGTGGCAGGATTTTTCACAACTGGAAAACTCCTTGTTAATGATTGGACAGAAGTGGGTGGCAATTTTGAATTAAACATCATAATTTTGCTTTAGGAAATGTTCTATTTATTTTTTCACAGGTCTGAGACTTGCCACAGATTTAATTTTTCATTCTAAGTTGCATGGAATGCAACAGTTCTACCTGTATCATAGTATCATAGAAGTAATAGAAACATTTTACTGCAATCTGATACTATAAATCTGATACAATTGTGTGATGTTTCATCATTTCTTTGGATAGACATCTACAATATAGTTTAATACTTATCTTCCATGAAATGAATTGATTTTTTGGATACACTTAAGCAAAAACATGGACCTGTTTTGAGGCATTAGATATCTGTTAGTGCAAAGTAAACTCCATCACTAATAATTTTGATTCTCCTAAAAAAAAAAAAAAAAATCAGGAGAAGGAACAGAAGCAAACAGAAGCTTACATAGAATCTTTTTTTTTTGGTAAGTCCTGATTAAATAATACACCTGTTTCAGTGCTGCTGCTGCTTATCCACAGAAGCATGATTTGACAGGCAGCATGTTGCACTCTGGAGTGTTGCATCCTGACACTCTTGCTCTTTTGTACGTGATCTGTGTGACAGCGAATGGCAACTTTCCGCATTCCAAGGCTCCCGCAGAAAAATCAGACTGGATTGAATTGCTCTGTGATCCAGTCCATTTGCACTCCTTGAATTGCATTTGCACTCTTCTAGTAAAAAGATTGCATTGTTCAGCTGTCTGAGCTCTATCTTGGATGCAGGCCTAAGTCTGTGCTTCTCTGCGATGTTTAGGATTTTTCAGCTCTGCTACGTTTAGGATTTTTCAGACTACATAATCTACTTCTGTTTTATTAGAAAAATTTGTTGCTATCAACAGATGGCTTTGATCTAGAACATCCAGTCAGGGCTGTATTCCCTGAATACTTGTTAGTTACAATGATACACAAGTGAATGAGAAATTAAAAGGCAATGTTCTGGAAAGGAAATGAGGATCTGTCAGTGGGAGATAGCCCCATGTCTCATAATTAAAATGAGTGGTTTATTATATGGATCACATAAACTCTATTATAGGGAGAGGCAAGTCTTGGAATAAATGAAGTGCTGGTACGTTTCAGAAACATTACCAGCTGTGAAATATTACATGTTCTACGTATTAGGAAAAAAAGGTAAAATTAATGCAGACTTTATGTTGTCCTTTGATACAGGGAAACCAGTAGTAATAACTTAGAGTCAGACTCTTGCAGGCATTAACAGTTCAAATAAATTGTCAATAAAACAACTTCTTAGAAAATGTTGAAAACTGAATTGAAAGCATAGTCACTGCTCAACCAGTTGACCATAGTTTGCATGGTTCCTAACATAGGCCATTCTGGGACATTGTGTTTTTTTGTGAAAGTGCTAAAAGGAAGAAGCCATGATGTGAACTGAACGCTAATTTTATTCATGTATCTATTGTTACTGCTCTTTTTTGATTGACACTCATGATTTTTTGTGCATGTCTTGTATGTGTCTTAGCAACTTGAAAGAGGTACTGAAAGAGGTACTGAGCAGTGCTCAGTATATCTGCCAAATGATTTTTACACTTGCTTTAGAATTTTTAATTTATTTTTTTTTAAATTATGTGTCTGTTTGAATTACCCTAAGAGAATTGTAACGGAAGCCTGGCAGCTTTGGGAATTTTTTTCATTGATTTTGGGGACATTATGCTGGGATTAATGCAACTAGCTGTGAATGCAGCTTGGACATTCTGTCTGTACCATAGTTGTGCCGTTCCTGCTGTGTGCTACAATACTATATGAAAATAAGGTTGTCCTCGCTCATTTAGAAAAGTGAGGAAGTCTCCCTTTTAGTTAAATCACTAACACTTTGAAAGGGCGTCAGAAGATGAGGCGGCAAATACAAATAGTGAATACAGGCCGTTGAACTCAGACAGGACGTTCAGTCTCATCAGAGCTGTCCGTAGATACTGCGTGATCCCTGAAGAACTAAATGCCTCCGCAGGGTACTCGGACGCATGGTATAATGGGCCGCATTACAGTTAACTCATGCAGTTCTGTAGATGCCTGGTCACAGTGGCAACGTGGAATTGTTGCAAAAGCAAACAAAGGAGTTTTAAGTATAGGAACAGAACAGATTGTAAGCCCTGCTGAAAACCTCTCTAGGCTGTTTGTCTTCATTACTGATATAAATTCGTTCCTAAGAATGGATGATGTTAATTTGTAGAGCTTGCAGAAAGTACCTGACCATTGGGCAAGTGACGGTTATGCCGTCTTTGTCTTTAATGGGAGGTACCAGTAAAGGTGCTAAGTGATAGGAGAGAGAGAATCCAACGCAGCATTAATTTCAAGAATATACTTCCTACTGGTCACGAGATGTAATAGCAGAGACACTTTAGCCCCATTAGCAAGTCAAGCCTTATCAAACTCTGTGTTGAAGAATTGAGTAAGACTGTTATAGAGGGAGACTACTTGACCAGATTCTCTATAGAGTGAGAATCTGTTTGCATCAGATTAAGCACTCATACCACACTGAGAAAACTAAATTTCTCAATTCATCTCATGAAGTGGCAGGCACGTGCTGTTACTGAAGAATTCCACACCTCAAGTAATGGATACACACAAGTTCAATTGCTGCTGTAGGCACAGGTTTTTTAATTTTTTTTTTTCTTGCATTCAGGAATGCTGTATCTTGTCCAGTCAAAGACCTGTAGAAGTTTTTTGATATTACAAAGGTAGAATGCTTTCCCGGTATGGTCTTCTTCCATTAAAATGAAGTGAAGGCCCTTCATGTGGGTGTTTTGTAGCTTGGACCAGGCTGGGAGCCTTTGAAGGTTCCTTCAGAAATCAAAGAAATTCACAGTCTAGCTGTAAGTACCTCTAGCTGCAAGGACTGCTGTCAGAGCATTGTGTCATAAGTTGTTCTCTCCTCAAAGACCTGAAATTCAGTCAGCTTCTGCTCTGTCATATCTTGTTTATTGCAGTTTACTCTTTGAGTATAAGGTATAAAATAGGAATTTAGAGGCAATGTGGATCTACTGTACTGAATTTAACAATATTGTGACACATGTAACATGCTTTCTACTAAGGTAGAATACTGTGTTACTTGTTCAGGGTGTATTTTTAGTTCGTTACTTACAGTAAAAGTTTATTTTTTAGTTGATTGCAATTATTAAGCTCTAAACATCTAATGTAAAAATGTTTTTATTGTAAATGGGAGAATGTTATTTTTAAGAATGTATTATTAAGCTATCTTTCTGCCAAGTTACAGTATCTAAAGTAAGGTTTAGACAACTTTAAAAGATTTGTGACTATGTGGCTGCCATAGCTTGAAGCATCTGAAATGCGTTCATTCATCATATAAATTTGGAACTGAGATGATACAGAAACAAGTATGTTTCTATTGTGATAAGAAAGTGGGAAGAACCCTTGATTCCTGTTGCTAAGGAGTCAAATAAAGAGGAAGGTTTGTGTCTTTGATACTGTTTTGGAATGTTTCTCTTAAGACTTGGAATCATTGCTATCATTTTAGTAATGCTAGGTGACCTTGTCTTTTTTTCAAACCCAGTGATGGAAAAATGATCCAAACAAAGGCACTTTGTAAGAGAATCAGTCCTGAAAATCATAGTGTGGCATTTTGTGCTTCACTGCACTCTGGCAAAAACTTTCTTGAAAGTTGCAATATTTTCATCAATAAGAGTAAATGATGTCGTAGAAGAGGAGCATAAAGTAATACTGTTTTCACAAAGTATTTGCACAATTCTCTTTATTTTCCTCAAGGTGTTTTAATCCTCAATGAATTCTTACTATGAGAAGTGCAGTGCAGGCACTGGAGTTTTGGAATAGTAATTATTGGGCAAAAAGGACTATGTAAATGCTTAAATCTGAAGAGGATCATTGTATTAAAAATTAGCAGGAAATGTATACCATTCTAAGAAGTGATGGTTTTGTTTTTTAAGGAGTATTTTATCAGGATTGCTTTAAATTTGTATAGGCTATAGAAGAATTCGACAATGATGAGTGTGTCTTTATTTAATTCATTTTTATTCAGTGGTACTTTCTCCTCATTTGGACATAATGTTTCCAGGATCAGTGATAATTGACACACAAAAAAAAAAAGCCACAAACCAACCCTACACATATTAACTTGATGTGATCGAACAAACTTCTGGTATTGCATTGTTGAGATTCCTAACAGTTTTAAAGAACTTCTAAACCCTGTTGACTTGTGGAGAAGTAACAAAAATTCTGTTGAAGATTAGAGGAGGGTTCACAAGGTTTCTGTTCCAAGTTGAAAAAGAAAGAGGCCTCTCTGTTAGACCTGTGTTCCAACTAGCCAACTACACTGTTTTCATCCAACTTAATGTTTTAGGAAGTCCTGTGTTCTGTTGTCTTGCAAGGAGGAGTGATAAGATTAGAAAAGCTGACTATTGGCTGTGCAGATAATGGGAATATTTCTGAGAGTTAATCTAAAATATGTTGTCACTGGAAAAAATTGAAATTTGGAATATTTATTAGAGCTCTTGTATGAAATTTCGTATGTGGTACTTCAGAGTCCATTCCAAGTTGATCTGCTTAAAGGAATAATAGCATCTTAATGATTTAGTAATTGAAAATGTGTATATGAAATTCTGAAGAAATTGTCCCATAGTGATACAGTTTGCAAAGGTGCAAATGTAGCAGAATGTGTGACATTGTTTCATGCAGAAAAGAGTAAATACTTCTGTGCTTAGAGAATAGGGTGGTTTTCTAGTGACAACAGTGAATCCGTATGATGTAAAAGTTGCCTTTAACTCTCTTGCATGTGTGTGGGTGAAGATAATCTTACTAAAGTTCATGAAGTTGTACTATTAGTATACAATAGATCTGAGCTGCCTTACTCCGTTCTGCTCTGCAAACAGGCTAGGTTGAGGTTTCTCAGGTGCCTTAAGTAGCAAGAAAGGTGAAATTTGTCAAATAATCTTTAGAGAAAACTATTTTTAACTCTGAACATAATGTTTTATGACTTTTATACCTATAAGCATATGCTCCTAGAATGTTTTCAGGTGAAAATTGTGCAGCTTTCTTGCCAGCTGACTTATTTGTCCATAATGGCCTACAGTTTCACATTAGAGTAATAGCAAATGAGATAAAGTAAATCTTACATCGTCAAGCATTTCTTCTTATACATTCATTATTGGTTAACTTTGTATTCCAGTTCCAGTAATTCACACCATTACAGTCATCTTTATGATGATATACTTGCTTTAAATTAAAAATCAAGACTTTGACACTTGAGAGAAGGTACAGTTTTGAACTAAACAAAAAACAAACAAACAAAAAAGGAATTGAAAGCCACAGGTTTTTTGTGAATTGTCTGTTAACAGTTACAAATTTGTAATTTATTAATCAGTCAATTACTCCAGGCGTACTTCAGCATTATAGTTTTTGTGACAATTCAGGAATGAATGTAAATATTTTAAATCTGCACATTGTGCATTAGTTATCTCATCTGAACATGATTTATATGACTCAGCAGTGATATAGGTGTGAATTAGCTGTTTCTAAAAGTAAGTTAAGAATCTTCAGACTTACTGATGAAATTTTATCTTTGTCTTCAAGGGACTGTCAGGTTAAACCTTTGTTTTCATGTCTATCATATTGGATATTTTTTATTCAAGTACTTCAGATTACTGAATGTGATCAGCATTTCAGGCAAGTAGTAATGAACACTTTTCACAATGTTTGCATGACTTGTTCAAATATTGCATTGAATAATTTTATATCTCAGTCAACCTTAAATGCAAGTTCATTTCCTCTTAAAGAATGTGGCATTTCGTTCCAGTACAGTGTGCTCCAGATGCTATTTTTTCAAGGCTAGTTGCTGTAATGCTAAGTTTGACAGTTAAATTCTGATGGAATTTATGATTTGTAAATACTTTTAGTAGCTCTTTCCTACAAATGCTGGAATTTACAAAGCTCTGAACATTTAGTATTATAAAAATGTATTCTTTAAGTGGTAAAGACTTTGTAAAGTTCTTTGGAGTTTGTCATAAAAAAATATAAGCAAACTGCCATATTTTTAAAAGTCTTTTTTTCCTTTTAAAATAACTAGAGTTCAGTGGTGATATGAGAGTGCATATCTATCTCTGTGTGTGTATAGATGCACATTACGTAGATTTCATAAATAATCAAGTGCAACTTTGAAAGATGTTTTCAGATGTACATGGGACAATGAGTTATCTAAGTGTACATAAACATACCTATTTATCATACTTGTTAAGGATAATAAAATTTACTTATTTCATCAGGATTCTGACATGATTTCGAATGTGTTAAAATAAGCAGGCAACTACTTTAATGTCACCTTACAGCATATGAGAGTTAATTTTAGAAAATAAGAGTCTTTTTAAATTTCTTTGCTCTCAGGAAGCTATATTCTTTACAAGGCAACATAAGGGAGGAATAGGATATTTGTTTCTAACAGAAAAAAAAAGTTTATTTTCATTTAAGGCATGTTTTTCTCTTGTGGTTCTGAGTCTTATCCTCTTGCATGTGGTAAAAGTACAAAGAAAGGAAAACTCAGAATCTTGTCCTGTGATACCTTCAGTTTTAGTTGCGCAAAAAGAACTGTTTGCTCACAGAATTAGTAATATGAATGAAGTTACTTATGTGGCTCAGTATTTGCCAATGTGTGTTCGACATACTTCATTAAATAACATTGTTTTGACAATACTCATATAGAAATAAATGAGACCAGACAGTTAATTCTTGTGTGACACTTTTCTAGAGTAGCTTCCCTTAGTGGAATTCTGTTCTTGAGTTGAATTATCCAAACCATGTTGCCTACATCAGGTAACCAGAGCAAGCTGTAGAGTCTGTTCAGAGTTTGTTTGTAGATGTTGTACTGGATCTGTGTCTTGCTGGTCTTCATTGTGGAGGGGTAGATTGCCATTAGCATCTTAGAGGCTGGCCTACATGGAGGCTATGTGGTTGAAAGCTAATGCAGAGCAAGGAGAAAAACGCTTGTGTCTATATTCAAGAACTTAATTTATCAAGGCTGGCTTTTGGCAGTCTTACAGTTTGTTCAAGATACTACTTAAAAAAACAAATGCAAGAGTGAAATTCTGCCTTGTTTGAAGTCAGAGTAAGATGCAAGTGAAATGAGTTGCATTATCTAAATCATGAATCTTGTCTTGACTAGAAACATACAATCTAATGTTTCTTTGACCTTTTTCTTGGTTTAGTAAGTGGTTTGTCTTCAGGAAGAAATTGATTTGCAACATGACAATATAGGCCAGTACTTGCCTTCGTAAGACAAATACATTTTTTCTTTTCATTCTGAAGAAGCCACGCATAATTGTATATGTTGATATCTTAAAACCCTAGGTTTTAAATTTAGAACACAGTGGTTGACTACTAATTCTAGATAAATGTGTAAGAAGTATTATAAATTTGCTGTGTCATTCATGTTGTAGCTGTTGATATAATTGGCCTTGTTTGGAAACTAATTACACTTACAATCACCAACACTTATAATATCCAATTTAGCATGGGAACAGAAAATTGAGGTTACTTGACTGTTTTGTAGCTGTTCGCTGGCATCTTGTCATTATCATAGAATGTCTTTTATTCAATCTGGAGTTGCCTGCTCATGCTGAATTTGGTTATCAAACTAACTAATCAGTCTTTGTTGAGGTAATTTTATAAATAAGATTTCCTGAAAGAAGTGTCTGCGGAAAAGTTTGCTTTGTAATTATTTGAACATTTAAGTCCCGAAGGTGAAGCAGACATTTATATGAAACTAAATCTCTGCATAAAATGCAACTTTTTAGTATTTTTTTTGTCCTTTTTGTTCAGCTGCATACTGTTGTCTCCCTATCAAAGACTTTGTACCTTCTGTTGATGGCACATAGGCCTCTTGTGCACTCAGTTGTCTTGTATAAAGAAAATAAAAACACAGTTGCATAGAAAAGTCCTTAGGTAAACTTTGCAATAGTGGATAAGTCTATTGATTTTGATTTTAGTATTCTAGTTTTTTTGATCAGTATATCTAACTATATTAAATTTTACTAAATGCATTGGGTTTAGCATGACTTATTTTTTTATTGGAAAAAAATGAACCAGTCAATCTAAATTAAATAATTTAGAAAAAAATTCTTGTGAAATGGTATTGTATCGAAAAAGATATCTCAACTGGCTTGTATTCTAGGAAAATAATTAGTATATGAGATAACATAAAAAAATTTGTTCATTAATGAATAATTTATAATTCCTAAGACTAATTGTTGAATTTGCAAATGCAGCTAAACGGAGAATCAGTATATTAGGAAAACCTGCGTTTACAGTGTGCTGTATGTATATAGTAGAAGATTTTCCTGGTTTTCTGTTTCTGCTCTTTGGAATTTATTTCTAGCCTTTTGAACTGCAGCATTTCAATATATTTCTGTTTGACATGACACTTTGAGAATGGTATTTCTGCCTCTCTCACTCGCTCTCCTTTTTCATTTGCAGTGGTGTGTGCGTGTGCTCCTGTGCATATGCTCAGGCGCTTACAAACATACCACTGCACCATCTGCCTGAGTCTTTGGTGCTTGCAGGTAGCGAAGAGGACCATACACTAATTAAGTGGGGTTATTAAGAGATTGTGATTAGATACTGAAAGCTGTGACTGAAAGCTGATGAATACCCCCCTACACTGAATTAATAGATTTTGCGTGTGTGTGTGCATGCAGTATTTCAATAATTGCATTTGTAAGACTCTTAAAGTTAGGCCGTCAGTTATGCTGACCACCTTTTGGTGGTAGTGTGTCTGTCTGTGCCCTATGGAGGACATTCGTAAAAATGAATCTAGCTTTTAAAGTGAATTAGTTACATAGTATTGTCTCCTTGTATAGATACTGTTATTCAAAAGTAATTTACTTTTAAAGTGGATTAAACTAAGCCCACAGAAGACTACTGAAGTTTTTAATGAGAGCGTTCGCACAGGGATTTCATGTGAATCCACATTAAATTAATTTCCACCCATGTTTTTGGAACTACTTCTTTGTAAAGAATAAAGGCATGAGATATATGTGCTTTGAGGGCTCTGAGTGGAAGACAGTAAAGTCCCAGGTGATGTGTAGTGATCGACAAGACAATGCGATTCATAGCTAGTCTGCAGAACCTTACTAAACAGCAGTTTTTCAATGTGAAGTAGAGTTGTTATATACCTGTATCTCAGGGATATTTCTGTACTGTCTTTAATTACTTGCAGCTGCCTCTGACAGACATATCAAAGCTTAGAAAAATCTCATACTTTGTTTGAAATCAGTATAATCAGTGATTTTAGAATGATTCACAAATTATAAGGCAAAACTCATATTTAAGAATTTTCCACTCAAATAATTGTAGAAGCCTAAAAGTCCTGTTACTAATGTAGATGTTGTCAGTCACACACCTGCAAATATGTTGTGTTTTAATTTGAAGTTTTGCAAATGACTGATAATCATTATTCAGACTGACCTTAAGCTTTGCTTTAAGCATGTGTGACAGTTTTCTGTTACTCATGCTTACTTTAAGGAGGATATTAATTGGAAAGACAATTTCATTTAGAGATAATCTATTTTATATCTTGGTCATAAAATGAACTATATTGTGTCAAAGCTGTAAAGCAAATGTTAAAAATTAAACCTAGTTTAATCATTCTTCAGCGCTTTTTTTTTTAGTTTCTTACATAGATCTGTTCTAAACAGTAAAGTTTTAGGGATGTTCTGCATTTTCTGAAGGGGAGTTTTCTTGCAATACATGTGAACAGGCGGATATAGGCACGAGTCTAGCATTTCCTTTTTCTTTTTTTGATATTATTTTGCCTGTTGTATGCAATATTTCATTTAAGATAGACATTATTAAAGTGGTGAATAGTTCTTTGCAGTGATATGCTTAGCAGTAACCTTTACTCATAATGTGATATTGTCTGTATGTCTTACTTTGTTCAGCTTTCTCTGGCACTGATGAAGCCTAAGGCTGCTGTTTCTTTGAGTTGCTGATAATTTTTTATCTGATTAACTGACACATTTAGTTGAAATCAGACACAGCCCTTAGGCTGGGCATGGATTTAATTTAAAAAGTATCAAAGGGTTGCACTGTGTGCTGTTTAATCATCATGTTTATCAGGCAAAGAAAAATTACCGGAAGGACCATAGGGAGAGGGTTATCTTAAGGAGCAGTAACTTGGGAAATTGATAATAACTCCGAGGTAATTTACAGCTAACTTTTACATTCATTAATATAACATTTCCCACTAATAATTACAGTGCATGTAATATACTAATTAAATTGAAAACATTAGCACTAATTTTCTTTTTGCTGAACTCTGAGAGGGTCAGGTAAAGACATTAAAATGTGAAATTAAAGAAAACCTCTGTACCAATACCACTGCAATGAATATTTTACCTACTAGTAGCATACTTCTACCAGTCCTACGCTGCAATGCATATGTAGACGTTTTCTCAAATTGCCATCACTATCCTTAATTGAATTTCAGTCACTGAAATAAAAAAAAAAGCAAAATGCACATCACAGTGCGCTAGTGTAAATTGCTCTTACGTTTCTGTTTATATTTTACTTCAGCTGTGAACCAGTATGTCAGTATTGTACATGGGTATTACAGAGCCACCTTAACAACAGCGTAACAGTAAGCATACTCGTGGCACTGATGTTTTGGAGCTTTCACAAAACTGTTTAATTTTTTATACTATTTTCTGATAGAAAATACAGCTAAGTAGTTTATGATACACAGAGACCAGCAATTTTGAATTGTGTTATTTGTTAAAGTGTTTAAAAATATATATAACTTTAAAACTTTGAAGCTTTAAAAGAAATTTTTCATTTAAGGACAGTTAGAGTTGCAAAGATCATTTTGCTGTTCTAACACAGTTGTTCATGAAGATTATTCTTCATAAATGTTATGAACAGGAATAAATAGTTATAACAAGACATGTAATAATGACATTTCACTTACAGTTAAAACATAGCTAATAATTGTCTTATGTACATAAAAAAGCTTTATACTGCTGCTAAAATATTTGTATTATTTAAATGCTTTTTAAAAGTTGATTTTTATACTTTTTAAAATGAGTAATTTTGGTAGTTTTCATGGGTAAAGATAAGTTTTAAAAAGTCATGGAAAATAAAAGATTGTTAGCATCTGTATACATCTATGTTTAATATCTTTTTATGTATGCATTGCATGTGTTGTGATGTAATACTTTGTGAGAGAGTATACTGTAATAAGTGATCTCTGTATTATCCAAATATTTTAGAGAAGCAATTTATTTTTATTTTAGACTAATCTATCGTATTAGAAACATACTAGTAAAGTTTTTATAGTTAAATAATCTCTTAAGTTAATAATACCTAGCGTTTTTGTTAATAATAATAATTAAAAAAAAAAAAAGAAAACCCCACCCTTCCACATTAGCTTTCCTTGACCATTTTCCTGTTCACCGTTACTTCCTATATGGTACAGCACCTAACATCTTTCATCCAGAATTTTCCCAGATTTGCTTCCTTGGCTAATGAGTTCAGTGCAGATCCCTGATAATGAGCCTGCAGATGTCAGCCTGCTCTGCCCTTGCTGAGGCAGCAGTTTTGTGAACATGCTTTTAGTGGTAGCAAACCTGATCAGATTCCACATTAAAAGGTGAAGTGTAGTACCTGAGACCTGGCACCATTGATTCTGGGGCTGATTCTCTGCTAACCATGATGAGCTCTGAATGAAACAAAATCCTATCTGTTTGCAAAGTGTGCAATAACTCTTTCAATACCAAACAGTGAATCCAGTGAAGAACTAGTTTTCAGTTAGTACTCTGCACGCTTCAAGTGCTGAGCTGAATACACTGTGCAGCAATGCCTCATGTAAACTTTGTACATCTGAGGAATTTATGAAAGTTGTTAGGCCGTACGTTTTTTTCCTGTTCCGCCTCATGCTCCATCCTTCTTCCCTTCAAATCTTCTTATTTCTTGAATTTGTGCCACTCCAACCTTGATTTTTTTGAACTGTACAGAATAGGGGGGTTGAATTTATTCTATTTCATGGTATGTAAGTATATTAACTAGTTCTCCCATTTCAAAGCACTTATTAAGTATATTGATGTTTCTCCTTGCGGAAGCTGCTGTCTGGACAGTGATGGAAGTTTATATTTGCTCTTTACCGTCAGAAGAACTGAATGAAAAGTGATGGTGGTAAATAGCTCCTTGTCAAAAGTCTTTAAATGGGAATGCTAACCACCACTGAAAAATGACACAACATACTGCCATTTCAAAAGATGATTAAAATGTATGTATTATCAAAGGAAATAAACTAAGTGCAGAATATCTTGTACATGACTATTTAAGTCGGATTTAATGTAGCTTGTAAGCAAGCACCCAAACCAATCTTCTGTTCTGTTACTAATTTCGGGATTTATAGTGCACGTATGTATGCATGCGTGTATATGTATGCACTCATATCAATTTATGTCTTCTTTTGTGTGTATATGCTTTCATACACATACACATTCACCCTCTAAATGTGTTATAGGTATGTAAAATTGGGAAAAAAACAAACTCTAAAACAAATCCTATGAGTGATCTACTTATATTTCAAGTTTGGGCCGGTGTTCCCACAGTTGTTTAATAGGAGTTCTGTGACCTTAAGAATTACAATGGCTTTTTAAATTCCTTTACCATAGAGTGCTTTCCTATGATTCAGGGCTAGAATTTTTAAAATCCCAAGCAAACAGGTCTGCAAAGCAGTTTATTTTAGTATAGAAGAAGTATTGTGTTTGTATAAGGACAGGATACTTAAGTCTCTACTTCAGGTAATTTTTTTTTTTTTGAGTTTTCTTGCTGAGTATCTTTGCTGATGTATATATTTTGTGAGAACTTGCAAAACAGAATGAATTTAAAAAATACCATGTTTATTGCTCTGTGAGCTTATTAAAAAAATATATTGGGCAAGTCAGTTGCCATCTTCCTGGATGAAAAGGAGATTCTGTGAACCTGTGTATTTGGAAAATCATGAAAGGAAGTCCAACAGGTATTCATTTTACTGCATATTTGTTTGACATGAAGATCACATCTTTTTTTTAAAGTTTACGATATAGTTGCTCTCTTTTTATATCTCTGATAGAAGTATGGAGAATGGATTGAGAGCAGCCGTGAGGAGAGGGACTTTTGAGGGTGTTGGTGGATGAGAAGCTCAACATGAGCCAGCAATGGGTGCTCACAGCCCAGAAGGCCAGCCACATACTGGGCTGCATCAAAAGAAGGGTGGCCAGCAGGTCAAGGGAGGTGATTCTGCCCCTATCATCTGCTCTCGTGAGACCCCACCTGGAACACTGTGTCCAGCTCTGGAGCCCCCAACATAAGGACATGGGCCTGTTGGAGTGGGTCCAGAGGAGGGCCACGAAGATGATCAGGGGGCTGGAGCATCTCTGCTATGAAGACAGGCTGAGAGAGTTGGGGTTGTGCCACCTGCAGAAGAGAAGTCTCCAGCGAGACTTATAGCGGCCTTTCAGTACTTGAAAGGGGCCTACAAGAAAGCTGGAGAGGAACTTTTTAGAAGGGTCTGTAGTGATAGGACAAGGGGTGATGGCTCCAAACTGGAAGAGGGTAGATTTACATTAGATATTAGGAAGAAATTTTTCACTATGAGGGTGGTGAGACACTGGAACTGGTTGCCCGGAGAAGTTGTGGAGGCCCTATACCTGGTAGTGTTCAAAGTCAGGTTGGATGGGGCTTTGAGTAACCAAGTATAGAGGGAGGTGTGCGGTGGGAGGTGAGATTAAGCCCCATGGCAGGGGGTTGGGACTAGATGTTTTTTAACGTCCCTTCAAATCTAAACCATTCTATGATTCCATTTATTCCCTGTTCTTAGGGAAGAAGAGTATCTCTAACGGAAACTCGTGGTAACAACAGATTAGCAATGCACTATGATAAATAGTATTATGACAACAGTAAACATAGTATTATTTTGGTGATGAAAGAGAACTGTACGTGTTATAAAACAGGTTGCCCAGAGAAGTTGTAGATGCCCCATGATCGGAAGTGTTCAAGGCCAAGTTGTATAAGGCTTTGAGCAACGTGATCCAGTGGAAAGTATCCCTGCCCATGACAGGGGTGGTTGAACTAGATGTTCTTCAAGTTCCCTTCCAACTCAAACCATTCTATGATTCTATGATAAAAGAATAAGGAAAATTGTGTATGATATATGTACCTATGTAGCCATGGAGGTTAATCTAATTGTGAGACAACAGTTATACAGTCGTGTGTCTGTTTGTATCAGATACTTCAAAAACATTACTTGCTGAATGTAGTTGACGGGATAGTTTGCCTCTGGTAACTTAAAACTGAACAACGAAAGTTGTTATTCAGTGGTCTTTACTTTCTTGTTTTCTGGAATATCTGAGCACACTTTTTTTTTAATCAAGAAATAGATAGAAAAAACTCTGTAATAGAACATAGGATGAGAACTTTCCTCAAGTATTTGGAAAACGTATACAGAATATAATTTCCTAGATATCATTCTCTAGACAGCCACTATGGCTGAGCCCTTTTAATTTGTATATAGCTTCTTTCTGACAGAAATAGTCAGGAAAAGCCCTGAATATTTCAAGTGATCCTGTTAGAAAAAAAAAAAAATAAAAAATCTCCTGTTATATATAATAATTGGTCACAATACAATTTGATGCTGGAAAAGTTTGTAAACTTAGTTGTTAAAAAATACAATAAGAATAAAAATCTAGAATAACTTAAAATTGTATTATATTTGTTTTCCTTCATGGCATAATGACATTACACACAATAGACAGATACATAAAAATAAAAAAATACTGTTAAGTAGTGACAGTGTTGGGAATCTGTACACTTAATCACTGAGCTCCAAGCTTTTCCACTATTTAAAATTTTTGCTGCTGCTAATGCTTAATAAAAGCTTAAAAACATGTGTGTTAAAACAGTACTTTTAAACTGATACTTTTGATGCCGTGTCCTTAAACAGAAGCAATTTCAAAGTGTGGTCACCTCTATTATCTGTGAGACTCTAAGATCATGTAGTTTAGTTTCATGGTACTGACTACCATTTGCCAAAAGGTAAAATTCAGAGCTCTGAGATAGGAAATCCAGGGCCACTGTAGGCATTATTTGCATTATTTGCTACATTCTTTTTTCCAAAGTTCAGCTATATGTCAGTCTTTGAATTTGTGGCAGGGTCAAGTCCCTTTTTAAAAAGATATTTTTAAATTTTAGTTTGTTTTAATTATTTATTATTAACAGAACCATTTTATCTTAAAAAAACCCTATTAATCAAAGGTATTGTACATCTAATTCTTTTACAAAAAAAAAAAAATCGTATCTTCTCCACACTTCTGCATGAGTAGTATGTGTGATAGATTATCTTCTACCAGTTCTACAGTTGCTCATATAAGCAGAAATACAGATAATGTTTCTGGACATATTGGATGACATGTGAACACTGTGACAGAGCACATTTTGAAGGAATTGTTAGCGTTATTCTTTTTACAAAAAATGTAAACAAAATATGGCTGGGTGTCATGTTTTTCGAGACTTATGCCACTTAACTTTCCAATTTTTCTAAAAAGAACTTAAAAGAATCCAACTTAAGTACAATTGCAAGAGTAGAGGTAAACTGCATATCAAAATTGCATAAAACAAAGGAATATGAGGAAAATATTTTAGATGTACAAGACCCAAGAAAGCTTCGTGAATTATTTTATCAAATTTATTTAAAGAAAACTCTATATTCATAACTGTGTTAACTTTTTAGGAAACGTAATTCCAGATGGGTGAGTTGCGTAAATTGAAATATCTGTGATATATCTTTATTCAAAAAGAACTTTGAAATATCGTTGCACAGAAAGCTCAAAGAGAAGCAAAAGTAATGTCAGCTGGATAATAGTAATAATAATGATAATACTGGCAGTGGATAATGAGCACATGACAGATAAGCTAAAATTAATTTCTATCAGTAGTGTTACTTCTGGATATATGAGAAGCATCAGCTTGAATCCTGTATGATTTGACATTAAGTTTCATATTAAATGATATAATGACATGTAGAATTACATTAATTGAACAGTGATATAATTTTCAGATTACTATAGCTAGGAATTTTGATAAATAAGGTGACTCTTAAATCAGAAGTATAGATGGGTATGAAAAACTTAGGAGTTTGGTTGGGCAAATATGAGGTGAGAATTAATGTAAAGAAGACTAAGATAATAGGAAAGAATATCCCAGACAGACATAAACCAGAAATTTTTCCCCTAATTATGACTAAAATACCTTCCACATCATTTTATTGATAAGAAATGGAAAATGAATTTTAAATTCAGTACCATGGCAGGCAAAGATTGGATTTTGAAATTAATATCTAGGTATATAGTTGAAAATTTTATGGTAAAATCTTGCTGCAAACTGCACAGGATTGCTGTCTTACTTGAACAGGTCCAGTGGGTAAGTCATGCAGTGTAGTTATGATCAACATTGGTTAAAAGAGGAAAACAACTAGCTGAAGTCTAGCTGGAGCAAATTTTTGGAAAAAGAAAGTAAATTCAGCATGTTGATTGGGACTCAAGCAACTTAAAAATCCAAGAGCTCATGAAATATTGTAAGTATGTGCATTTTCAAATGTTACGTTCTCAGTGTGTTTACAAGAAAAAAGAAAGAACTGTTGGCTTAGGTAATTGAAATGAAACAAAAATACATCCTGGAAAACCTTTTTTAAAAGCAGAATTTTTAAGAGGTGGTGTCGAGTAAGTTGCCTGCGAGTTTTCTTGTTCTGGTGTTGGGATAAAAAGGGTAATCTCACACCCTCTTGTGCCTCCTATTGTGACAAATGCTAACAGTTTAATTAATCCTCATGATTGTATGTTGCTGACATTTACTTGTAGGTGGGTTAGCTAACACCGCAGTTATAGTGACGAGCTGGAAGTAATTTTCAGGATGTCAGGAAAACATTAGGATAAGCTGGTACATTTGGTACTTTTCAGTTATGCTGGTTATTTCTTCTGTAGGACAGTACTCGACTTGAGTAGATGACCGTGTTAGAGTAAAAACCACGTAGTAGGTCAGCTGTGCTGCTCTCTGCTATGCAAGATCTGCATTCCAGCCCATTCAGTTCCATGTACTGGACACAGGGAAAAAGATTTATTCTTGGTTTGTTCTCCTCATAGAGGTGCTGAATCTCTCTATTACTTAGGCCAGCTTATACTGCTATCATTAGTATTTCTTGTCTCTTTTCAGGACAAAGAAGGAGTGGAGGGTGTGTCTGTGGGAGCCATTCTTTCTGACTACCAGAGAGTTCGAGTTGAAGATGTGTAAGAAAATATTTATCTTTATGAATATACACATTCTGGAAAGTGCCTTACTTGTTCATTTTCTAACTCAAATTCTGGAGCAGAGACAGTTACTTTATTTCTCATGTTATATGATACGTTCAAATTGTTAATATAAGTACCATGGGGTTTTGGGGGGGTGTTCCCCCACCCCCCCCCACCCCGAAAAAAAAGAAAATAGTAAAAATCCAGTACCGGATTTTTGGATTCCTCTTCAGGTCTGTCATGGATCTGTTACTGGTTCGATATGAAAACAGCAGAGTAGGTTCAGGTCTTTGATTTCAACTGAAAACACACTCAGTTCCAGCGACTGCAATCTTGTGGTCAAATATCTCTGTTTTTCAACAGTTTTAATATAGAGGAACATTTTGTGACTTGTTATCAGGAATTAAATACAAGAGAATCCTTATGTGCCTGTCTTCCCTTACTTGCTTAAAATCTAGAATCTGTTATCATTGATCAGGAGTTTTCATTTGTCATTTCTACAGTGCACACTCTATAATTCTAGATAGATTTAAGATACTTAAGAGTCTTAATTAAAAAAGAATTATGTAATGGGAATTGTGTGTATTATATACGGCAAGATTTGATTTGGGCCTGGAATAAAAATTTCACTCCATGTGTCTGATGAAATGCAAAAACACCTTGTGTTAAAAATTAATATTAATTTAATGAGTTCATTAGTTATTTGTTGCTGATAAAAGCAAATATCTGGAATACTTTATGAACTGTAAGAATGGTGAAGCTAATGCTTTGCAAACTTGACTCACATGAGCAAGTTACACAGCATGAGTGTTTTCTTTACACTTTAAATAGGTAAATTGCAGTCAGAAATAGCTCCTTTTTTTATTCTTGTCGCTTACACTTGAAACATTTTAATGACCACCTGATCATGTTACTAGATATTTTAGAAAAGATTGCTTTTGTTGATTGTGGGTTTCAGATCTTTTACCACAGCCAAAAGATTGACAGGGCATCACAATATTTCAAACAGACCTGATTAATTCCGGCGTTGCTCACTAGTAAAAAAATTGTACATTGCTCTGTAGATTGGCCCCTTACGATACAGTTGTTTCATATAAAACATCACAGTTACTTGGAGTCAGCTAATTTGTTAGCTAATGCTAGGCATCTAAATGAACTACTTTACATTGCAAGTTGCTAAATATTTCTGTTAATGTCACAACTTAGTGCTCTGTTAAAATATATGAAAGTAGTAACAAAATCAATCAGATTATATGGTTACTGACTATGGATTTATGTGTCAACATTAAACATCTATTTAACTATGAAGTCTTGACACTAATACTAGTGGGTCTATCTAACATATGGGAGAAAACCCATATATTAGATAAACAATGATAATTGACAAATAAATGTAAATTTTGAGTGCTGCGATGTAGTCTCATAGTTAAATATTTTTAAGTTTTTCGGGAACTAATTGTTACACATTTTATCCCCAACTGATGGTACTTGACAATTTGCAGAAGGGTTACCTATCAATAGTGCAAATCAGTGATTCTCTAATTTGATAAACAATCAAATGCTGTGTTTCAAATGCTGTCTAAATATGATATGTATCAAAACAAATAATTAAATTTACATTAACAGGTTGTTACTTTGTATCACAAGCTGTATACAGTTTCCTGGATGATTCTTTTCTCTGTGTGTTGATCCAAATCACAGGTTTGTTGAGTGTAACAAATTCCTCATATTGTACCAGCGACATGGGGCACGTTTATCACAGAGCAGTAACTCTTGTCTTAGTTGTGTTCGTAAAAAGTGATCATTTCCTAAGGTGTAAAATTGGTTTGCATCCCTAAATGTTTAGGAATGCATTTTCTCATGCTTTTACATATGTTCCCTTGTAAATCTGTTTACATTGGTAAGCTACATCTTACTGATATAGATGAATTACAGTCAGAACAAGTTTATTTAATGTTTTTAATATTAAAAGTAGTATATATACTGAAATCTAGGAATAGTAAAATATTGTAATTGAAGTTGTGGAAAAAAATTATTTTAAGGTGGGAAATCAGATAAATTAATTTTGAATTTTACATGAATTGTGCTTCATAAAGGCATAATGCTTGGCTTTATCCAGTTTTTTTTGTTTGTTTTTCAGATGCAGAAGGCTTAATCTTCAGCCTTTAGCTTACCTTTGGCATCGGAACCAGGAACTATTGCTTAAAGAAATGATATCATCTAACATTCAAGCCATAATCATAAAAGTGGCGGCTTTTGGTACGTATTCAGATTCTGAACAATATTGTCTACTAGAATTTCCCATGGGATAATCCACAACATAATACAGATAAAGAGAAAATTTTTTCTATGTTTTAGGAGAAGAAATGTTAATATGAAGACAATTTAAAAAAATTATATGTCTGTATAACAGTTCTGATATCTGAATAATTAACTTACCTGTTTGCGATTCATTCTTAGACTAGGCATGGAAAAGCTGGAAAGTAATTCCTTCCTAGCATAGTCATTAAATTCCTTTTGTGATTTTTTTTTTTTTTTGTTCTAGTTTGGTTTTGATTTGCAGTAAGGATGCATGCATAATTCAGTGGTTCACAGTATTGTCATTTATAGATGATGCAGACTGGTGGCTAGACAATATTATAAAACAAGTGTGAAAGTTTTAATAGAAATACAACAAATTAACATCAAACAAGATGTAATTATTTAAGGCCAAAGCATTTTGTGTAACAACAGCCTTTGAGTTGGTAAAGCATATAGCAAACTGAAGTAGTTTGTCATTGCCTTCAAAAAAAGTCATATTTGCCATATAGTTGTTTACTGCACCAGAAAATTAACGTCTGTCTTCTCATTGTCAAATATGTAAAATAAGGTTTGTATAATGGAGCAAATCAATATGAATGATAACCTCTTTGTTTATTGTTTGAATGTAAAGATAAGGTCAAATGATGTTTTATAGGAAGACTTATGGAATGACATGCTCTATGACCCTAAGAAGCACATAAGAAACATGTTAATGGTACAATATATTTATTTCAGGCCTCTGTGCAGTTTTTCATTCAAGAGTATCAAATGAGGTCTTAAGCATAAAGTGTGACCGAAGAACCTTTTCTTTTTGGCTTGGCTATAGATTTGACTAAAGAATGGCTAGTATAATACAAGAGGATCAGCAGTGCTGATGGCCAAAGATGTACATCTGAAAAAATAGTTTTGTATAACCTTGCATTTGAAGTCCGATGGCTGGTTTATCTAGGCGCCTCTCACATCAAATTCGTAATGTCTGTCTTTAAAGAATGCTTTATAACAAAGTAATTTCTCCGAAACATTAATCAAGAACTGAGTTATAATTCCTTTAGACTGCATGAAGTCAATGACTTTTTAAATTAAAATTAATTAGTTTTTTTAAATTTATTTGTTCCTCTTTATCTGGTATAGTTTCTAGCTAGTTTTTGCATTGTCACTATGATGGTCTCGCTATATTGTTCTCTAGGATCTGATAGGGCAGATCTGTGAGATTAGAATAATTAGAAATACCACATTTTCTCATTCACTTATAGTTAACAAGCAATGTAGTTTAGTAATATTTTCCTGAATTCTGGAAGCCCAGTTAACAATACATAGGAGCTGAAAGCTGTGTTTTCTACTATAAAACACTTCTTTTTTTAAATTGGAAACAAATAAAAAATATTGTTAAAGGAATAGTTTTCAGGCCATGTAAAGTACAATTTTATATTCATGTTATTTTGCTGTAAAACAGAATGTTTTCATTGCATATGCTGACATGAAGAAAAAAATAAAATTCCACAAAGAATGTGTAACATGCCTTTTCACATCAGAGTTATTTTTCATGAAGTTTAGATTGTTTTCACTAAAACTTTTACAATTGAAGAAAACTAATTATGAAAGCAAAAAAAACCCCGACATAACATGAAACAAATACTATTTAAAATTTATTTGAAAAATGTTAAAGAAAATATATGGTTTAAATAATAGATAAAACTATTTCGCAGGTAGACATCATTGATGACCTGTCTTATGCCTAAAGCAAGATAAGCTTGTCTTTTGTGTTCTACAGTCTTTAAAAAACTTAAAATGCACTGGTTAGTGCACAAAGAATGCTTTGTGGACTATTCATTGAAGGAGCGAATACCATAAATACTTGTAGATAGCAATTAGATACAAAATCACTGTGATTTTTTTTTCCTTTTTATTTTTTTGGCTACAGGTAAAAGAAAGATCTTATCAGACTCAATTTCTCACCTGCCTCAGGCAGACATAATTAGATGTAAGCAAATTTAATGGAGCTTGTGTGCTCTGGGGCCATTCTGTAATGCTTTAATAATTGCATGCCTTATTAAAGTGGATTTAAGGTATGAAGGCTGTTTAACATATCAAGTAGCAAAGAAGATAAGATACAGTTTAACTTTTTCCCTCTTAGATTAATAATCAAAGCTAAACTGCAATGAAAATATTTAAAATAACAGATTTAAGAGTCTGACGGGTAATGCATTAGACGGTACATTGTACAGATGTTAATGTAAGAAACAAATCTGTAACTTAGCTTGACATTCATCAGCGCTGGCATACTTGTACGCCTGCCTTGTCCTGTTTTCCATTAACTCAGTGCCAGTATTGGCAAGGTAAAAGCCTGTCATTTTATGTAGAAAACACATAATTATGCAAGTAAATGAGCATTAGTTTATTACATTTCGGTAAATCCACCATTACAAAATAATACCACAAACTTTGCCAGTGGCAAGAGCTTTCTGTCTCAGTGTAGTGTGCTTTTCCAGATGGGATACCAATTGCTTTCACTTACATGCAAAAGAAGTATTGTTAGCAAGCCTTCTTCACATGCCTTCTGTTGATCTATAAGTAGATCAACTTCCCTTTAGAGTGTATTTCAGAGGCTTTAATGATGACGGAAAAAACATTCCATGATCTAGCAGCAAACCTGAACAATAAAAATAAAAAAATTTGCTGCTTATGTGTATTTATCTGAAGTGGCATTTTCTTGCTGCTAGAGATTGCCTATATGATGCATGATACTTTTATATTTGAAATATACCCCTCTTCTGTGACAATCCCAGGAAGTCAGAATGAGGTTACTGAGTAATAGCTAATATAGAAATAGTTATTGATTGTTTTTAACTTGCGTGTGCCTGAAATTCCAGTAATATCCATTGCTTATATGACACAGTGTGATATAGCACAATCATAAGGTACTTTTTTGAAATCCTTGCTCTCAGGACACATTTTATGGATTAAAATACTAAAATTACTCCTGTAAGTATGAGATCAAATAATAGAGATACTAAGCTGAAAAAAAAACTTTCATGGTTAAATTATGGTTCTAACTTCAGCTGTTCTTTGGATCACAGGAGAGAAATTATATCATAATGCTGTTCGACTGTTGGGCAATAATAAAAGTTGAAACTTTGTATCAGGGTTGGTGCTGGGTCCAGCCCTGTTCAATGTATTCATCAATTACCTGGATGAAGCCATAGAGTGTACCATCAGCAGGTTTGCTGATGACACGAATCTGGGAGGCGTGGCTGACACACCAGAAGGCTGTACTGCCATTCAGCATGATCTGGACAGGCTGGAGAGTTGGGCAGAGAGAAATCTTACGAAGTTCAACAAAGGCAAGTGTAGGGTCCTGCAGCTGGGGAGGAATAACGCCATGCACCGGTAAGGGTTAGGGGCTGACCTGCTGGAAAGCAGCTGTGCAGAGAGGGACCTGTGAGTCCTGGTGGGCAACAGGATGACCATGAACCAGCAATGTGCCCTCGTGGCCAAGAAGGCCAATGGCATCATGGGGTGCATCAAGAAGAATGTAGCAAGCAGGTCGAGGGAGGTCATCTTCCCCCTTTACTCTGCCCTGGTGAGGCTGCAACTCGAGTACTCTGCCCAGTTTTGGGCTGCCCAGTTTAAGAAGGACAGGGAACAGCTGGAGAGGGTGCAGCGAAGGGCCGTGAAGATGATTAGGGGCCTGGAGCACCTTTCTTACGAGGAAAGGCTGAGGGAGTTGGGTATTTTTAGTCTGGAGAAGGCTGAGGGGAGATCTCATCAACGCTTACAAATACTTAAAGGGAAGGTGCCAGGGGGAGGGGGCCAGTCTTTTTTCAGTGGTACCCAGGGATAGGGGCACAAAGTTTAGAAAGTTCCAGCTGAACATGAGGAGGAACTTCTTTCCTTTGATGGTGGCAGAGCACTGGAACAGGCTTCCCAGAGAAGTGGTGGAGTCTCCAACTTTGGAGACATTCCAAACCTGCCTGGACGCCATCCTGTGCAACCTGATGTAGGTGGACCTGCTCTGGCAGGGGGGTTGGACTAGGTGATCTCCAGAGGTCCCTTCCAACCCCTTACATTCTATTATTCTATGATTCTATGATCAGGGCTGATAAGCTTGTGGTCTTTAGACTATATTTGAAGTGGGACTCTTATGCCCCACTTTACAAGATAGTAGGCTACATCCTTTATCTTGTAGGTCCAGCTGCTGTGAGTACTTCTAGACAATCTGCATGTCCAGCCATGGCTAGAGTTGAAATCACAGCAGCTGTGGAGCCTAAATTTTGAGGTGGTGTGAGCCCTAGTTGCTTACCCAGGCTATTTCCCTCAACAATGGAGTAATGAGTCCTTCAGGAGCCATTGTCATCTCCTGTCTGTCAAGAAATCTTGAAGTTCCTTCTCTAAACTGAGCTCTCTGAACTATGTATATTTAACTTGAGAGTCCTTTGGTGCGAGATCTTGATGCTTGCCTCACAAGGTCAAGAAAATTGGTATACTGTATATAGAATGCTCTGAAAAGCTGATAGTTTAGGGATGCCTATGTTTGTGTATATCAGCGTTTCGTTTAGAAAGAGAGAATGTTACTTCTCAGTGTAACAAAATCAGTGCCTGTAGCTTTTGTTTATTATTTAAACCTAAACACCTAGGTGTCTGCATTATTGTTTATTACTTGCATGCCACTAGCATACAGAAGTGAAATCCTGACTGACTGAAGTTGATAGCCAGACTCCCATTAATTTTAATAGAGGTAAGATTTATGTGTAAAGTAGTACATTAGAAAATAACTAACACCACACAGTTCCTGGTTAAGCTCCTGAGGATGTAATTTAGTGTTACAGATAAAGTGATCTAATAGTGAGTTGCTGCCAAAAGGTTGATCTTTCCTTCCCCCTTCAAGTTGACTCTTCCAAAGCACAAGTCTCCACTTGCTTCTGCCCCTGTAAAAGCTTCAGTGATTGTGTGGCTGCAGCTGGTGATCCAGCAAAGTACTACACAGAAGGGAACTTGCTGTGTAGATGCCACGGCCGCATGGAGGACAAAACACTCTGTCAATAGAAAACTTACCACTAAATTGGGTTGGCTGCAATGTCAGACCATATCCTGAAGTAGAACTAGTGGTTGTGTGAGTTTTGTCTGAGCACATCATCTGTGCAACGGAAAGGAACAGTACTCTTTGAAAGTGTCTCTAGTTTTTAGTACTGAGCAATTTTAAAGTCATTATCAGAGAAACTGAAGGAACTTGTTACATCATCATCACAGGGGAATATACCTGCTTCCTCTAAATATTTTCAAAAAATTCTCAGACAGTTCACAAACGTACCGGAAGGAATTGAGGAACATTTTGTTAAGAAATCAAGACAAGATCCCAGTTGTTTTGTTGTATTGTAAGGATTTGTTTACATATTACAAATGAACTAAACATCAGCATTATTCTTAGTTAATTCAGCTTATTTAGAGCTGACTGTTCCATTGCTTTTTCCTTGGGCAGTTAGTTACTGGACACTGGAGCTGTAATGGAATCTCTGACCGTCTTTACAACCCTTGCTCTTGATAACGTCTGGTTTTATTAATAAGAAAAAGACTTCTTCTGTTTATAATAATTTGAAGTGGAACATAAAATGACCAGTAATATTTTTCCAAGTACTGTAAAATTTTGATAATTTTCTGTTCTGTTAGGAATAATGTGTTCTAAAAAGTGTCCTTAAACTTCTATTAGAAATATTATCCCTGAATGATGTTAAAGTATTATCTTGTATACACGAGAGCTTTTAATTAATTTTAATTGTAATTTTTTTTCAGATTATAAAGTTGGTAAATTTATGCCTATCATGTACTTTAGGAAAGATATTCATATTAGTCTTTTCCCCCTTGTAATCCTTGTTTCCTAGCTAGCACATGTTATTATCACTGAATTTTCAAACAAAGCTTCCAAAGCTTAGCTGCTCCCTCAGAGCTTAAGTGTATTTAACACTTTTTGCCTTAGGCTTGTTCCCTAATACATTTGTCTGTTACCTCATTTATCTACATCATTCATGTTATTTACAATAGAAGAAAAAGTACCACACCTGTTTGTTCACCAGACATTGTATGAAAATACTTGGGAACAATTATGAGCCATTTTAGCTCAGTCCCTTTTTTTCCTGAGGGAAAAGATTCACATGGAAAAATGGCAATTGTATGCAAGACCAGAAATCAATCAAAATTAGCTTGGAATTTAAGAAGAGTGTGTTGCAAAAGAGATGAGTAAGAGAAAAGAGAACTAGGAATGGACTTCAAGTGAAGAAAAATTTTGATTCAGAGCATAGCTTAAAAGTTAGAAAAATAAGATAAGAAAATAATCTTTACATTTGGAATGTTATTTGCATGATGCTTGTGTATGAATGACAGATACTTTGTTACCAGTGTAAGATGAGGTTTTGAAAAGACCTTTTAGTGGATGGGTATAAAGAAATGTTTGAAAATAAAGTATGTTAGAGAAAAAGAAGAAATGAGATTTTGTAACAGTTTGCATAAGTGGGTCTAGAAACAGGTTAGAGAGAAGTATGATTTCCTCTTTGCTATCTCTTGAGCCTGTAGGTTGGAGATTGGGAAGGATGTTGGTATTTTCGGTAGTAACAGGTGACAGGATTTAGAAGGAAGACTGGGAAAGTGAACGTACCTAAAAACAGATAAGTAATTGAAAGCTGACATTATTGAGTTCAGTGCTTTCTAAGGTGATGTCAGAGACAGACAAAATTGGAGAGAGATGGTTTAAGAGTGGAAAGATCACTTTGCAATTTGTGGAGATCCCATCATCTAAAGAAAAAGTGAAGTGGAAGCAGCGGGCTAAGAATGGACTGTCAGTTTAAAGTGAAAGAAAAGGAAGTAAGAGTTCTAGTGGAGGAAACAGAAGAATAGTCAGAGAACTCTGAGCTGAAAAACAGTGGAAGAAAAAGAGGTTAGTAAGACATGTCAGGAGAAGAAATAATGTAAACAGAATGAAAATCAAGAGGGAGAAGTGTTATTTTGGTAATACTAGAATATTACTTCCTGCTTGTTAATGCTGGATAAGATTTAAGTTCTGGATGCACATTCACTGAGCATTCTGTGCTGAAACACAGCTTAAACTCAAAGCTTTAAAGGCATGTCTGTGTAGTTAGAATCATACGTAGGTGCTTGCTTTCCAGGTCTCTCTCAGTTGAAGTTTTACGAGATTTCTTGTCCTAATCTGATCCTTTATTTCTGCTCTGGCCTTTACCCTTTTGCAGGTGATCTCCTGATTTCCCCCGTTAGAAGTTCCGTTGATCCATTTGGGAATGGTGACTTTTTAAAGGTTTATAACTTGTCTGCATAGCGATGGTTTTAATCAAAGTGACACAAATTTTTCCACTTGCACTGTGCATCTTTCTCTGCCACTGAATCATATTTCAATTCTTTTCTTCAAAGCTTAATAGCACTAGAACTGTTCAAAGCATGGAAATACCAGAGTTCTTTAACAGGGACAAAACAGTGCATCCTTTTTAATCCAAACTATGGTGCTGGAATGGTTGAACCCTTTGAATTAAATGGATTTATAAACAAGCAGTGTTCTAAAGTAATTCTACTCAAAAAAATTCAGTATGCCAAAGTTAAAAACACTGAAACCAGATTTATATTGGGAAAGTCATGCATACATGGCTTTATGAACCAAACCTGTAATAAATTTTGTTCTGAAGTCCATTGAAAGTCCTGAGAGGAAGTTGACTGGGGTGGAATTTTTAATGAGCTGAACCATTTGCTGTATGGAGTCTTGGATTTGATTAAAAGCAGTTTAATGCTGTTACTAAACAATTCTTCACAATCTCTTTTTAAACTATGAAAATTTTAGAGTTTTCAAAGTATCTCTGTGAAAATATTGCCTCATTATTTGATGAAACAATAGATAATTTCTTCAATGACTTATTGAGGTTTCTGTTCCTGAAATGGCAGAGCTAAGTTGCTTTGAATCCTAGATGTAACTAGAACACAAATAACTTTGATGTTAAAAAAAAAAAAAAATCACAAGAGATTACAGATAAAATTAACGTGGCTGGTATGAAGAGTTTTAGAGCCTTTTACCTGTTAGAATTCTAAAATTTGATGACATCAGACTAACCTAGTTCAGAAAGTACTTGATGAACTTCCAAAAAAGAAGATAAACTGTGATCCTAAATAAACTGCACTGGAAACATATGCTAGAACTACTTCAAGATTATCATCTTATAACTTTACCACTTAGGTTTAAAACAGTTACTATGTCTTCAGATTCCATCACTGTACTATTCCCACACTGGATAAATTACCCCATACAAAAAAAGAAAAAAATAGGAAAAAAAGAAGGAAAAAGAAGTAGGCACACAATCAGTTTATGTGATCAAAAATTCAAAAAGTGAATTTTGCTCTTTTATACAATAAATCAGAAGCATAGTCATCTTAAATCTTTTAGAGGTGGGGTAATATCCTGTATTTATTCCACTTTCCTTCATTTTTATATGAAAATTAAGCAGCTTTTACAATTTTTTTGATATTTTGGAAAAAGAAGATCAAGGAATCTGTCCAGTTCACCATTGTTATACAGACTTTCATGTGTGAAAGTTATGAGGAAGTTAAGACTCAACTATGAACCTGTCAAGTTATGCTACTGGACAAAAAGTTCACTTCCCAACTCTTCATAGAAATGAAAGCTAAATATGACACCAGGAATAATTTACCTCAAGGCAATTTGAGGTATAGATTTACAATGCATTAATATCTCTGTGGCAGGTGCGCTCCTAGGTCATGAAGGGTATCTGACAATCCTGCACTCCGGCAAAATAAACCTGCTTTACCAACTAATACTTTTTTTGTATGGGCTTTTCCTGTGCTATTAGAAACATACTCTTTGATTCTGTATTCTTTAAAGAATAGTACTTGATCCTGCTTCATGAAAATCCATGATTTTGTATTGTTTACTTAGGAAAAAAAAAAAAAGACACATTTAAAGTAGAGGATTACACCTTCGAAAATAGTCCTGTTTTCTCTGTTCCAATTCTAAGATGGGTGGTTGCAGCTATCCTTTATACTTATTTGCTTTCTGTCCATATTTCTGTATATTAAAGGTCTGATAACCTCCTTGTTAATCCTGTCTTCTTCCCGAAAAAGAAATTTAAGCGAGAGAGAAAGAGACTAGTTTTGGTTCCAGAAAGCTTCAGTCTTTCATTGCCTCTTTTCTTATTTAAAGTTCTAAGTAATTCTGCTTTTGGTGAGCAGCTGATTTGGATCTTTCCAGAAACCGTACTGTGCATTATAGTGCCCTCCATCATCAGAAGTTAAGTCTCAGTCCCTGACATCCGTAACAATGGCAGTTACTCATCTTCTCAACAATACTTCTCAAAAAGTCAGGAAAAAGAAGGGAACTTCCAGTTGCTGCGACTTTAAAATAAGTTCCAATTTTTTTCCCAAAAGTCTGTGGTAATTCTATGTATACAGAATTTCAAGAAGATTGATAATAGTGATTTTAATCTTATTTTATGGAAGAAGTCAGAGAGGAATAAGATGGACTTTTTGAATGGTAAGATTGTTTAGTCAGGAAAGGACAGAGGTTTTTACCTATATTATCAAGAGAGAATAATGGTTAAGTCATTTCACTTTATTGACGTGTGTGCATGGTAGTGATTCTTTCACAAAGTGTTCATGTATTAGAGTTAGAGTGTGGTTCAGTGTTGCTTACAGACACCATTTCTTTATCAGGGAGTGTAGTGATAGGACAAGGGGTAACTGTTTTAAACCAAAAGAAGGTAGATTTAGATTAGATACTAGGAAGAAATTTGTTACTCTGAGGGTGGTGAGGCACTGGAACAGGTTGCCCAGAGAAGTTGTGGCTGCCCCGACACTGGAAGTGTTCAAGGCCAGGTTGGATGGAGCTTTGAGTAACCTGGTCTAGCAGAAGGTGTCCTTTCCCATGGCAGGGGGGTTGGAACTAGATGATCTTTAAGGTCCCTTCCAATCTAAACCGTTCTATGAGTCTATGAAAACCGATAATTATGATTTATTTTTATTTATTCAGCATTTTTCTAAGAGGTAAAAGTAATTTTTTTATTAAAAGACATTCTTAAAAATCAAGACTATTTTAAAATTCTGAACATGTGTAAAACATGTTCTTGTTAATAAGATGAGGCTTTAGAATGTTATTTTATTAGCTGAGTGTAATGCCATGAAAATGGAACTTGATTTTCTAATGATCTTGATAAATGCAAGTAATATTCGGTAGTTACCCCTCAGGTGAGGGCTTTATGCTACACTAAGACACATGTACAAGTGAACTATTTAAAATATGGTTCTTTTGCGTAAGTTGATACTAACACGCTTAACACTAGTGAAATGCCTAGTAACGTTTTTCGGTACACTTTTTTTCACTACCGAACAAAGCCGTGAATTTCTGCACCAGTCTTTTGAAATGGCTGCAGTTCTCTGCAGCACTTGGCTTGTGTCTGTGTGTAAGAGGGCTCTGCAACCATTGTTGATATCTGCAGGAAGGAGTTCTGCTCCTGTCAGTGGATTTATCAGGAATTACAGATGCAGTAGAAATTACTTTGAAGTGATTGTACCATTTGTGCTATCACACACTGATTTTGCAGTAAAACTAGGCCACAAAACTGGAGGTGAGGCCACAATTTGTTTTATTGAGCACTGTTAAAAACAGCATTATCAAATCTTTCGAGATGTTTCTGTTGTCATGTATTGGTCTATCTCAAAGAAATAAAGCCCCACTTGCTCTCTTGACAGCACGTAATAAATTGACTGATGTAGTTCAGTTGGGGAGTTAAAATGCCTTGAAAATAATGGGGCATAACATTCTAGGGTTAACACTTATTCATAGATGATGCAATTAAATAAAACAGGCATTAACTTCAAGGTCAGTCAGTAAAGTAATAAAAGTGAATATTTTAATTGAATTGTAATTGCTTCCCATTGATACATGCAAGTTAAGTAAAGTAGATGTCAGTGCTGCAAATTATAGTTCCCTTCCTAATTAATTTCTTAATTCTACATACAGTCATCCAGGCCCTGGACCTTTTTGTTGGTTTATCCACCCATCCAGCTTTCTTCACATCTAGTTTCATGGAGGAAAAATCTGGAGGATGTGGTTAAATGGAATGTACTAAGAATTTACAATTTACAATACTGGTAGTAGCAATAGACATACACCTTTGTCTATATATTCATACCATTAAAAATTTGAGATATGGGTTACTGCTTCTGCAGATTACAGGTTACTTTGGTTCTTGCTGCCTTTAGCAGATGGTCTCTGTTCACTCACAATACAGACCTATTGGAAACTAAAGGAAATAGTATTTTTCAAAAGAAAGAAAAGCTATCCAAAAAAGGAATTTTACTGAGAAACAGGAGGAGTACATTGTGCTTTCACAGATTTTCATACAGGTGTGGGATACTAGTAAAGAGTTTACCCATAGTGTATACACAGGCAATTTATTTGTGTTTTGTATACTATTTGTATAAAATTTTCTTTTAAATTATTATTTTGTGTTCATTGGGGCAGAACAGTAGGTATATCCTTCTAAATATCAAAGAGAAGTTGTGACAGAAATAATATGTTACTGTGTCTATTAGTGTGCTAGTTTTTCCTTCTCATGTGTTTGCAATGTATCCTTTGGTTTAAATTTGAAGGAAACCAATTTGTTCTTATCAAGGAGAGAGGAGTTGCTTTTCTTAGAAAAGTAACTATGTTAATGAAGAATGTTAATGTAAATGTGTGAAATGGGTACTGTAATGTGATACTCATTATTATTCATTTATTTTAAGAGAAAATGCTTGATTAGCCTAATACCTGTCCCATTAAAATCAAGGATAAAATGCTAAGCTGGTGAAAGTTGGAAGACATCACCAGAATCATTGCAACTATTGAAATTAAACTAAGGTATTTCAAAATTATTTCCGCAAGTATAAATTATCATTGTCTTGTATCTAGCAATACATATTTTGGTCTGTTAATAAAGAGCAATAAACCAATACCAAAAAAGAATAGAGGGAGGAAAAAATCTCAGTCCTCTTTCATTTTAATTATTGAGCAGTTTTTAAAATGTTCCCCTAGATAGTAAGGGAATTTTTAATGTGGTTTAATGAAATATTTAAAACTTTATTAATGTTTTGAGATCTCGTTCACTCTTACTTGTTTTAGTTTCACAGGAATTTAAATATACCAAGACCATCATTGTAAAAATTAAAAGCCATATCAGCTATTTAAACTCAGCAACGACTTTATATAATAGTATACTATACATTTATATAACAGCTTTCATCATCAATGATCTAAAGTGCTGTGCAAGGTACATACTTCAGAAATTGCTTCTAAATGGAGTTCTTCTGGTGGCAGCTCTTTAATGATACCCATTATTGTATAAAGCAGTAGAGTAGGAAAAAATAGACAAGTATTGTGATCAGTACAAAAACCTCCAAACCACAATAATTAAGAGTAGTAAAAAAATGTGATCACTGAAAGTTTCCTGTGTTCCTTCACTTTCAGAAGTCATAATTTTTTTTTTTCTTATTTACTTTGTATGTTAAGACATTTTGACCACTTAGTCTCAAATCCAACTAGGATGTTTATTTGATTGAAGATGTCAGCTCTTGAAACAGTTGTTCTGGGATGTTTTATAACCTACTGATTTCTGATAATTATTTGATTTATTCCTGAGAAGTGATCATTTACAAGCCATGAGTTGGCAAAACTCAGGAAGTCAAAAAGCTACAACAGGAACACTGAGGGACAAGTTAAAGGAATTATCGAATGTTAATAGGGCTTACTTCTTTACCAAGAAAAATAAATCAAAATGTAGACATGATACAGTATATTTTTTGATGTATCAAAATGTACAATATTAAAGACATCCTGTAATTCTGAGTTTTCTTTATATCCGTCCTTTTTAATTCTTACTTTTTTTTCTGTGGGTTGCACACACACAGAATGTGAGTTAGAAAAGTTTTTATGATGGAAAACAGTCTGTGTCCCTTTCAGTAATTTGCAGAAACTATAAAAAATTAACTTGTAATTTAGTATATATCTGCAAAGGCAGCTTCTGACTCAAAGAGTTAATTTCTGTGTAGTATTTTTATTACCATGGACCTGTGTGTTTACTTCACAAGTTAGTGAAATATCTAAAAAAGGGAAACAACAGCTTTTCCAGTTGACCTGCAATGAAAAGGTAATTTGCCTTATTTTTCCACAAAGGGGAGAAGAGAAAATTCTAAGTGTGTTCTCTTAAAGATTAAAAAATATTTTAGATGCATTGGGACTAGTATCTAAGGGAGACATACTATATTAAAAGAAAAAAAAAAAAACACCACCACCACCTTTCTTGATATCATACCAGTATTTTATAAAAAATAGTTTTACACCTTTTATTTTCCCTCCCAGGTTTAGATCCAGATAAACATCTAGGAAAAACTCTGGATCAAATGGAGCCTTATCTTTTGGAGGTGAGTGTTACTTAAAGGATAATAATATGAGTACAGTTGCAATTAAAAAGTAACATAAGCAGAAATTTAGCAAAATTAACTTAATCAAAAATGACTTAGTTACTTTCAGAAATTAGGTGCTAACCTAAGGCTTATCTTCGTACATAGAATGTAAGCCTCTGATATGCACTTTCAATAGGAAAAACTGGATTAATTCATTTCTTCACAAACGGTGCCAGCATCTTTAAAGCAAACTAAAGGCAAGAAACCTCAGTGTTAAGGGAATACTAACTCATATGTCAGTATAATAAAGCTAAATAATTGCATGCAAGTTAGAGACTTTCGCAGCAAGGAGTGGTAGTGGCAAAATCATAGGTGATACAAAACTTCCCCACAGATATCCCCATCTGAATGTTTCCTACCATTTTTTACACAGTCAGACTGCATAAAGTGGAGTCTTTCAAAAATGGAATAAGAGGTTTATTCCAGAGGATGTACTTAATTCTGTGCAAAAGGTTATGTAGTCCTCAAAGCAGGAAAATACTTGTAGGCACAGCTAATTATTTTATTTAAAGAAAAATTAAGTAACTAGGAAAAAAAAAAAAAAAGACCAGATTTTGTACACGAGTCTTCTTTGAGTTTGAGGTAGATCCACTGAGTGGTCCATCCATCAAATCCATGTCTGTCCATGATATTATCTGGGACAGTGTCAAATGCCTTGCACAAGTCCATGTAGATGATACCTGTTTCTCTCCCCTTATCCACCAATGCTGTAACCTCATCGTAGAAGGCTATCAAATTTTTCAGGCCTCAGCTGAATCAGTAGTCTTGACTTTCTTTGAAACTGTAGCAGCAAGTATTGTAATTTTAGTTATGTTAATAAAGTATGATTAAAATTAGTCTTAAGAAGTGGTGTTCTCCATTTGATTTCAGCATCATTCATTTAAAAAAGAAAATAATAAACTAAGAAATCCAAAAATACGTAGTATTTTGGGGAATTAAATGTATTCTTGATGTTTGATGGCTCAAGTGAAGTGATTCTTACTTAATTGGTTTCACTGAAAATCTTCCTGTCATGGTTTAATACTTCTCAAAACCCACATTTGTAGGTTTTATCTTTTATTGATACAACAATAAACAGAGAAATGGCTGCATAGCTTAAGGTGTAGAACTAGTAGGGCATTCTGACCCTACTTGGAAATCATTGTCAGGCCATTGCAGGGGAAACTGCACAGCTGATATTTGTTCTTGTAGCTGTTTCTTGTGCATATGCATGCAATGAAAGTCAAAGTCAGTACAAATAAATTGTTTTTACTGGATACTTAGTTGGTTTTAAGGCCTAATAAACCCAAGTCATTAACTATAAACTGAAGAGAAATGCTTAGGTTTATGATGTGAAAAATACTCTTTTGCAACCTAATGAAGTCTTCAACATCAGAAGTTCTGCCAGACAGAATGTGAGACCAAGGAGTTCACAGTTTTTAGTAAGGAGGAGAAACAAAATTTAATATTCTGACCATACCAAAGCATACACCATAATAAATTAATTTTTAACACTGCGCATCCGCAAAAGTACCCCTGCTTTATATACTCTTGTCTCTCTGAATTGTGTTGTGTTGTCTTACCAGTAATTTCAAATTTTACGACAAATTCCTTGAAACTTGTTGTTATTTTTGGTTTTTGCTAACTTATGCTTTTTCCTATTCTTGTGGGATTTTCTTTTAGGTTCTCTATTGACATCTAATGTTATTTACGTAGGTCTTTATTCAGCTAGGTGCAGGACTTTTCATTACAGTATTTTCCGTAGTGTGGTGCACAAGCTTGTGAGAATTTTTGCACTTCTGTTTAAAATGGATTAAATATCGTTCTCCTTGTTCTTCAATTTTGTTGAAAACCAGTTTATATCTTCATTAGTTCAGTGCCCAGAAAAATGGCAATATTGAATGTAAGTTCTTAGGTGTTGAATCACAACACACATTATGTGAGTCATTTGAGATTGGTAGGGAATATCCTGCTTTACATTTTAGCATGTATTCACACAGTTCAACCTCTCGGATGCTGCAGATCAGGAAATAGGACCTTGCTTACTTCTTTTTATACTAAAAGTTTACCTTAAGGAACCGGCAATAAAATCAGAATCAACTTGTGTTACCATAGTGTACCTTTGTCTTTTGCATGTAAACGATATATGCATGGACTAATAATTTTCTTTTTAGAAAAATGTCATGTCAAGACATCAGCAGTGTCAATGTTCATTGAAGAAAAAGAAAAAAAAAAACAAAAAAAAACCAAACCCAAAAACCAAACCCACAACCCATCCCAGTTTTCATCCACTGAATTATTTAACTTTGGAAAAATATAGTCACCTACATTTTCATTCTTCAGACTTACTTTAGCTTAGGTGTGCAACAGAAATTATAATAGTTACTGACATAAAGGTGAGGTGATTCTGCTGCTGTAGCATCAGAAAAATGGAGTGTTGAGTGGGAAAAACTTAATTTTGCAATTTTTTTCTGACTTTACATACAGAAGGTTGAACTTAGGAGTACAGTGATGATCTGCAACCCATACTTTTTTCAGGGATGAATTTTACTGGCTGAGGACACGGGCATTGTGGCAATGAAAGTTATTGAATTATTCCTTTTTTCAAAATGATAGCTCTTTGATTAATTATTGATGAATGGTTGCTACATAATTGCTAAATTATTAAATTGCTCTCATGTCCCACTGTTTCCTACATACCAAGGGCCCTAGCTTTTTACCCGAAAGAATTTTTTTGGCAACTTGCCATGTCTCAGGAGCTGCTCACACTTTCCTTAGAATTTATGAATAGGATGGTAAATGCATATTATGGTAATATTGGCTGTACTTCTGTCTCTGCTAATAGGCAATAAGAAAATGTCTTGGTCATTTGTATGCTTGCCTTAGAAGTTGATGAGTACTTCTTGATGTAAAGAGCATTTCTGTAATTACAGAGAATTTCCTAAGTGTTACAGTTTCTGTCAGAACAAAGTCCTCATTTGAAATAGGAAGCACTTTGATTCATATCTTGTATCTTTGATTACTAAAGTTAAATGAGGAAGTCAGCTGTAATCCTTGTGTTTCATTTCCCAAGGTAAGAAGAGACTGTTCTTCGGCTAATGTTTGGGCTGATCATTTATATACCTTATGTCTCATGGTGTATTTGAGTTAAGATGATTTTTGTGTGGTCTAGAAGATGTTTTCATCATCTTTCCTTTGGATTTTGAATTGGAATTGCATTTTTAGTTAAGTGGAATTTGTAAATTTGCTGCTGAACTAGAAGGCACATTTAGCAATCATCAAATTTAGGTTAGAGTCTAAGCTGTCCTATTGTTATGAATGTAACATCCAACTTGTGAAACAAAATAATTGGTCTTCAAAAAATATTCCAAATAATATTCCAAATAAAAGGCAAAGTCCTGGTGTCATTGATGACATTTTAAAAATATTGCTGACTTCGTTAAATGAACATTAAGGATCCATTCTATGAGCAGGTGAATATCCTCAGTTCCTGTTGATGTTGCTGGGACCTGAAAATCCTTCACTACTTTGTATAATTGGTGTCAAGAATGATCTTGAAGCCAGTGACATTGAAAATGAGGATTTCCCACAACAAAGATAGGAAATAGCCTCACATCTTTTGAGTATTTGATGTTAATTGCCAATAGTTATTCTCGGCATTGATGGTTACAAGCAGAGCTACCAATTTTGAAAGTGACTTGTAGACAGTCATACCTTGTATTCACTGTGGAGAGGTTACAGTTAGAAATATCTTTTCTGGTTTTCTGTCTTTCATTTTTTAATAGTTTTGTTTAGGGTTTTTTGCAGTGGAAGATATAACAAGATGAAGAATAAAAGATTTTGACTTAACTGTTTTATAAGTTGTCCATTCTTGTTGCATCAACAGTAATTATTTTTGATGTATTTGTCCTATAGAAATCTTGTTGCCATTGTTGACAGATGGAGTTCTCTTTCATGTCAGGAGTGTAATTTTTTAATGAGCACTTGATTAAAGATTTTCTTCTGCTCCTTTTCTTTAAAAGAAAATGTGAAAGGAAAAATGTAAAACGTCTCTTGTGACAAGAAATTGAAACATGATTTAATACAAGTTTCAAAAGAGATTTAGATTTTACACCACCAGACAACTAAATGGGTCCATAGAGTATTACCAAGATACTGTTTTCTCAGAGCATTTGTATTTTCTCCAAAATAAAGGTTGAAGAGGATTCAGGCCTTTTGTTTAACTAACTGAATTTTAAATTTAAAATAGGGTCTTCAATTTTATGAAACCATTCAAGTTCCATGTATTTCTTCTTTCACGCCTAATTTTGAATCGGGTTTTTTTTTTTTTTTTTTAGCTAAGATGATGGCTGGAGTTGTAAACACTCTATGAAGTTTTAAAATAAAAAACTTTGAAAAAGAACTGTAAAATAACATACATTCAGCTTCAACTATAAAAATACAGTATCATTTGAATATATCAAACAGACTTGCTACACAAATATTCTGGTAACCATATAAAAAACTGAACCTACAATGTATAAATAAACCAGTCTCATGCTTGACTAAAAATAAACAAACAACAGATTTGGAATTATTTTCTAGCCCCCAGATACACTTTTTCTAACTGTGTTCTGCTACTTTGACTGCAGAAGCATCATGGGTGGGCATCTGATCCTCTAAGGGAAAGCATAAGATGGTTAAATAAATATTCCCAGTAGGAACATTGGTGTTAGTGACAGAGTTGAGGACCACAGTTCAGCTTCTTGTGAACTACTAGAGGCAGAATGTTAATACTTGTTTCATGTGAAAAAACCTGGACAGGACTTGGCTTGAAGCAGCTAGTACTGGGACACTTTAGAAGGTGGTATAATCTACTCATGAGGAGATGAATTTCTCCTGCAGAAAAAGGGAGAGTGTCCCCCTGCTCGGGCATGGTACAGGTGCTTGATTACTACCTATCACTACAGTATATTAGTATAGAATTACAATGAACTATTCAGCAGTTGTGTGCTCCTTACTCCTAGCAATAGATTCCTGCTCAACAGCTGCTCATTTATAAAGCAGAGAATAATTAAGATAGTCATGTTGCTTATTTTGAATGTATTGGTTTGTGTAGTTACGTGTTTTAGTGGGATATCCAGAGCTTCAGGAATATTCTTGAATGTATATGTTGATTTAGAAAGTATATTTGGTAATATTTATAAAGGAAATGGCATGTTGCTCCCTCTTTAGTTCTTGCTTTAGCTTTTAACTTAGAAAACTCATTCTATTTGTTAGAATTTTTTGAAACAATGGATATTTACCAGAATTTAGAATTCAGTTGTTGAATCTGTTGCCAAAAACTGTGTTAATTGTATACTGCTATGTGATGTGGTCTTTCTTGTGTTGATTTACAGTAGAAGTTTCTCACACAAGTGATCTATCCATGCTAACGATAGGTAGGCAAACATGGGAGTCTGAACAACCATTCATGTCCACTGAGGAAGAATAACTGGGAATTCATTTGTTTATCTGAATGTTACAGTGCCAGTGCTACTTAAAATATAACATATTGGTAATTTTTAGTGCATTGTAGTATGCATATGAAGAAATCAAGAACCCTTTGTATGATATTTGGGTTTTTTCAGCCTTTTAATGGGTAGTCTTTTAGAAAGTACACATTGACATTTTCAGCAAAATATATTTAATAGAGTGCTTTAATGTAATACTTATGTATTTTAATTTCCCTTTTGTGTTAGCTTTCTGAGAAATACGGAGTCCATGTTTGCGGAGAAGGTGGAGAATATGAAACATTCACTCTGGACTGCCCTCTGTTTAAGAAGAAAATAGTTGTGTAAGGAACAGTTTCTTCCATTTCCTTATATTAAAGCAATGGGAACATATTCACATTTAGCTTGAGGCAACTTTTGTTGGCAGAGGTAAAACATGTCCTCTAAGTTCACAAATGCTCACTTTGTTTAACACTGGCAAAGTCCTCTGAAAACCTAAATCAATACCTGACAAGACGAGGCCTTCATAGAGGGCTATAAACTTTTTAGACATTTGCACTTTCGTTTACTTGCTGATTATGGCCTGCAGTAAAACTGGTACCTACACACTGACACTTTTATCCTTTCATGAAGTGCGAATTGCCTGTAATATTTATCTTTCATTACAGCTACATTTGATAAACTGCCACATCAGTAGCCTGTGGGTTCTTTTAACTCTGTGTGTGTGTGTGTGCATGTGTGTGTTTTAAGTTTAGCGGCTTAGAATGGTAACGATAAACATTTTTCTTCAATTATTAGAAGATATTTAAAATACAAACTTTGCATGGATCCATCTCATTAACACTGAGTAGTTTATTCCTTTGACATAAATTGCTGAAATCTGTGTAGTGGGATATGGAACATATTTGTGTCATGATGCGAGTTTCTTATTAGTCTGCTAAATAGCTACGCCTGCTTGCTTCAAGTGAGATGTTTTGACTGCTGTTTCTTTTCTTAGCCAAGTAACCAGACTACTAATCATGTATTGGTGATATTCAGTCATCTTAGGGAAGGTCAAGATTATGGAGCATATAGACATGATCAAGGCTTTCATGGTGAAGGTATATTTGTTTCATTTTTCTGTAAGACTGGGTTCTGTCCGTATGAGGAACAGAGAACCAAGAGGCGTTAACTCTGTTTCATTGCATGGCATTTGGGAGAAGAGGAATAGACAAACTTGTAGAAGGGATGGCACCTACTTTGGTTGACTGGAAGATATGTCCTCTGGAGTGAGCTAAAGAAACTAGATAATTTGAGTCTGGAGATAACCTTCATGCAGGAAAACTTTGGAATTCTTTAGTAAGAAGAAGATTCAGAAAGTGACAATGTAGAATCTGGATTTAAGTCCATGCATGGAATTATGAATGTGTGGGCCAGGAGGCAAGACTCTTGGAGAAGATTCTGTGAGGGGAATCAGGTGTTAGGTAGAAGTGGTAAGTTGTGAGTCAACCTGCTAACTAGTAAGAGACAGAAAGTTAGAATAAAATGTGTAAGATGCTTGGGTGCATCTTATCACAAATAACTTGGGGACAAAGGAAAAAACTCCCCAATATTCCCTCAGATAGAATCAGTTCAGTCTTTTCTAGCTAAAGGGAAGATAGTGCAAAATCATTGCTAGAGCGTGCTTCATTTTTGCATTTGAAGTTTGATATGATTTCTATTAAACGGGCAAATTCTTATCAATTCCAGTAGGTGTCAGAGGCAGAATTTTGTGAAACTTTGTCATTTAGAGTAATACTACTCATTACCAGGTAAATGTGGCCTATTTGGTTTTTATATTGCAACACTTAAAACAAAAAGTGTACTTCAGAAGAAGGATTGCTAGATTTTAACTGAGGCGTTAAATGCACTTCTGTCATTATTTGCACTGAAATGTGTTTGGCTGATAATGTACATTCTTTCTATTCATTTTGAGGCTTCTTATGTTACAGATTAAATCTGGGAGTTCATTGAAATTGGATGCATAACTTCCCAGTGCTCCTTTTTAAGCTCTCTTTGCATAGATACAACAGATTGGAGGAAACTATGTCAAATCTCATGAGAAGTTTTTGCTTGGTGTAGCGTGGAGAGATATTTTTTTTTTTCATAGATTTTGAGGAACACTTAGGAAAATACACAGGTAGGGAGCAACCAAATATCAGTTTAAGTAGGAATATCTTATGTATAATATATTCTAAATGTATTTCTGGCTATCAGTGGTTTAATGACCATTCAGGCAACTAGGAAAATCTGGACCAGAGATTATCTGGCTGAGTTGTCTTTATTTCTGTTGGCAACACTCCAAATAATAATAAAAGTTAACAATAAATGCACAAAAAATACAGGAAAAGACAAATATATAAACCAGTGGGTATTAATATTAAATATATGGCAGAGCAGACTGTTCAACAGTCAGTCAACTAGTTCTAAATACACATTTCTGTAATGGAAACTGAATAGCTACACTGGCATTGTGTGTCTCTGGCTTGATTAGCTCTGCTTAGCTCTTATGTTATTTGTGTCATAAAGACAAGCTTTTTGAGGGGCCATTTATGTGAGATCTATTACTTTATGAGCTTTTAAAGAAAAATATTTTGTAGATTCTTTGTCATTAAATTATAAATTTATTTTGTGCTTTTCATTCTTGCTCCTCATGTACACTGAACCTAAACAGACTTTGCAATCATGTTGTTAACTATGCTAGTATAGTTTCCAAATGTTTAGATAGCCATGGTTCTGGTATACATCCTGATACAATTTTTGAAGCTTAAACGGAGTTGTAAGGAATAGAGTTTAGAGGTTAAAGCCTGTCAGGGTTTTCAAGGTCCCTAAATTCCTGAACTCCTCCAAGATATCTTCCTGGAGCAAGTTTCTGAAGAAGACATTGAAGATTACTTTTGCCTACAAAACAGGTGTGATGGATTAACCTTGGCTGGCTGCCAGGTGCCCACCAAGCTGCTCTCACTCCCCCTCCTCAGCAATGCAGGGGAAATAAATAAAATGAAAAAGCTTGTAGGTGAAGATAAGGACAGGATGATGGTCTACCAATTATCATCATGGGCAAGCCAGACTCAACGTGGGGAAAACTAATTTAATTTATTGCCAATTAAAAAAAAAGAGTAGGATAGTGAGAAACAAAGACAAAACTAAAAGCACCTTCTCCTCTTACCGGTTCTACCCCGGCTTAGCTTCACTTTTTTGTTCCCGACTCTTCTACATCCTCCCCAGTGAGAAATGCCAAGGGGATGGGGAATGGGGGTTGTGGTCAGTTTATAACTGCGGTGCAGTTTATAACACTGCACTCTGCTGCTCCTTCCTCCTCATACTTCTCCTTTGCTCCAGCCTAGGTTTGTTTCATGGGCTACACTCCATCATGAACTGCTCCAGTGTGGGTCTTTCCCATGTGGCAGTTCTTCAAGAGCTGCTCCAACAGGGTACAGTTATTCAAGAACAGACTGCTGCAGCACGGGTCCCCCACAGGGTCACAGTTCTTGTCAGAAAACCTGCTCCTGCATGAGCTCCTCTCCACTGCCACAGTTCCTTCCAAGAGCCTGGTCCAGTATGGGGTCTTCCACAGGCTGCAGGGTGGATATATTCTCTGATGCGGTCCTCCAGGGACTGCAGGGGGAGAGCTGCTTCACCATGGTCTTTTCCACAGGCTTTATGGAACCTCTGCTGTGGTGCTTGGAGCATCCCCTCCCACTCCTTCTTCACTGACCTTGGTGTCTGCAGGACTGTTTTTCTCACTCCTCTCACAGCTGCTGCACAGCATTTTTACCATTTAAAAAAAGTATTATCGCAGAAGCACCACCAGTGTTGCTGATGGGCTCAGCAGCCCCTGATCTCCTCTCACAGAGGCCACCACCCCTGCAGCCTGTCCCCTGCTACCAAAACCTTGCCATGTAAACCCGGTATAACAGGAGAAAATCTAATATGTCTGTCATTAATAAAACTGCTTTCGGGCAGTGTTTTCACTTGTTGATGTTTTTGTCACATGAAACTTGTGACGAAATATGTTTCTACAGTATATCCTTTGAAAAAGGAGGAAATCTGCTAGTTCCAGAAAGGAAAAATATAGCCTTGATGTGTCACTTATTACAGGGAAGTGGGAGTCTTTTTAATGTAAGACTGTATGATGAATTTTGCTTTTTTAATATTAAATTGAATTCTTGCAGTTCTTCTCAATCTTCATTAAAATATGCCTCACGAAGAAAGCACAGCATATTTAGTGAAATATCTGAAAATAAACAAGATTTAGCAATGAAAGCAAGATCTTATAATCAAAATATTCAACCAAGAGTCAGGTGGGGTTTTGTCTGGTTTTCCCAGCTAGACTCCTGTAATCCATTTGTCAGCTTTCTAATGCTCAATGTTTGAGAGGTACCAAGCATTTCCTGTCCTCCTTACGCCGGCATTTCAAGTGCAATTGATTGACACCTCTTCAAATCATAAAGATATATTTCTTATCCATGTGAGTGCCATCTAATATCTGCTCTTATGATAAAGGCCCATTTGTATTTATGGAACACAGAATAGCTTGATTATTTTTCAAGTAAACTGGCATAGTTGAAATATTTGGGAAGTATAATTTTGCATTTATCTACCTTACCATTAGTTCTGTGTTTATGTTTGTAGTTCTAGATTTGGATTTAAATGCAAATCTGTATACATGAAAAGATAATAATGTACTGAGAGCACTGACTGTACTCTGAGACTTGCTCTCACTTGTCATATTTGTCCTGTGAAAATGGTACTGAGTGTTTTAAAATTATTAAATATTTACTATGTCTTCAAGGACACTTGTTTTTCATTTTAATCTCTGCTTTTGATGTGGCTTAGGTTTTTGGTGGGTTTTTTTTTTTTTTTTTACTATTTTCTAAGCTGGATGTGACATGTAAGTTCAGGACTTCCTATTTTGTTAATTGCTGACTCATCATTGGATGCAAACAAAACTGTTCTGCTTTCCACCTATTTGTAATATTTACTGTTGAACAAGACTATAAATTTTATCAGTTAGAACAATGATATATGTTTGGAGAGGCTGACAGAAAACAAAGTAGTTAGGAAAAATATTTTCTTTTGATATGTATTGCAATACTATTTTCAGCACCACATAATCTACCTATTGTCAGTCATCAGCTGAGAAATATTGGCATATTAAACTAGATATCTATTACGGTCCCATCAAATACCCATGTGTTAGCTGTATGTCATAGGAATGTACTTCATACCGAGAAGAAATATTTATAACCTCTTAATATTTGTGATACTTCTTGATCAACAAGTAAGTACTCAAAAATTCTAAAGTTATTGAAGAGTTAGCATAGGTGTCAGTGCTTAGCATCTGTTCTGCTGTATTAGTGAATTGGAACATGCAGGGATACAAGCAGAACTGCTTCTTTAGCTTTGGAATTAAATATATTTTTTTAAGTTACTAGGTATTCTTTAAATTCAACAGGCACATATTTTTAATAACCCTAAATCTTTGTTTTTCCTTTCTGATGTAAGATTTTCTGTTAATTTAGTTTTAAGTAGTTAATGAATCACTGAAAAGTACCAGACTTCCTCAAATAGGACTTGAACAGCAAGCAAAAAATCTTTATTGAAAATATCCTCAGACACTGAGGATACGCAGGTACCAGGTGCTAGTGGAGTCTTGGTGTCTGGTTTATATTATTTCTAATTATATATTCCTATTACTAAAGATTTCCAAAGTTACTTTCTACCTATTCCTGTTAGAATTAGAAGACACGATGATCATTTGAAAAAAATTACTTTAATCTTAAGGGACTACCTCTAAGATATCTTAAGGAATAAGTGATACTTTAATTGTAAAAAATCTTCATAATAACTCTCAAGAATGAAGCTGAAGGCTTATTTTTAAAATTACTTTAAAAGTTTACTATAAGGGAGGTGGAGCTTCTTATGCTAAAGGTATTTATCATTACTGTGTAATGTAGTGATGATGATCATTTTAGGAGTATTTATATTTTAAATCCCAAACCACATTTTATAGAGCAGATATTTCTGTTAATTTTACACTTTCATTAAGTCAGTGGAATCTGGCCAGGACTTCAACTGTTCCCAGTTTGCATAGTTTCTATGTGGCATTACTAGAAATCTGTCTATCTCAACTCATTGAATACTGTGAAGGTATCAAGGGCACTGTGGATTCAAGAAAATTATTTGTGTGTCCTTAGCCTTACTTATAACAATTTTCAGAATTTCTTGTATTGCGTATGAGCTTCTCTTATGTTTTGAGTTTCTCATCTTCTGATGTTTGTTTCCTAGAGCTACCTTTTTCTTAAGTAGTAAAACCATGCAGATGGATATAGCAGATACCGCCTCTTGTGAATCAGTGTGACAGATTGTGTCTGTGAAAATGAAAACTAAAATTCACTAATTTGAATCAGCACACAGGAAGTTTATCATTGTTACCAATACATTTGGCATTAAAAAGTTGTGTCTAGTAGTCTTCAATATCAGATGCAAGATGTTCGAATCAGTCAGTTTCTCAGTGTGCAATATTGTATGTTGTTAATACCTCAAGCACTAATCCCTGGAGCATTAATCAAGAAGGAATGGACTTTTAAAAAATCTCCTGCTGATGAAATTAAAAGATTGCTTTATATATTAGTCTCAGAATGTAAAATATAATGTCATTTATGCTTTCCTAGGCTACAGCTAACTGAATCTCAGTACTGCTCTGGAAGTATAGTTTATTCCTTTTGAAAATTAGTGGAGATAATGTGTTGTTCAACAATATGATTTTATATAGCAAACTATTTGTTCTTGATTGATATACAAACTAAATGAGAAATTAATAGATTTTTCAATAAGTTACATTGAAATCTGTGTTATATGGCGACTAAGTACTGCCTATGTGGAAAATTATATACTAATATTTGATGCTAATAATTTTGTATTTTAGAGATTCAGCCAAGGTGGTTGTGCATTCGGCTGATGCATTTGCACCTGTGGCCTACCTTCATTTTTTAAAATTACACCTGGAGAATAAGGCAAGTAGATTGCAAATATCATCTTCTTTTAGAGCTATATGCATTTCTTTCTATTTTTATGTTGCTTTGTCACAGTTTGGAGTGAAGCTATATTTTCTCATGTGGGTGTACTTTCAAATAACAATGTACATATTTATTTGAATTTCAGAACTTGCTATAAGGAAAAACGCCACACAAATGCTACCTTGTGTCAAATGAATGAATGGAGGTAGTATATTTGTGTAGCATTTTTCATCTTGAAACCTCAAGGTGATCAACGTGGTTCAGTCAAGCGCATGTATAACCTGCGTAGTGAGGCTAGTAGCGCTGTGGAACACAGCTGTGTTAGTAAACTGTATGAACACTGTTGAGTTGCTGGGAGGTGGCATCTTTTTGCTGTTTCTGATGTAAAGTGGATGATTTACAAACTTGCTGACCCACAAACGCTTGAGTTCTAAATGGACTGGGTTTAGTTTTATCTTTTCCACATGAAAGATACATCTAATGAATGACTTCAAATCGTGATTACGCTTGTCAGAGATCTTATGGGAATTATTAGTAGTTCACTGGGATTCAGTCTCTTAGCTTATGATTCCGTGGAAACAGCAGAAGAGGAATAGGAAATCTAGTGGTCTAAATATTGCAGACTTTTTTATGTGAGCAGAGCTAAGAAGGTCAAAACAGAAGTTATTTTTATTAGTATTTGTCGGCACTTTTCTATTTTTATTTTCATTATTTTGTGAGTAAAATGATTTTTTTTTTCCCCTCCTGAACATCTACTATTTTGTTGAAGAGAGTGCCTCATGATCTTCCTACTACTGTTGCAGTCATCTTTTTATAGGTCTTCCTACTTCTTTCTCCACTTTGAAGATCACTGAACCTCTTCTAGGTGCATGGATTGTTATAGAATGGTATTATACTGGTATTTTACATTTCATGTACCTTTAGTGACTATGTTTCCTGAATTTCTTTTGATAGATCCTGCCTTTTTTTCCCCTGCTCTTTTTTAATTGTATTGTTCCAAACAGATAAAATATCTGTACATTTTTCTTCCATGATCGCCTCATTCTTGCCTTGGAAAGTAAATCGTATTTCATATTGTCAATTCGTAGTTTGGGATTTCTTTCAAACATTAAATATTTGTGTGCAAGACTGTGAAAGGGATATCAACTAACTATGTGAAACAAAACCGAATAGTCTGAATAAAAGAAAATTTGGGAGCGGGACACAGTGGGGAAGAGTGATAATATATTAATATTTCTTTGGGGGCACTGACTTTATTGCTCATGGCAAGCTTGATGCTAAAATGCACCATACATCACTACAATGTGACAGGCTAGGGAAAATGAAAAACACAAAGCTTTACATAAATCAGGGAAAAAATCATATTAAAATGCATAACATTTTATATAAGAATCAAGATTTTTACTTTTATCTGTTCAGAGGCTCTTTTCCCCTTCTTATGTATATGTTTTAGATTTGGTTAAAGCCTCAGGTTCAAGCAGTGTTGTAGTAAATCGTATTTCAAATTCATTGTAGACAAAGCTGTCACACTCTCAAAGGGGTAAGGTTTATAGAGGCTTGCCCTGGATTTTGGTATATAAACTAGTGACTTGTATAGTTAAAAGGAAAATGTCTATTTTCTGCAGTGGTTGTCTCATAAGGAAAAGCAGCAGAATCCCTTGGCTATAGTTTATTTTATGTCACGATGAAGTAAGCTAGGTTTTCAAGAAAGTTATGAATATGGAGAACCAGGCAGTCTTTCAGAGGATAACTTGTTACTAAGTTAGTATGATTTAACTGCATAGTGATAAGCGATGCCTTCACGATTGATACGCCTGTGATACTGTACTTTTTCTCACTATTTGTTCCTTGCAAGCCCTACAAAACTTTAAATATCAGTTAGTAATGCAACACTTAAAAGCCAATCCTACAATAACAGATGACTGCAGGGAAAAACTGCTTGAGAAGGAGAACTAATTTTAGTTTCAGGCTTTCAAGGGATTACTGAAAATTGAGCAAAAAATACTCCATTATGAACAATGTATAGAAGTAGCCACTTATGTAAGCACTTTGTAGATATCATTAATAGACCGTACAGTGATGTGTAATTCTAATAAGTATTATGACATCAGTTTTGTTATCATTTCAACTGAGATATGCCTATTTTTAACTTTTATTGTGTATTCATTTTGTCTTAGTTACATGCCACAGGTGTTAATTTTACATTCTTTGAATTTACTTTTATAATCATTCTGCAATTATAGCTAGTGTACCTTGGTCTCTGCTGTCTTTCCTCCTCTATAATGCATTTCCTTCAGCTAAATCTCTTCATGTTTAACTACAAAGCCTGCATAGAAATTTGTTTTAGATTGTTTCTGGCAGCAAAATGAGCCCTTGTGTCTGGGGGAAAATAACATTTTACTCACTGTTCTGGTTTAACACATTACTGTGCAACTTCAAGATGTGTTTTTGCATAATAATTGAAGATTTTTTGAACACACCTTCTTTTCTTTCATTACCAGTGGTACAGAAAAGGCTAAAGAGATAAATAAATATACGATTTTTATAATTAAGACATTATTAAAACTTTGGTAAGCATGGTAGAGGATATATTTTTTGGTAGGTGTTTTACAAAAGCATTAACAATAAATAATAAGGTAAATAAACACTAATTTGCAAAATTCGGGAATGCCTCATTTAATTCATTGTGAAAAACAAGTTCACCACTGATGTACCCAGTACAGCTTCATCAATATTTTACTTTGCCAGTAAGACTGTCACTTTGTACATTTAAATTGTAGCATGTTTTTTTGTTGAGGAGGCAGCAGTTTCTGAAGCATACTTCAGAAGCGTTAAACCAAGTGTATCAGCTTTTATATTCAATACAAATTTGATTTTCAATATTTTCAACTAGGAAAAAAATACAACTGTGAAACGTGTTTTTTTACTTTGACCACACAATGGACTTTTTCCCCCTGTATTTTACTATTCTGTTACTCTGTTGTGTTGGCTTTTGAATGATCAGAAATGGAAATTAAAGCGGTTGGAGCTTCTGCTGCGGTGAACCTACTTCCGATGACAGTAGCGAACGTATTAGCTATCATTCGTGCTTTAAGATTTTCTTCTTCCCACATTTAATAATGAATACTTTGTTCCCCCAGTTCCAGTGACTAGGAGCACACATACGTCAAAACAATACAAGGCTTAAACCGCAGCCACGAATTAGAGGGAGTCATGTAGTTTTCTTTGTACACTTGGCAGAAGGAAGGAGCCGGTTTGCTTGTAACAGATAGAGGAATCATGCCTGCTGCTGCTCTTTCTTATAGCATATTTTTGCATTCTATTTACCTATCATAAACTGATATTGCGAGGCTTATTTGTTTTCCTGTTTGGAAAAGATCTTGACTTATTTGGGTGGAACACAAGTGCAAGCAGTTATGCCACTGTTAAACATCTGCAAATCTATTTCACAGGTCAGTTTGGAGATGATTTTAAAAACACTGGTAAAAGTTAGAAAAGGTGTTTGGGAGATATTTACAAGCCCGTGTACTAAAGGAGCATGATCCTGCAGGTTGGACTTGATTTAACTTTGTAGCGTGTTTCTGTCCAGTTCCTTCTGACCTGAATTATTTTAGTTAATCTCCATTTAGGACTTCAGGTGTAGGATTAGACCTTATTAGTGATGTTGAGGGGAATAGGAAGGAATTTCAAGTTGAGAAAAATGTTTTGTTGGTGGGATTGTGGGTGGCATTTTTGGAATGTTTTGTCATTATTGAATGATGCTTCTCCTAGGTAATCTTTACTATCGCTTCTGTAGCATAAGAATATAGATAACCCTTGTAGTTATGTTTTCAAAACTTCATAACAAATACTGCAATTTTTTTTTTTTTTTTTTTTGTACAATGATTTGTTTCAAACACTTAAGATAATAAATAAAGGATTTTCTTTCCTACTCCATTTGATTGCAGATTCAGTCCGGTTCTGTGAGAAAAGAGATTTTATTTTTTTTCTCTTTTCATAATGAAGATACTTTATTCGGAATTCTTTCAGAGTTAAGGACTTTTTTTTCCTATGTGTCTGTGTCTTGTACTTGAAGTAGTGCAAGGAGATGTATGTGGTCTCTCTTACTATATTTATTTCAAGGAGTCCTGTTATCAAGGTACACCACAAAGAATAAAGAGATTATTATAGACTTTCCTTATGTTTTCTGAGCTCTCTGCCCCACTGTATTCTCATTGCTGCACAGTGGGAGAACTATCAGTTTTGGAATTCTGTTGTGATAGATTTTTATACCAGTTTCTGTGGTGGAGAATGCAAGCTTTTTAAGAAGGCAATCTGTTGTTTTCATAAAAGACCACTGCATGGAATTTCAGCTGTATCATTCAAAGTCCTAGCTCCGAGGCTTTTTCAACAGGAGAATTTGGATCTTGGAACACTGGTGCATTTGCTTAACTTCATTCTGAACGCACTTGCATCACTGACATGAGTTATGTGAATACAGTTAAGCATATGCATGCATGCAGGCTCTGATCCAAAATTAGGTTGGTATCACAATGTACAGTGGGTGTGGGAGAAACAGTGTAACAAATGGGAAAATATATTATGTCTGTGAAGTAACATGAAAATGTTATGTGATAAAATAGGTTCTGTAAGATTTAATTAAAATGCCATTACAGCAAGCTTGAGTTTTTGTTTTTAAAGTGATGAGGGTATTATTCAGGCAGAGTTAGTCTGTTTGTGGCAGTCTATAACTTTAAGTTTTAAATTCTTAGATTACTTTCTCTGTCGACAGGAATGGAAAACCAACATTTGTATGAGATTTGAATATAGCTATTAAACAGAGTCTGGCAGCTCTACGGAGGCTGGCATGGAGCCTGTTGTACTTCTAGTGCCAGGTTCCACACCTAATACTTCTGCTGTAGCCTGCACCTGTGCTGCTGCAGAAAGTGATTGATTACCTAGGCTTTTGGAGCATTGTGGGAGTCAGCCTTGAATGAATCATTGTGATGTATCATAGGCATTGACATCGACGGTAGCCTATAATCATTTTTATGGCCTTTGGTGTAAGTAAGAGACATTGTAGAATTTTTTTTACTTCATAGTAATTTCCAAAATTTTTGCAATTGACCAGCTGTTTGTGTATGAGTGTAAACGCAGATGTATAACTTTATTTGTGTCTGTGAAGCAGTATTGATATAAGCTTAACAATTCATAAAATGTTGACATATTTAGGAAAAAGGGATGTGACTGTGGATGATACGAAAATTTAATGGGGCATCACTTTGGAATATTTGTAGTATTAGCAAATTACAAAGCTACAGGGGAGTTCTGTAAGTTAGACCAAACCAGTTGTGATACAGTCTGTGAGTCTCACTACATCCCCATGAATTTTTTATGAAGCACATTTTGCAGAAAACATGTTTACAAACATAGTTGAGAGACCAGTTTTCACAGATGGCATAAAAATGGAATAGGTGCTCTTTTCACATTCACTTGCAGAGCATATAAATTCAGTCCTCCAGGTTAGGGAGTGGAGAGAAGTTACAGGTCTTTAATAGTACCTACGCAAAATATCCGCATCTCTAAAGCTCTTAAAAGGTAATTATGTAAAGCTTAACAAAAGCGAGAAACGAAGTGGCTGTCATACTGGCAAGTTGGAGCTTTTCCCTTTCCAGTTAACATATTTTTTGCCTGGTTGATGGATTGTCATGCCATATTGAAGTTGAAATCCAGGTGATGTAAAAACAAAAGCCAAGGCGGCAGCATTGTGATAGTATCATCCGGATCCCCATGTCTGTGCACGCTTACGCAGTGGGTAGGACTAAGAGGTGCGAACTCTGTATGTTACATTTAGTACTCAGTGAGTGCCTGTGCTACAATGCAAATTGATTGTTTCGTGATGGACGTTACAAATTAGCCAGTGAAAGCAGCTAATTTAATAAAGCAACAATATGCAGGAAGGAAATGGTAGCACATTTAGCATTTCATGCCACTATACAATCTGTATATTTCTATAAACTGACATCTTGTGGATAAAAAAAATAGAAATTAATTCTCTTGGTGCTTGTAGCATAATCCAGCTTAAGATCTATTTCAATTACAGATTTGTGTTCCTGCTTCTTTGTTTTCTAAGTTATACCTGAAGGGTTAGGGGCTATCGGGCAGCCCTCTGGGTAATGGCAAAATATATCAACTGACAGCAGTAGTTGAAGGTGTAATTCAATGAGAGGGGAAAAGGTATAGATGCAGTTGGATGCTTGAATATTTTAACATTGGAATGCATGTTGTGTTTGTGCTAAATTGCAGTTTTCATCTTTGCACTATTATGTTGCATTTAGTTGACTTCTTTTAACCTCTCATGTACAGTTGATTCACATAACGTAGATTATTGCCTTGGCTTTCTTGCCTTCTTGGAGAAATGAATAAAACAAGGTCCAATCAAAGAACATCGGCCCCACTTAGAGCATACCTTTAGTGTTTACAGTGCTTATAAAACTCCCCTTGAGCCCTTTTAGAGGCAGCAAGGCTGTTTCCTCTCATAGGTAACAACCTTTTTGTAATCCAGCCTTTTCTGAGAATTTCAAAATACGCTGCTTTAACTTAACTGGATGGTTTCTCTCCAGTGAAGTCAAATACCAACGTAAATGCTGAGTTCACATTGCAGACTTCTGATGCATACTGTAGTTTTCTGCCTTTTTTTTCCTCACTTTTTTTTCTTGCTATAAAGAGAAAATTTTGATATTGCAATAAGATATATTTCATTGTCCAAAGGAAAGACAAAAATACATTTTTTTAAAAAACATCTAATTCAAATTTGATTAATAATTTTAATAGATCCCCTTTTGTTTGGCAGCTCAATGAGATCTAATTGTTAAAAAGCAGAGAATGCAGAAGGTCAAACTTCATATGACCTTATGAGGGCTTCATTGTATAATGTTAATATTCTTTTTCATAGACATTTTGCATGGAAATTCCATAGATAGCACACTAAGTTGTGAGCTAAAAGAATATTCAGCAGTTTCTAATCCATATTTAAAGACTGCCAAAGGCTTCATATTTTGTCAACTTTTTATCATGCTTTATTTGGCTTTATCATCATTTTTCTGAATTTAGTGTTTAAGAAGCCTGCAGTAAAATGCATAGTTTAGACACTATATGAAATTTGAGAACTTTGATCAGAAAATTAATCAATGGAATGTGGAGTCACAGAATGCAGTGATATTTGGTTAAGTTTTATGGATAAATTCTGTCACAATTCATACTGGTTTTAGTATTAGCCATGCTAGTGATCCCAAAGTCCATGTGCTCTGCAGATGAGAGTGCCTTGGAAAATCAGAATGAAGAGAGTAGGGGTTCTGATTGCTCTAAAATTAAAAAATTATGTATGGATGCTGTAATTATGACTTACTGAAAATATAATGAACACAGAATTTTAGAAAACTGGTCAGCATGCACTCTGCCTGTGTATTTTGCTTTAAAAGGCACGCTGGTTAGTTTTCTTTTCCTAGGCCTAAGAAAGCATTTTGGAAGAAGAGAAGGTACGATGAATTATTTTCCTTCCTTGTCAAGAAATTACTTCAATATATAAATCTTGGGAAATGCTGCTTTCTGTATCTCAAAACTCTCAGCACCCCAAACTGTGGTGAGTTTGATGGAAGGGATAGACTTTGTGCAATGAATAGAAAGAGATTTTATTTTTTTTACTCCCTGTATTCATTCAAGGTTCCACAAAATTTTAATACTTTCTTGTTAGTTTTTTTTGCTGCTTCAAGTGTTTAGTGACGGTGTTAATTATCAGATTGTTACTTTTGTACTTTTGTTCCTTTTTTCACTTAATGTATACTCTTTTTGGAAAACACAGTTGTCCTGTATATGATTGTGGAATAGCATTTCTTCATCATAGTATTCTTTCCATATCTTGAGTCTTGTTATTTCTCATATTTGTTGTTCTTACTTACTACTAAGTCTGCATTTTTATTCCATATGATACATCAACAGGGGCACATTGTATTCTGCCAGGTTCTGCAATCTAAATAGCGGGAAATGTAATGCTCTTCTGCCATGAGTTGTTCTAAGCTTAAGTACTCATTGAGCTATAGTATTTTTTGTAAGTGAAACCCAAATTTGAATGATAAAATGTACTGATTTCATACTGTGCGCTATGCTGTTAACTTGCTTATTTTATAATGTTTGCCTGAAGCAGGGGGAATCTTCAGGTACATTTATGGTCAACAGCTGTTCTTGTGAGGTAAGCGGCAACGATGGTGATATTTTCCCTTCGTCAGAAGAGGATGAACCACAGAAAAACAAGCCAGTCTTCTGGAAGTCTTTGAAACATAATTTGGATTTCAGTGAGTCTTGCACAACTTTCATTATAAAAGTAGTATTAAGTATTTCATGCCCTGGTGGAGTACACTGTTAATTATGATAAGAACGCTCCTGGAAAGTTATGATCTTTAGTAACCTCTTTGGGAAAAAAAAAAAAAATCCTACTACAATGCGTTTTTGTGATGGAAATCAATAGATCTGTAGCAATGAAGCATTTCAAGTTATTTTACAGAAGGAGCATAATCCATTTTTTTAAATTCTTTTTTATTATTTTGTTTATTTTAGTTATTTATTATTTTATTAGCACATGTTAATGTGTTCTCTTTGCCTGAATGAAGTTACCATGGTCGTATTAATTTATTTGAGTGGAGGGATTGAGTTTTATTTCAAAGGTCTAAGCACACCTGTAACCATACTCTGCTGGCTTTTAATTGAAGATAGAAAAGCAAACTCTAAAAAGAAGTACAAAACATAACTGTTCAACTTGCTTACATAGTGTATGAGTCTGTCCCCACCCAAGCAACCCCAGGGTGACACACACAATCCGGTTTAGCAGCCTAGCAAGTTACTGTGCCTTAGGAGTGCTGCATTAACTAATCATATGCCTGATATTAGCACTGGCTCAAACCTGAGGTTTATTAATGCAAGATAAACCCGAGTTCATAGATTGGTACCTCATTGAAGTACCACGACATCAGTTACCCTACACCCAAAGATTAGTAAACTTTTCTGAAGACTAAGTTTCATAGTGTAATAGTGTTTGATATTGAATGGTATTTAGGCTCTTGAATACGGGTAAGTGCCTGGTGAGGTGTTAAAAAATGCCTAAACATGTTATGCATTTGCTGAGATTATCAGAACCAGGTTAAACACCAATCTTCCATTAAAATTTGGCATATAAATTTGAAAATCTGTTCCTGTGTCACTTAGATACTTTTGAAAATTCTAACATGTCATGTCACAGTGTCATGTCTTGTGCCAAGTCTGTATCAAAACAGGTAAAGAAATTGTAAAAGGTCAGCAAAAATGGAAAGGAGGAGAGAAAGTACTAAAATTCTCAGCTAAATACTACTTGCAGGCAAATTTTCTGAAGGCAGTGTTGGAGAAGGATTTGTCGAGTAGCATTTGGAAGTTTTATTAACAGCACACTTACTTTTCAGTTTTTGTTTTATATCTGTTTTTCTATAAATACGTTTTGATGTTTTTACAGTTTGTGGGGAAAAAAAAAAATCTGTAGAAATGCTTCTTAAGCAATTTAAAATATATTCTAGGTCAATCTGAAATCTTTCATTGTTATAATCATAGTGTTGTTCTTGATTTCCAATAGGTAAGACATTTGGAAGTTCAGGAAGATCCCTGAGTGGTTACCAGTGGTTTTCAGGTATCACTGCCTGCTTCCTTCCGTCAATAGGCAAAAATGCTCAAGAGGCAGCAAGGGAGGCATTTTCTTCTCTCAAAGGTGCTTTATTCACTTAATCCATTATCTGCTGTTAATTATACTGGTTTTAATGTGGTATTAAGTAAGAATCTCTATTCTCATATGGTTTTATAACTTTAAATGTTGTGGTTGTCAGTTTGCCATCTCATTTTGCATTTGAGTGGAATCATTGATATCAAGACTGCTGGCTTTAGTATTGAACACATCATAATTTGACTGGCTTTTGAAGACCCTAGAAAGCCAGAGTAGTGTTCCATATCACTGTAACAACACCATTTCCACAGTGCTTACTTGCTTTATAACTTGCTTTATAGCTTTCTTGCAATATATACTGTGTGTGTGAGTATGCATGTATGCTATGGATGCTGTCTACTTGCTAAAGCACTTTTGTAGCTATCATAATTTTAAACTAAGTTTTCTAGGAAGCTGTTGCACATTTTGGCATCTAGGATTAGGTCAGTAGCAGTAAATCTCATTTATACTCTTAATGTAAAGGAGAAATTGCTATCTTGGGAATCATGAAATACAGGTTCCTTATGATCCCCCTCTTACAAGATACTGACATATAAAACAAAATGTTCACATTTGTTTTGTATTTTTTTCATTCCAAATTTTAAATAAAACATGTTTATACAGGCTTTTTTTCATTGATAAAAGTAGAAATAATTTTTAGTATCTAAATGGGTAGGTGTATATTCTTGTTCATGAGCTTGTGTGCAGTATTGTCCTATAAAATCTTATTTTTTGCATGTGCAGCTGACTATTATGTTTGAATATAAGATGATAGGACAATAAAGAAACCCTAGAATTTTTTTCAGAAACAAAGAAGTTATACTTTGTAAAAGGTCCTTAAGCTAGTTTTTGATTGCTTAGAAATCAGCAAGGTGGATGTGCTCAAACTTGTAGTAAAAGACAATAGTATTTAGTGTAAATCTTCTGGGCATAGTTTGCAAATTGAAGCAACAGAGTTGTGTAATGTTTTAGTTTGTTCTCATTATATTTGAATGGAAATCTGCCAGTACAAACATTATATATTTTTGCCTTAGCATCTGTCAGAAAAGATTGTGTCTCTGACTAGTACAGTAGCCTATTGCTTTCAGCAAATTACTTGCATTAGCTGTATTATAGTCAAGCAAAATAGTAATTTTCTGATCCTTGGTAGAAAATGTCAGTTCTCACATTTCTTTTCGTTTTTCTCTTTCTGGAAGTGGGTGTGGAAGACTGAATGAATTGTGGATCTGTCACGGCAAAGGAAACAATTTGTATCTGAGAACTTAACTGATCTGCAAATATGCAGAAGGCTTTTCCTGAACTCATACTTACTATCTATACAGCAGTTCAGTCTTTGTTGCTATGAGAATAGAATAAGCACAGGTCTTTTAACCTTCTCTTTGCTGGGTTAACTGATTTAATCATCTGTAAAGAGGATAAGTGCTGCCAAAAGGATTCAGAAATGGAAATTTATTACTAGATGTTATGAAACATGTGGTTGTTCTGTAAAGTGGATGTAATTCTCCTGTGAAGCCAAGAACTGGTTTTGTTTACATTTACTTTTTTTTTAGCTCTTTTGTTAAATTTTTTTTAGATATCATTGAAAGATGATGAAGATTGCAGTGCTTTATATATAAAGCTGCTCTGGTGCATCTGTACCATGGCAAAGCTCCATAGGTGTGAAGGGAATTACCTAGATTTTTATTACATGAAAATTTAGTCTAAAATGCTACTTTCTACAGACAGTTTTGATGCTGTCTTTTGTGGCTCTCAGCATAAGGATCCTGGATAACCCATTTAAAAAAATTAAGCTGTACTTTGGCCAATGTATTTTGGATCAGTTTTTTTTAGGCAGTTCTGCCTAAGTAAGGGTGACTGTCACCTGATCATATTTTATAAGTTATTTGGAACATTGAAGGCCTGAAATTCAGCAGAAAAGCTATATGGTTTCCCTGCACATCCTGTAGATGTGCTGTTTAACAGTCCTGCCTTGTGAAAGAGAATGTGTTGTCAAGAACTCTGGTTCATCATCTATGCCTTCCTGCTAGATACAGTGCTTCGGGAGGTCAGTTTTATTCTGGTTATAAGTTAGGGAGAAATTATTTCCCATCATTCCTCTAATTCAAGCAGAGGAAAAGGGGATTGTACTTTTATTTACTTTAAGAAGAATTTTTTAACATAAAGCTAGAAATTACGGATTTATCCAAATCTCTTTGCCTTCAACTTGCTGTTGTGTGTCCACAAATTTGAGTTAGTTTGTTGGCTTATGCATTTTAAATTTAGACCTGGGTGGGGGGTTAGGTTTTTTTTTTGGGTTTGTTTGTTTTCTCTGCAGTACTCCATATAATGCTGCAGAACTTTTAACTGCAGGCCAAAACTCTTTCTTCTTGACTAAAATGCCGTCTGGAAATCTGAAAAATGTCCTTGTTTCCTCCTTGACTGATGACATAGCAGCCGGTATTGACCTAGTGATTGCTATCAGGCAGTATTCAAATACTTTTGTATTTCTGGACAGAATTATTGTTGTGTGCTAATTTCTCAGCTGATCTTTCTGGAGATGTATCTTGACTTTATAGGAGTTCTATGTTAGTTGCTATATAATCTCTTATATCACTCAGCGCACAATTCCTTTTCGGTCAATGAGAATTCCCCTCTTCAGGTAGCCAACACTAATAGCAGTATGACTAAGTAAAGCTGAGACATTTAGAGCAAAATTCAGTATTGGTGTGATCAAACTGACCTTTATGGAAGTGTGCCAACTCCTGAACTGTCTCTAAAAGCATAGAAATTTTTTTCACAAAAAGTATTTGTTTCTCACTAATGCGACAGCCAACAGAGATTGTTTTTATACTCGTATTTCTCCATTGGAAAGCAAATATATAGGTATATACAGGTACACACTGTAACATTAAAAGACAAGATCCCCAAACTTACACTGGGAAGAGCTTTACATAGCTCATTGAAGTTAGGTCACATGGGACTCTGTTATTACGTATGCTCTATATTCAGAGAAGATGTTGTTCTTCATTTAGTTTCTATTGCTCGTGAGTTACAAAAGGTTCACAGTGCAGTGCTGATTCACATAATTTGTTATGGTATCGATTATGTAAGAGTAATACATTCTTCTTAAGTGCTATGACTGGAATCTTGTATGCATACACATTCAGATGACCTTGACTTCCCAGTATCTTTTCTTTAACTGTCTGCTTGAACTTCCCTCTGCTCTCATCTTTCCTTCATTTCTCCTGTGGCTACTTCTGTTTCCTGTTGTCTGTCTTGCCATTTATAACTCTTTGTTTATGCGGAGATTATTATTGCAGTGAGGGTTTTTAAAAACAGCTTAGACACGCATCCCTCTGGAATATCATATAAATATTTGATCTTTTCTTTGAAGAGGGTGATGCACTAAAGGACCTGTTATTGTCCTTTCTAGTTCTGTACTTTTGTGATTCAAAGTCTTTCATAGATTACTAGCATTCATAGACTGAAAATAAAAAAAAAATACAAGATAATAAAACTTACGGATACAAGGAATTCAGACTGTAACATATCTACATGTATTAATGCATTATAAGGTTTCTTGGGACAAGAATTCACCACTGCTCAGGGTGGATAAATTTTATTTGTATTCTGTTTCTGTATATTTGGAAAACTAACATGAGAAAGAGTTTGATGGAAAAAAAAAAAAAAGGATATTATAGGGGGAAAGCTAGTATGTTGCAAAGCCTTCAGCCATGTTTAGGCAACTGTTAGGTTTATTACCAGTTGGTTTTGCTGAGCAAAACCAGGATGCCTATGCTCTCTTTCTCCACACATTTAAAGTATTCTGTCTTTAACAGCTGTATTATTTTTATCCTGCAGCTAAAATTACTTCAGAGGGATTGAAACTGAAGGATATTATTTTGGTTCATCTGTATGTGAAGAGCATGAAAGATTTCAATGTTATAAATTCAGTTTATGTGACAGAATTTGATTTGTGTCCACCAGCAAGGTAGGTTTAGACTATTGCTGTGGTATATTTATGATACACTGTAATATACTGAATTATTGTTACCATATTTATGAAGCTTTTGTCCAAATGTTTGTACCTCACTGTCTTAGAAGTAAACTTTTGCTGCTTGTTGTAGTAATCACATAAGGGTTGCTTAACTCAAAAACACTAGGGCTGGAAATTCTTGCCTCAATATATACTATATATTATGTGGTGTATATATATAATATATACCCCCCTATATGGTCTTAAAGAAGAAAAATACATTTTTTGCAAGTCTCCCTTCTTCTCTGTGACTTGATTGAGCTGGCAAGTCTTCTGTATTGGTGGGATTTTATTTGCTTTTCTTGTTTATTTGCCTCCCTTGACCTGTTGGCAATGCTCCTCTGAATGCAGCCGAGGATATCATTAGCCCTCTGCCATGAAGGCACATTGCTGGCTCTTGTTCAACTTGGTGTCCACCAGGAATCTCCAGGATGTTTTCTGCAAAGCTGCTTTCCAGCCAGTTGGCCCCAGAATATACTGGAGCATGGTTTTGTTCCTCCTCAGGTGCAGGACTTTGAGCTTCTTGTTGAATTTCATGGGTTTCTGTGTTTCTCCAGCCTGTTGCGGTCCATCTGGATAGCAACACGTGGTGTATTGGTCATTCTTCCCAGTGTTATATCATCTACAAGCTTGACAGGGGTACGTTGTGCCCCATCATCTAGCTTATGAATGAAGATGTTGAACAGGATTGGACCCAGTATAGACTCCTGGGGCACACCACTAGTTACTGGCCACCTGCGAGTCTTTGTGCACCCACAAAGAGAATTTGTGTCTGCCCTCTGCCCGTTCAGCCAGTTTTCAACCCACCTCACTTGTCTACTCATCCAGCCCATACATCAACAGCTTCTCTATGAGTATGTTATGGGAGACAGTGTTGAAAGCCTTACTGAAGCCTTACTATCAATGATAATTAAGTCTTTGTAAAAGTGATGAGGTTTGGAACCTTCTAGGTCCACAGGTCCTCATGACAAACCTTATTCACCTTGTTCTGTTTATTTTGATAAACACAAAAGCAAAATTGTTAGCTGAGGAGGTGCACGTCTTCTGATACTTGGAGATATTTCGAGGAAGTACCAATATATACTTAGTGTGTTCCTTTTCTTCCCCTGCTTATATGCATTGGCTGTGGTTGAAGATAAATACTGGACTAGACGTATCTTTGGCTTGATCCAGTGAGGCTGTTCTTAATGTCTTGTGTTTCTGTCAGATAATGATTGTTAGTGAGTAGCTTAGCTGCACTTACGTATTCAGTAAGAATACAAATGTGGAAAAAATAAATAAAAATTTCAGAGTTCTGAACACACTGATGCTAAGACTTTCATTCATAGATCCCCAAATCATAGTTTTTTAATATCTGCTCTACAGAATATTCAGCGTTGCATCCAATTCTACCTCTGACATAATGAAACAGCTTGATGGTCTAGGTATGCAGTATGTGATTCCTGTGTTATTTGGGTGTGTTTTGGGAATTTTTTTCATTGGAGATTTGATAACAAACACCTAGCCCATGAAATTTTTGTTCTGCTTTTTTAAAAGTCGTGTGTTAAAACTGATTTTCCATTTGTAAATTCTTTATTGCCTTTGTCAAAAGGGCTTATTTCTTACTATAGTAATCCATGTTCCTAAGCATCTGAGATAATATGCTCAGTATGTATAACTCCTATAGCCTGAAAGATTCAACATGGATCACAGGTTAATACAGGTTGGAAGGGACCTGTGGAGGTCATCTAGTCAAATCCCCTGCTCAAAGCAGGGTCAACTATGAGGTCAAACCTCATGTCTTATTTTTAAAACCAATTTTAAGTTAAATTTTCTAATGTAAAATACTATATTTTATACTCTTGTAACAGAATAGGAAGTGTAGTATATGCGTGTGAATTTTAAGTATAGTATGACAAATAGTTAAATGACATTGTTAAGGTAATATATAAATCACAATAGATTCACATTCTCGTACACTGTCTGGGTGTCAAAAGAGACTAAAAGAGAGCAGGAAGAGCCTTCTTTGAGATGCTGATTGTAGGCCAGCATTACTAAATCACAGAGGGATGGAATGTTGCTTGTGTGTGCCTTAAGAGGAGGGATCTAGTCCCAGCTGTAAACTACACAAAAATGAATCTTCACTCCTATGTATCTTAAGTTCTTTTTATGACACATACCCTTCTCCTGATTTAGCTTCTTTCATTTTCCATGCTGCTGCATGTTTTAAGCCTCCACATTTGCACAGCCAGCCACATAGTCTTCCATCACTAAAATAACAGGTAGAAAGATTAGGAAGTTGCAGGAAAATGGCTTGTTATGGTTATTTTTATGGAAGAAACAGATTTATGTTGCATTTTGTCCAGAAGAAAAATTGTACAGCAGTTTGCATGGCTGCATCATTGCATTATGCACAGAGACCTGGTTGTGGGAGTTCTCACAAGCAATATGCTGGAAGCACTGACTCAAGGGTGTGGATCTGCACTAAATTTGCAAAATTGTCTTGAAAATTTACCAGCCCAAGCAGAAAATCCATTCATCCATGCTTATGATGATGGTAATGAGGAAAAAATACTGTATTTGCATGTGGGAGGAGGGTAGAAAAATAGTTTTCTTGGAAGAAATAAGCAAGATGAGAAGATATTTGTAAGGTTATGTTATATGATATGTAAACAGAACAAGTAATTTTTTGTTGGATTCCTGCTGAAAGCTAAATGATTTTTTTATTCATGGACTGCAAATTCAATTATTTTTCAGGCTTTCAAATGATGAGTCTTCCCCCCCCCCCGCCCCGCTTTTCCACTTGCCATATGCAACAGACTGCATGTCTGTCTGTCCATCCAGGCACTCAGTCTTCCTTGGAGCACGCAAAAGTGAAATTTTTAAATGAAAGTTTGTTTTCAGTCACGTCACAAGTATGTGTCTGTCATGCAACTTGAAGTATAACAGAAAAAATGTGCTCAGTATTGTATGATAACATGTGAGAAGGATGTAAAGGAACAATAAGGTGCTGCTTTTTAGAAACCTGAACCTCTGGTCCAACCATTGGAAAGAAATTCAGTGAAAAACGCATGGAGGTAAAAATATGACAATGATATACTCAGTCTAAATGCTGCTTAGCATAACTTATCTGGCATTTCCAAGGTTGTGTGGTCAAGGTTTGTTTTTAATAAAAGACATGTATTCTTAATAAGGTGATACACATCTTAAAAATAATCAAGTGGCAGTGAGCCATTGGCTATAATGCTAATTTCTTCTTGGTAGAGGAAATTATCTTGCTGGAAGTCTGAAGCTGATCGTTATTGGGAGAGGAGATAAGGGTGTAAATGCTAGCAGGTTATTGCGATACTATAGCTTTGTTTTCTGTTCCTGACAAAATTTCGTAACTTACTATCCAGAAGAAAAACCCATGGAAAATAAACACTGAAATTTGGTGCAAGAAAACTTTCTGTTTGAAAAAAATAATTGTCTTGTGTTTTCAGAGTATGTGTGGAAACCCTGTTACCTGATGGAGTACTGTTTTGCATTGACTGCCTTGCACATAAGTATGACGTTGCAATGGATGATGTGTTAGGTGATGAAAAACTGGTCATGCATGTACAGAGCATTTCTCACTGGGCACCTGCTAGCATAGGACCTTACAGTCAGTCCATCAAGGTAGGGAATCTTTGTTACTTCATTTGAAATGTATGTCATTTTACTGAAACGAGTACAGTTATAAAGTCTCCTTCTCTCCAATCTGAATGTGCAAAAGAAAATGTGTAAAGAAAAAAAAAGGGGGGGGGGCATTTTTAATTTTAAGTTTTAAAACTTAAGGACAAAACGAAATCTCAGCCCGCATCAGTCTTTCATTTAACCTTTCATAAGACAGGTTAAATTATTCTTTGCAGAGAATCTCAAGAACAGACTACATTTGTTGTATGTTATAAGAACAAAGAATTATGTTGAACGTACACTTTCATAATTTGCTTAGAATATAAACAGAATTTGGGAACATCTGAGGGTATTTGAAATTTCTTTGCTTAAAGCGAGCAAGTTTTTTATAGGTAAGTCAATTCTAAAATGCTTATTTAATGAAATCACTGTTGAGGTTCCTGGTACTGTTTAACTGTTTAAATGCACAGCAAAGTTGAAGAACTATTCTTTTTTTCAAATTAATAACAAACTGAATAGAATATTACATACTATTTAAAAGTATGAAAAAGAGGCAGTAAAGTATTGTAGAAAAGTGGGCCAAAATTTGAATAAAAAGCTTTTTTCTTAATATGGTACCTCTTGCCTAGCTAGTACCATTCTGACAGTTCATGAAGTGTCTCACCTTTTCTGTTGCACAAAACGTGCATATTCCTTTCTTACCATCGCTCCTCTTGTGTAATACATTGGTCCAAATTATTGTGTTGTGCAAACTGATCAGTTTAAATTTCATGAAATTTCTTTAGATCTACAAACACACCTAGTATAATAGTCATGGAATTGCACTTTGTTTTGTCTTTGTACCATTTTATGGAAAATTAAAAGCTTCCTTAGGTGGGTTTTCAGAACTTCCTCGGACTCTGTATGGTCAGGTTTTAAGCTCTTCAGGTGACCGGCCGAAGTAAAGCCCTTCAGTAGGTTTTAGGAATAGAATATATTTTCCAGAATAAATAAGGAAGGGACAAAAGTGGGATTTTTTTAAGCTTTATATTCAACAAAAATTATTTGAAATTATAATACTTTCATGATGATGAAATGTTGATCAGTTTTGTATGTTTGAGGAACAGAAGTTTAGCAATCTTAAAACAGTAAATAGTTATTACCCTTATATTGTGTATCTGTAGATTTTGTCATTTGCTTGACAAAAATTGGACAATTAAATTGTCTTTTCAGTCCAATATGAAGTTTGGTGGACACTGAAGAATCATCATGTATTTTAGCACAGTGTTTTTGCTAAGTTTAGAATAGGCCAAGAACTGTAATATTTAGGGTATTTCAAGTTGGAATTCATGTGCACTGACATTTAAGAGTGGAGCTGGCAGCGGAAAGGTGTAGGTAGTTCATGGAGACTATGGAATTCACGCTTCAGGCTCAACAAATCACTCAGCGGAGCATCACTTCAGTTCTGCAGGGAATTTACAGGAACATGCCAACAGTGCTATGAGGACAAAAAGTAAAAATTTGAAATTTACCGTGATAATGTCCTGACCTTAGTTTGATAGACACCAAGAAAGAGTGGCAGAATGAAATTAGGATTTTCAAAGTATTTTTAGCAAAATCAAAAATTTTTCCTCTTTTGGGCTTTACATTCTTTAAAAAAACTCACAAACTTCAATGTTTCTACTTGGAAGGAGTAGATATAAACTGTTGTAAGACACAATATGGATGACTTTCTTACAATTAAGAAAAAACTGATCATTTAATATATTTTTCTTGGTCTGCCTCTTCTATTGATTCAGAAACCTCTGCCAATCCTTATGTCTATGTCAGCAATTGGTATTTAAGCTACATCAGAGTTATTGTAAAGGCTATGCTGCTGATCTCAATAATGTATTACAAGTGCTCTGATTATCTCCTTCTAATGGTAGTACCACGGACTGTCTAGGCTATTCAGTCTGGGAATATGTGGTTTGCCTTCCTCCAGATCTTTGTGTCACAGTGGGCACCAGCCCAATTTGTACTGGTCATTGGCTGTAGCTTGGTATTTTTACCAAAGGTACTTTGTGGTTTTACTTCTCAGTGTTGTTAATCAGATCATTATTTTATTTTCCTGTTTTAGTTTTGTTTTGCCAATGGATTAGAGGATTGGTCAAGACTAAGCAGTAATGGGTAGCTTGTATAGAAACGGCTTGCTTACTGTCTTCACGAAAGCTCACAATGCAGCTGTACATCAGGAAGTTAAACGTGAAGAAGCACTAGAAAGCAGTTTTGGGGGGGCCAGAAGTTTATACTGAGATGATTATTTGTTTTGTGAGAACATTCTCTGAGCTTTTATTAACTGTGAGCATAGTTCATGAAAATAATAATAATGAAAAAGCTCAATGCAGCTGAAACACTAACCACAAATACTTATCTAAGAATGCATGGAAGGTTGACAGTGTTTGTACCAGATGTTCTTCTAATACATTAATGTGATTTAAAAGTCTGTTTGCACTTACAGTTTGTATGCTTTGGCAAAGTTGAGAAAATATTTTTCTATCTGGAAATGAACAAATAAACTGTCACAGTAGAATTTATCTTACTCTTATATTCTACAATAATTTAATATATTTTATATGCATACTGGCATATATGTATCTATGACTTGATTTTGTCTGTTGAAGTTTTCAGCTTTTCCTTGTGACCTCAGTTTTTTCCCTCTTGACAGCTGCCAAATCCCAGTTTCATCCATCCTTCAGGCATGTTTTTCTCAGTTTTCT
>VZSF01006871.1:134628-249628 GCA_013398295.1 Chionis minor | reverse complement strand
CTTGCATTGTGAAACAGTGCTCTAGCTTTTGCATTAAGGTAGCAACTTTATCCTTTCCTTCAACTGTAGTGTAAAGGAGCAACTCTTTGCCTGGTGGGGTTTGTTTTGTTTTGTTTTGTTTTGTTTGGTTTGGTTTTGTTTTGTTTTGTTTTGTTTTGTTTCTTTTGAGGGCAAGAGGGAGGAATCGTATAGACGCTGGAATTCCTTCAGTCCTGGACAGTGACTTTCCATCTGACTTAGGGTCTATCCTGCAGACCATAATTTGACTCTAAAACAATGTGATGTATTTCATTCTTTCTAATTGTGTGGCTTAGAAAGCTATGCATTCATTGTGCTAGCTGTTGTAAATCCCAGGTAAATTTTTAATTCAGAACCGTGAATGTAACACAAAAAGAGAGTAGCTTAAAAGCTTGCTCTATAGACCTGTGAGAGCTTTTTTGTTGCTTAATAACAAATAACCTTTTTCAAATAATCTCAGACAGCATTTTCCCTTACCAAAGAGAAAGAGGACTTAACATTTTTGTGGTTTGGACTTCTACCTTCTGACAGCTCTCAAGCCTTATATGCTCAGCATGAGTAACCTTATGTTTACTGATAAACCAAACTATTTTTTTGTGTTCTAATAAAGCTATAAGCCTGTGATTACAACTTAATTATTGGCAGATGTGATTACTTTTCCTGATAATGACACCTAAGAAGGCCGGTGGCCTGCCATTTAGCAGTATTATGGAAATGTGTTGTTCTTGTACTAAGTCTATGAGCAGTTACATGTGAATTTACCTCTCTGTGTGGGAGGAATCCCATTGAGTTCTGCTCATATACTTAAATTTTATGTATAAGAATTTAATTTATGGGTGATAAGCTTGGAACATTTATATTAATGGAAAACCTGCCTGGGATTTAGTAATGAAGATGAATCATAAGTTGCTTGATTTCTATGAGCAGCCCATTCCAGGTAACTACTTGTTCCCTCCATTTGACGTGAGTATCATACTTTCCAAGCAACTGAACATGTACAATGCATGACTGAGTGTGTGCTGGTAATCATATTTCCAGTTCTTCTAAGATTTGCCTTGATTTTTCCAGGCACAATCCCTTGGTATCTGAAAGGTTTTATTTAAATTAAAATATATATTTTCCTACTTAGCCTTTTTTGTGAGCAGCCTTGTTTTTTCTCATCTAGCCCCCATCAAGTCCAAAAAGAATGTTTCATCTTTTTGAACATTGCATAGTGTGGAAAGGGAGAGCCTCTTTCCAGATATCTCTGTAATCAAAGGGCACATACACTATGTAGTCTTCCAAGTCACACCAAGCCAATTCCAAGGCAAGAAGATCTTCAGCATCATGTTTTGAAATCCAGCTGAGTCTCTTCAGCAACCTATGATGTCAGTGGTATGCTGACGTTGGTGACATGCTCATTCTGGTACCTTCTACCCAAATGAAAATCTTTAACATAGCATTAGCAATATATCAGAAACTATGGCTCTTTGGACCAGTAAACGATGGACAGTCTTCTTTCATGATGTCCCATTGTAATTTAAATGTATGAACTTCACTGCTTTCTGCTTGCTGATCCTATTGTTGCAAGGGAATCCATCCACTCTATTTTATGTACTGTATTTCTACAGGCATAAGAAGCCTGTTTCCTAGGTTCTTTAAGGGAGGCTGGTGCCAAAGATCAGTTTGAAATTTTGCTTTAAGGTAAAACGAATAAAAAGGAAAGCAACTGTGTAAGAAATAGCCATAGCAATATCTAATCCCAATCTTACTCTGCAATATTATCAGCCTAAACAGGCTATCCAGTTCTGTCCTTGGCAGAGACCAGTGTTTCTGATGTATGAAACATAAGAATAATTATTGTTAGGCAGAGAATGAGAAGATTTTTTCTTTTTCCCATATTCTTCAAAAAAGCATTTTGAATCCATTCCCAGTGCTATTGCTTCATATGAAAAATGCCAGGAGATCACTAATATCATCAGAAACATAGGAGTAAAAATGTTATGATGGACAAAATTGCCCCTTCAACTGCTTTACTGATTGTCTTAGAAAAAGATTTGGCTTTGTAATTACCAGCAATAAATAACACGATCAGAAACTGTCACTGAGAGAAGTTCTTTAGAATCCCTAAGATTTGATGTCCAAGTAGTGATTAAGCCAGAAACAACAAAAGGCACAGTTGTAGTTATGATAAACCATGAGAACTGTGTAAATGAGGCCGTCAGTAATGGCAAAAGCTTGCAAAGAGAGTGTTTAAAGAGATCATCAGTTTACTTCATTTTGAGATTGAAGAAAAAGTATTCACCCTGACTCACAACTACTTCTCTTCATCTTTTATCCTTTGGATTATTTACTAGCTTTCTCAGATCCACAAACAAGGGAACCTGGGCAGGTCTGCTACTATAGGCTCCATCTACTACTCCTCCATGCTTGAAACCCTCACCAAAACCTCAGTCCCTTTTTATGCATACAGCAAGTGTTCCACAGAGGACAAGAGAGAAAAAAAAATCTGTACCAAACTGCTAAAAGATGTAATGCACGGTCAGACCCTTAAATAAGACATTTGTTCTGAGCAGAACACTTGGTATGCTCATCTCAGTCATCTGAAGGGGGTGTTTAATCAATAAAAAAACTCTTGTGAAAAGAGCCACCCAAATACAATGTTAGGAATTACTTACTTGAAAGAAGATGGCATTACTGATCCTAAATCCTTAGCTGTCATGTACCATCCATCGGTGGAACTTTTAGAACATCATTACACAGTTACAGTCTATAACAGAAAAAACATCCTACTTTGAAAGAAAAAATAAAAATATCTTCCTAGAAAAATCTTCTCAGAACCACCCATCCTAGTGTTCAAAACAGCCCTCTAGCCTTGCTGAGCTTATCGGTAGACGCAAACACTGTAATACCAAATACACTTAATAGATCAAGAGTGTGCTTGAGCTTGAAATGGAAAACTTGCCAAGACATTTCTAAAGTAAATAATCCCTACAACAGACCTATTTAATTTCTTTGTATGCTATACCAGTACTTCGAGGGTTGTAATATATTTCGAGTGCTTTCATGGTAACTTTGCAAGTGAAACTGAGCCAACAGTATGCCCCAGAGTGAATGGTGTAGGAAGTCTGTAAAGAACAAAAAGTATCCAGGTGAACTTTTCTAATTAAAAAAATCATTCTATAATCTCTCAGTCCAGATCCTTAAGGGAAACTCATAAAAATATCTTCAGAAGATGAAAATAAGAATTCAAATTTGTAATTCTACAGTAATTTTTAAAAAGTAATTCTCCTAAAAATATGCAGTAGTTTTGTTGTGCACTGTAATCTTCCTTAACTTCTATATGCTTTAGATGCTATAACCTAGCTGTCGTCTTTTCTCCTAAGCAGTATCTTCTCGTTGTCCCCCTTTACCTCCTCTGCTGAAATCTCCTCACCTCCATAGTTTCCATTGTTCTTATAAAGATAGTACAACTGGTACTTCATACACCTTGTATTTAGCTTCAAAAGCTGTTGCATTTGTTTCAGACCAATCACCGAAATTACTTCCTATCAGAGCACCCCTTATTCGTGCTTTTTGCTGTTTCTTCATGTTCTACTTCAGTATGTTTTAAGGGAGGGATCATAATCAGGGTTCTGCCATCTTTTTCAAAATTATGTATTCACTATTGGCAAATTTATTTGGTTCCTCTACATTGTCTTTGCATTTTGGCACCACAAATCTTCCATCCCCCATTCCAGTTTGTTTTTGTTTGTGAATTTGATGCATGAAAGCCTGAGGGTTGAGCTCAGTAACTGAAACATTGTCTCTTTCTCTAGAGGTTCAGTTATGTGATTATTGTGACAGGTTTGAAGTGCTCATGTTCTTTCTCTTTGAATTTTCACTAGGTTAACTGTTTGTGAGCCATGCCATGCCCTAGATATTTCATCCCTAGACATTCTCTAACATACACAGAAACAATGTGTTGGTTCTTTGTGTTGCTGGTATTTCTTGTGACTAGCTTTGCCCAAATTCCACTTGTGAGGATGCCTTGTGTTACTCTGTACTTACTGGGATGCTCACATGGACCAACCTTTCTTCCCTCTTTGCTTGTTTCCTACAGCTATCCTTATACTTGTTAGTTCATAATAGACCCCTTCTGCTGTAGTCCAGTTTTATGGTTATATCCAAAACTTACCAGATGTTACTAGACGTCAAGTTAGTAATTTCTTCCCCTTTACTTCTCTGCAGAAGTACTTTTCTACTGAGACACCATCTCCTGATAAGTGTAGCTTTGCTTTTTCTATAGCACTGAAAGTAAGTTCAGGCTAAACTGATTGTGATAAATTGGTGCCCTCCATATCATTACACACTGAAAAAGTATTGAACTTCAAAAATACATCAAACTTCTTTTTTCCAGCCAGCTTTTGATACTTTGGTTCTGGCATCTATTTTAAATGTGAAGCCTCTTTGCTTTTAGCTTTTTTTTTACTGCTGAAAACGTGGTCAGTTGAGTTGGGGAATTGAATCCAAAGCACTTTGCTGCTCTTCAGAGTGTTTTCTTTCTTGCACTTTCAATGCAAGTAAATCACATGGCATCTATCTTCCTCAGGCAGTGCCTGTTGCCTAGAGAGCCTGTATGGGTTGTTTCTGTGGCTCTTGGTGAGATCATCTACCTTTTAAGGACCTAGATTTTTAGCTGTTTTCCCCCCCATTCTTTTTGAATTCCAGGGAGCAGTGCGGAGCCTGTGTCTGCGACTGGCCAGGCACCACCAGCTCCACAGTGTCTGGGGGACATTGGAGTGAGCTCAGAGGGGATGATCAGAGGGCTGAAGCACCTCCCCTGTGAGGACAGGCTAAGAGAGTTTGGGTTGTTTAGCCTGGTGAAGAGAAGGCTGCAGGGAGACTTTATAGCCCCTTCCAGTACCTAAAGGGGACCTACAGGAAAGCTGGAGGGGAACTTTTTACAAGGGCCTGTAGCGATAGGACGAAGGGGAACAGTTTTCAACTGAAAGAGTGGAGATTTAGATTAGATATTAAGAAAAAAAAATTTTACTGTGAGGGTGATGAGACAGTGGCATAGATTGTCCAGAGAAGATGTGGATGCCCGGTCTTTGGAGGTGTTCAAGGCCAAATCGGGTGGGGCTTTGAGTAACCAGGTCTAGTGGCAGGTGTCCCTTCCCATGGCAGGGGGTTGGCACTAGTGATCTTTAAGATCCCTTCCAACCCAAATCATTCTATGATTTTATGACCACAAATAATTGTCATTCTTCGATTTCTGTTGACCGAGCTTCCTTTTGCTAGTGTAAAAACTTGATAAAAATCATTCTTTCAAGACAGCATTATCATCTGCTGTCTGTTGTTAGAGAGGCACAGCTTTTGACTCAGCATAACGTTTTAGGGATTGAACACATTTTATCACTGGGTTCAATTGTACTGTTTCTCACCATAAACTCTGTCAGCCATACAAAAAACCAACCTTGAAATCCTGTGAGAGAATTCTGTTTCGGAACATTCTCTTAGTAGTTCTTTCTAATTAGACAGGAAAACATTTTCAAAAAAAGGTAACATCTCTTAGTCAACCTGACTGTTGCATTTTAGGGCAGCTTAAAATGGAAAAGCCAAGCTTTCCTGCATGACTATGCCAAGAGATTTACTGATTTTAGGCGTAAAGAGTCCAGAATTCGATGTCTCTGCACCAGAGACCAACTTTTGACATCTCAGATCTGTTTCCAAGGCTAAGCAAAGTGTTTTCAAGGGTTTATGTGTTTTTCCTCCATGTCTGTTACTCATTTTAAGTTAATTTCTGGTTATTTGTCTTCTGTTGTACTTCCAAATGGTAGTTGTATTCTGAGTTTCTGGTGACTTAGTCATACTGATTCTGGAATGTTAATATATGAAAGCATGTTTTATATGACATTTTGTCATGCATTGCTTCCTGAACCACTTCTCTTTTTCAGTAAGCACAATGAAATAACATTGAGGCTTTTGTAACTTGTGGTTACAGTCCAGGCATGGTTCAAAAATAAGAATTTTGGCTCCAAAGTTCTGGTCAAGTTCATGTTGTATAATAAGATACCTTTTTAGAGAAATTACACATTCACTGTCAAGTAAGTAAGATTATCTTTCTCTCAGTTATTATATGGTGTTAATGTGACTTGCTTCTTCTCTTCGTATTTGGAGCTGTATATCAGTGTTGAATTAATTTTCCCCTAAATATACTAAAAACTATTTGTGAAATATTTTGTGGTCCTTAGAGATGAAAAGTACTGTGTAAACGTAAAATGATTTGTTAGTATTAGGCAAAGAAGTTATTTTATTTTCTAATAATTTTTTATGTTTGTTTTGCTGCGATTCTTAGCAGTTACATTTGGTGAGAGATTTTTTTTTACTGGTATGATGTATTTGTTTTCTTTCTTTCTTTCCTTTGCCATTTTATTCCCTCACCTTAGTAATCTGAAAGAGAAAGAGACTTCTTCTGTCAGAAGCAAGCGTGTTTCCTAAATTCACAAGCTTTGTATTATAAGGCATCTGTTACATTGGAATGCATTTTGATTTTTCCGGGCATTTGAAATTAATTGGTAGCAAACAGAAGAGAAGTATGTGTACATATATGAGTTGATAGTGAAAATAGTCCCAGTTCAGATACACATCTTGATTATTAAATATTGCAGGTTCTAATATGTTAATATTAGAATTACATTTGTGTTCAGTTCTCCAGTTTACTTTAAGAATGTTCCAGTTTACTGTTAAAACCTAATTAATTTCTGTGAAAAGATTTGTTATAATTCCACAGAAGGGTACCTTATATAATACATCTCAAAATTCAGTTTCATGATATTAAATATTTGTGATGAGGATTATTTTAGCAAATTGTGTCTGTCATCTACATGTCTAATGATCGTTGATTCCTCTGTTTATGATAATTATTACCAAACCATCCAGTAACATAACATTAAAGCTTGAGTTAGTAAATAAAAAACATTGTTTAATTGTGCAGGAAAAAGTTTACAAGTAAGTATCTACAAAAGAGAATTAAAATCTTGGAGCAAATGCTTACAATTAATTTTTAAAAAAGTTGTAATAGATGCATGAAAGAAAGAGAAGTATTAACACAAAAGCACAGAAAAATGAAAATATCCTTTAAATACACGTGTCTTGAACTTTTAAGTTTCCTAGAGATTCTACTGCTCTTTATAAAATATTGTAATACAGTGTAATTACTGGGGGTTTTTAAATGGTCCTCTGATAATGCTCTCCTCTTTTTTTTTAAAATCAGGACTCTTGGTAAAGAAGGGTAGGATAATCGCTGGCATATCTGTAGAGGCATCAACTTTTAAGATAGAATTTTAATGCCAATCTGAATCCAGATCTATAGGATGAACTGGGTTAGCCGTATGCTTAACTTTTAGTTTAATATTAATTCCTAGTATATATGCCAAGAGTTAGATGTAACTTTCCTTTGTACAGACTTACTACAATCCAAAATAATCAATAGATGTAGATAAAATACACTATATCACTGCTGTCTCCAATTATATTTCTGCTTCTTGTTCCTCATACTGCACCATGGACCTGTAATTGTAGTGCAGTGTAAGAATTACTGTAATACAATCCTTTATACATTAGTCCATCCTAAAAGTACCAATACTCCTTATCATTTTAAATGCCAACCATTGCTACTGGTATTGGACACTGAGACGGTGGTAGTATATCTAGTGCTAAATAGTTGTGGTAGAGCATACTTATATTGTAGTCAGTGGGATTTTCCTCTTAACTTCAGTGGGTCCAAGAGCTGACAAAGGTGCAAGAGGAAAGGGAAGAATGAAAAGGAAAATAGCAAGCAATAACATTAAGAGGGAGAAGGTTGCAAAGAACCAAACAATAATGAAATGCATCAAATAAAACAGAGTAGACATTGAAAGGTTAAAGCTATGGGTTGAAAAGGGAATGTTGGCAAAGGTCGGTTAAGAAGAGGTTAGCTGTAGAATTATAAACAAAAGAAGAGATGAAAAGAAACCCGAAACTAAAACGAGTCAGACAGAAAGTAGGCAAAGTGGAGAGAAATGAAGAGAGAGAAGGAAATTCATCCTGCTGGAGATAGTTTCTCCTGTCACTCACAGATAAGTATTGCCTCTAGAAAGGTCAGTTCAGGCATTGCCAAATGACAGAAGTGATAGGGGAGAACCACATCATCTGATATAAGGTGAGTACAGTAGGGCTCAAGATGTAATTTTTATCATTGGTAGGACAGTGTTTACTTTGACAAATCTATGAATTCCGCCTTGAAATTTGTGGAGAGTTCTGGTGAATAGGACTAACCATTTTTTTTTCTGCCATTTCTGGAATCACAAATTTCTCACACCAAAATGCATAGTATAGCATGTTCTCAAGTGGCCAGAATGTTGAAGCCTAAGAAAGAAATTCATATGAAAAGAAGTACTGAATACCATAATTATACTTTGGAAATTAGGTAATGTAGTTAGTTAAGAAATGGCTTGTGAAGTCTTAACTTACTTAAAAACTATCCTTCGTAAAACAGATCACGTCTTCTATAAAGAACACGCATTGTCTTGTTTCAGAGGAGATGTTGCTCCTGACTTCAGTACTGTGCCAAGAACAGAACTCCCGTTTCAGGTTTTTCTTTCTACATTTATGCTTCCTTTCATCCTGTTAATCGAGTGTTTGGAATTTGGGGTCTGTAGCTTTTTATAGAAATTAGCGCTTGGTACTACTGACAGTAACAACAGGGAAAATACCCAAATGCCAGGTTACATACAAAGCTTCAGGATTTCGTTTTTGTGGAGGTTAAAGTTGCCATACATTTTTGATCCAGTAGATGATGTTAATAATTACCTCATGTTGCGGCGTTTTCCTTGCATAATTGACAAAATAGATAGTGAATCCTTTAGTTTGTTTTGTTCTTTCTATATTTGTTAGTCACATGAGGTAATGTTGAATTTGTAGTTAATTTCCTTTTACTTGAGCAAAACTGTTTTACTGGGTAATTTCAGATTATATTAACAAATAGAAAGGGCATTACAGAAAGAAAAGAAAGCAGCATGATAAACGTTGTGACCTAGTGAGAAACAGTATGGCATGCATAAAGGACTGCTGCATTAAATGGAGGAGGGGGAGAAGGAAGTGGGTAATTATTTGTAGCAGTGCTTTTACTGTTGTTGGAATGAGACAGACTAACAGTGGCAGCAGTCATTTTGCTGAATCAAAGTCCATGTTAGTCGCATTATACACTGCCACAAAAGGTTGTTAAGGCTGGTATTAGCATGTACCACTGAGGACACAGGAAGGACTCGATCTGTCACACTAAATCGCCTTCTTGCCCTCAACCATTGAAGTCTCCAGCTCCTCTGACATGTTCTTTCATTAATGGCCTGGCCTTGACAACTGATCCTAATTGCCTCTGAACCGCACTTCATGTATTATTGGTGTCTGCCTGCCCTGGTTCATGTCAACAAGCCGCAGCATGTGCAGGGTGTGCCCGGTGCCTTTTGCTCAAATGATGCTCACATAGTCATTTACCTCTGAGGGTTTGGATCTCGCTGGGAATGAAGTATAAAGCTAAAGATCTTCCTGTCTCTTCTTAGTAGTACTTTAATGTGGATCCGTGCTACGTACTTATTAGGCATGTATGAAGACTCAGTAAAGCATCAAGCCAATTATGCAATATTCCATTAAAGCATAGACTGTAAATGCAAAATAAAACTTGTCTGCATTTTAGTTACTGAGTAAGTGTTTGTTTATTCATTCTGAAAAGCTTATTCAACTAGAAAGTATGGCTTACACTTCAGTTTTCATAAATAAAAATTCCGTTCTAATTTGAAGTAATAGTATAAAAGAATTGTTATCTGCAATATTGACAGAGTTCCTGTAGATTGAAATGTTCTGGCCATATAAATCGGTAGGAAAAGGATCCCATTAGTCGAGATGTAAATTAAAGCAAAAGCTATTTAAAAATCTTAATGTTCTCTCCTTTTCAATGAAACAGCTTCATAAATATATTTATTAATATTTCTGAGAATGTTTTTAAGACATGCACTTCATTTCATAAGGCAATAATTTTTTTCTTCATTCTAAACCCTTTTAATTTTCAGTCTCGCAGATGGCAAAAACCGTGATACATTTTAATTCTCCGTCTGCAGTATGCATTGTATTTTTACCGTGAAGTTTTATTTTTAAATTGATAATACCATAACTGTCTGCCCAAAACATTTCTATATTTTAAGCATGGCTATGATTTAAAACTTGTATCATTTCTTATAAGATTTTCTATGATTACCTCAGTCATCGAGAAGACAATAATTTGAATGGGGAGCCTTTTAAGCATGCAAGTTCTACCAGTGATAATAAAAAATAAATCACAGAAACTCTTTGGTGCTAGGTATCATTTAGCCTAATCTAGACAGTGACATTTGGGCCACTAACAGCATAATCATAGTTATTGCTACAAATTGCTCCATGTTTGAGTTTTAATGTTATAAGTAAATTATGCCACAGGATAAAATATATGCTTCTTTGGGAATTAAACATGTTTATTTCAGCAATGTGGATATGGAATACTAGGCAGATGGCAAGTTTCTTTCATGTAGTAATACTGCCACCTTCTGAGCCAGTAAAGAATGATTCGGAGATATAGCTGGTTTCTATCCTAGGGACTTTCTGAAGAATGTGTTGCGGGTTGGCTGTTTACTTTGAGTCAGCAGCGTAACCTCCTAAAGTCAGAAGTGCTCGAGACCAAAAATTGCCTGAAACCTATTGCTGAAATTGTTTCAAAATCCACTCTGGGAGGTAATTTAACTTTTCATGGAGATTGCACTCCTACTGTGAAAGTCTGGCAGACTAGAAGAAATAGGCAGAAAAAGTCTGTGGGGAAAATTTTGTTAAAAATGCTTTTCTACAGATGTACTACCACTGAAGTCCAGAACCAAAAAATCATTCTTATTCACTATACCCTGTCAAAAGACTGATCCTGAGTTAAATCTGATGCAAGAATTACATAGGAGGAAAGGTTGCTCAGTGGTTTTAGGGCAGAGGTGGCCACAGCTGGGATTAGAAGATGAAGGGGATTGTGAATGTTCTTTCACCATCATTCATTCAGACAACGTGCCCTTCAGCAGAACAGCAAGCCCTTCTGATTTTCTCGAATTAGGAAGATTAGCATGAAGCGCATAATGCGGGATGATGGAATTTGTCATAATTTGCATTGTCCTGGAAAGATTCAGTTTGATAGAGCGATGCATCTCAGAGCATGTCATGTCCCACGGGCAGGTCATGGAGGAAGCTTGGCAGAAATAATTTTGCGATATGTGCATCAGTTGTAAATGCCTCATAACCAATTTGTCAAAAAAGAAAAAAAAAAAAAAAAAGAAACAAAGTGGAGGTCAGGAGAGTTGAAGGAGGTGGGCATTTGCCCAAACACATGTGGAAGTTAGATATGGTAACGGTAAATTAGACTTGTGTCATTTTGGAATAAGACATGATTACACACAATAAATGAACACTTTGACTAGATGCTTGACAGGTTACTGGTACAATTTTTGTTTCTACAGTTTGTAAGAAGGGTAGATCTTTCACTAATAGTGTTATGAAGTTTATTTGTGAAAATTCCTTTCAGAAATTATCAGACACAAGAGCTTCAGGATCAGTTTTCTGAGCGATTGCTTCTGACCTTGATAATGTTCCCAAACTGCAGATAGAAAAGGATAATCAGCATGTAGTTGACAAAACGGACATGACAGTGTTACTTATATGCTGCGGCATTTCTGGAAATAGGCATGTAGAATTCAGACAGGCAAGGGGAACACACTTATTTACAGTAGCATAGCAAGAAGAAAAGGTCCAATGTCATGAATTGACCATGGTTTATTTATGGACCATCTGACAATGAAGCAACAGTCTTTGATATTTAGAAATCTCTTCTGCCCAAGAACATTATAACTAGTGCTCAATAGGTTATGTTATTTATCATTTCAATATCTGGTTCTACTTGAGGAAGACATTTTGCAATGTCTCCTTTATTTGTCTTTCTTTATACATTTCAAACAACAGATTAATGCCGGTGGTTCAGTAACACTGATCTTTTGTGACAGTTGAGCATTTGCAAGTTGAGGGTCTAATAACAAAATCAAAATAAAAAAGGGAAAAATAAAAAGGAAATTGTCACTTCTAAGGACCTACTTTCCTGTCCGTGGGATTCAAATAATTCTTCCTACCTGAGGTTCATCGTCAGTTGGTTATTATTGTAGAATTCTGATTTTTGAAAACTGAATTACCTTAGGGTACAACTCAACATAAATACATTTTTCAACACCTGCTATGTGGAATCAAGATACATGTGAAGCTAATAATACTGCACTATTATAATTTGATCAAGTACATTGGTGTGGATTTTTTGGAGGAAAGTATTTAAAGGGTTCTGCATAAAAAACACATTTTAATAATGTCAGCCCAAACCATTCAAAATAATTTTTGTCAGCAAAATAGTAGCTCTCTGTGTAGGTCTTGTAAGTTCTTGATCTCTTTTCCATAGTTTACAGACAAATTAAGTTTTCAGACAAATTGCTATGCTAGTCACAGATCATAATCGATGTGTAGTACCAGTGAAGAAAAATATGATTTCTGTAACAAGAAAAGGTTCCTATGTTTTGCCTACAGATTACAAAAAATGAGCTAATCTTTTATTGAATTGGAACCCCATATTCTATATTATTTAGTATTGCACTGTACATGGTGAAAGAAAACAATCTTTAGAAGCTGGAGTGTTTTTATTACTTTGTCGGTGATACATGCTGATTCTATTTTTTAAGTGACAGAATAAATAATCTTTGCATCTCTGTATTTAAAGGTTGGTCAATGTTTTATTCTTAAGATATACTCTGGTAACTTCTGAGAGAAAAGCAACAAGTGTTCAGATTTTGTATTTTTTTTACTGACGTTTCTCCGAAAATGTTTTGCAGTGCCTGCTAGCCACTTCACTTTAGTCATATAGCTTGGCTTTGAGTTTTGAGGGCTGATTGTGATGAGTGAACAACTTTGATTTAGTAAGTGATCTTTAAAACCCTCAAAACAAAGAATCACAATTGATAGTCTTTTCCTGTGTGACTTAATTATAGAATATAGAAATACATCGTCTGGCGATATGAGAACTCCTCAAAACACACAGAACTTATAAAAAAACTGTAATAGCTTTGAAACTTTCCATTTACCATTACTATTTAATTGTTTGTATTCATTTAATCTTGATAAAGAATTTTAAATCAATATTTTTACATTGGGCCTCTTTGTGAAGTTTACTTCTAGTATCTGGTTATGGATCTAAAACATGTCCAGAGGTTTCTTATGTAAAGTTTTCTCTATATTTACCATTTCTGATCCTGAGAGTTCATTAACCACTCTTTATAGTAACCATGTAGTATCACCATGGAATTCAGTAGCTTATTATGTTGGGTAGAGTTCGTACATTTCCTTTTTCTATTACCTTTGAGAAAAGGCAGTGGTTGATATGGGATATTCAGGGTCACTGTCATTCAAATGGAGAACATTCTAAAATGAATAAAATCCTGAAAAGTATGCTGTGTCTGAAGAGCATATATTTCTAACTAATAGTTAATATACTGTGTGGGAAGATACTCAAAATCTAATTCTTTTCTGTGAAACCATACCCTTCTAAAACTACTAATGTGAAAGAAATGAGGTGATGTTTTAAAGGAAGGAGAGGAGGTCATGAGGGGAAAACTGGGGACTTTTTTCTAGATTTATAAGGTTTTCAGAGGGAACACATACTCAAAGTGGTTCTTCTCTTCTACATTTCCATTATCTTTTTCCATGAATTTCTTTCTTAGCTTTCATGTCTGGAAATCTTCAGAGAAATTAATAGAGAGAATACTTTTGCAGACATGTGAAGTGTTGTTTGAAAATTACTTTGCTGTAAAGGGATTTTGTCCATTGACTGTCAGTGACTTCCAATGTAGTTTATCAGCATGTATGAAAAACCCCACAGTTTTGTTTTTCCAGTCATTCATGCCACAGGTTCAATCTAGGAATGGGGTGGTTGATCTATGTTCTTTCTATTCTTACCGTTCTTAACTAAAAGATTCTTCGGATTCAATTCTGCTGTAATATTCTTGTATGTATCCCTGTCTCTTTCTGATTACTTATACCTTCCTGTGTAATTTTGAACTTCTGAATGGGGAATTAATCAGAAGATAATGAAAATCCCTTGTCTCAAGGCAGAGATTGGAAAAGTCTTGTGGTTTTAACATCCTCAATAGCTGGGCCAGTCACCCAAGTCAAGAGACAGCAGAGAGAATGGAAGACAAGAGAACAAAAAGGACATATGGAGAGGCAATTCCTTCTGATAATCACTTGGAGATAGGTCTTTTACTGGATTTAATGTTTCTGACCAGTGAGACTTTGGGTTTGATCCCTTGAGAGCCATGTTTTAACTTTCTGTAAAAGCAGACTAGTGCAAAACAGGCCTAGTGCAGCAGTAAGGTATGGATCTTTATGACTTGTTTTGATATCAGATTAGGGGACATAAATCTGAAACCTTATGATGTCGTATAATAAGTCACTTTTTCAGGGAAGCAATTTATATAAATAATAACTGCCCTGCAATTACGTAACTACCATAAAACACCAGAGACAACCTAAATATTTAAGTGATTTTCTTTGTTGGAAATTCATAACTTAGGCTTCTGTTTTAAAATTCTCCTAGACTGTTTGTGAGTTCTCTAAAAATTTATAAAGACTTAGTAAAAAGGGGAGGAGGCACTCATTCCCATTTCAGTAGACACAGAAGGAAAGTATACTAAAGTCAGACTCTGCTTTACAAAGGGTTTATGTCCACTGCGTCTTGTTTTCCTGTTTTCAAATGGTCTGTAAAAATGGGAAAAAGAATTGAGGGAAGAATAAACAGGAGTGCAGAAGTAATATAATTTGTATGTGAGAGAGTGAACACGGTACTCTGACTACATTACAGTAAAACTATTTAGAGAATCTGGGAGTGGAAAGATACAGTCTGTAGACTGGAAACTGCATCGGAATGTGTCTATACTGCACTCACCCAGCTCAATTGTACTGTGCTCAGTCTGTTGCCATTTCAGCTGCTTCCATATTGCATTGTTCTGAGAAAGTGAGAGGAATGGGAAAGCGTAAAACAGAAAAGATTAGCACTGAGAGGAAGAGCAAATGGCCAAGGAAAACAGGGGGAAACTGTTGTTAGCGACTGGGAATGTCTAAAGCACATTCATTCAGATGTGGGGTGGAGCTGTGTATTATGCCATAAGATGTCCTCGTGTGCCTGTCTGTACTGACATTTCCCAGAATCACAGAATGGCGGAGGTTGGAAGGGATCTCTAGAGGTTGTATTGTCCAACCTCCCCGCACAAGCAGGGCCACCTACAGCATGCTGCCCGGGACTATGTCCAGCCAGCTTTTGAATATCTTCAAGGATGGACACCCCACAACCTCCTTGGGCATCCTGTGCCAGTGTCCAGTCACCCTCACAGTAACAAGTCTTCCCTTGAGAGGGAACCTCCCATGTTTCACTCTGTGCTCATTGCCTCTGGTCCTGTCAGTGGGCACCACTGAGAAGAGACTGGCTCTGTCCTCTTTGCAGCCTCCTTTCAATTATTTATACATATTAATGAAATGCCCTCCCTGAGCCTTATGCTCCAGTCTCTCAATCATCTCAGTGGCCCTTCATGGAACACTGTCCCTGGGGAGCCCAAAACTGAACACAGCACTCCAGGTGTGGCCAGGCCAGTGCTGAGTAGAGGAAAAGGATCACTTCCCTTGACCTGCTGGCAACACACTCTGTGCTGTAAGGGGACATTGCTGGCTCGTGTTCAGCTTGGTGTTCACCAGGACCCCCAAGTCCTTCTCTACAAAGCTGCTTTCTAGTCTCAAACCCAGCATGGGTTTGTTCCTTTCCAGGTGCAGGACTTTCAGCTTCTCCTTGTTGAACTTCATGAGGTTCCTGTCAACCCATGTCTCCAGAGGTCCCTCTGGATGGCAGCATGATGGATGGTGTATCAGCCACCTCTGCCAGTTTTGTACCATCTACAAACTTGCTGAGGGTACGCTCTGCCCCATCTTCCAGATTATAAATGAAGATGTTGAACAGAATTGGACCTAGTGCTGACTCCTGTCATGCACTGCTTGTTACTGGCCATCTGCGAGACTTTGTGCCGCTGATCTACACCCTCTGGGCCCGACCGTTCAGCCATTTTTCAGTCCACCTCGCTATCTACTCATCCAGCCCATGCATCAACAGCTTCTCTATGAGGGTGTTATGGGAGACAGTGTCAAAGGCCTTACCGAAGCCCAGGTAGACAATATCCACTGCTCCCACCTCATCTTCCAAGCTAGTCATTTCATCACGGGATCTCAGTCTGTCCTGTCCTCTTACTGAGTTCCTCTCTAACTCTTTGATGGGTGAAGGACTCTACTGAGTGTGTCTGTATGGGGGTCTGGGTGCCAGCAACTGGAGCCAGCCCTTGGGTCGGAGGGCCCGTGTGTCTGGGTGGTGATGCCTGGGGAGACTCAAGTGAGTGAAACAAGGGTGGGCTTTGGGTGCATGTGTCGTGTGTGTGTGTGTGTGTGGAGTCCGCACCAGCAACTGGAGTGGGCTGGCCGCCTCAGGGGACAGTGACAGGGGAGACTGAGGTCCGGGGGCAGCTGCTGGGCAGACCGAGTGTCTGAGCCCAGCTGCCGGAGGGATCCATGTTGTACCTGTGTGTATTTATATTGTTACTTGTGCACCTCCATCCTGCTCAGCCCGGGAGAGGAGTGGGATGAGGCTTTTGGGGCTGTCTCTGTTCATGTGAGCGCTCCGTGTCTCTGACTGCGTTTATTGGTGCGGCTGGCCGTGTACGTGGGTATGTACGTGGTGTATACGCCTGATCTGTGTGCCGGTACCCACCGGGAATAAGCGCTCAGCCTCGCTATGGGTTGGATCTGGGCCATGGAGCTGCGGCAGGCTCGTCTCTCTCAGGCTGTCGGATCCAGCCTGGTTTCCCTTAACTAATCAGGACAGCGAACTACAGAAAAAAGAAAAGCAAAACACCGTGATAGAAAAAAAAAAAAAAAAGTAGAAGGGAAGTGAAACAACGGAACAGTGTAGGAAAACTATTTATTTAGATTTGTCTTATTATATGAGGCCTTTATAAACTTTAATATCCTGATTTCCACATTACTATTATTGCAATTTGTGAAAAGTAAGGAATCTGCCCAGAGTCTTGAGCAATGCAAAGTGTCCCGTTTCCACAGATCTCCCTGTGTCCTCAAATAAAGTTGGAAAAAGAAGTGGAACAAGCCAGCTGTGAGATGTAGCAGAAAGAATGTTTTCAAAATCTCTGCATGTTGAAGTAAAGAGTATGAAATTTCTGCAAAAAGTAAACTGATTGAAGTGCTTTAGATGTTTAGAAATTTAACATTTCAGAGTTTTGAGAAAAGTAATGAGTATTGCCAGGTTTTAATTTGCCACCATTTTTATAAAGCTGCTGCATTTTTTCAAAATTTGATTTTTTTTTAATTTAAAAATTTGAAAGAAATTTACAGAAAAAATAGCTTTTGATTTACTTTTATAAAATGGATAAGCCATAAAGTAGTTACTTAACTGTTTGTTTTCTCAAGAAGGATGTTGCAGAATATTGAGATATCAAGCATACTTGCAGACATCTCATTTACTGGGTCAAAAGTGTTATTCTGAAAAGTACTTGATGTAGGGCAAGGAAGACTGTAAACTGAAAAGAGAGTAACATGAGGAAGCAGGAGAGAGCTATGGATGAGTGAGACCTCCAGTATGACTGGTGGGATTTTCCCTTCCTGAGAGAGGAGACCAAAGTGGATTAAAGAAGAGCAGGTTCCAAGTGATTAGTTCAATTTATTACATTCTCTCTCTCTGTCTGTGTGCTTCCCCAGCCTTCCCTCCTGTTCAGAGTACCAAAAAGTTAATTACTGTAATTTACAAAAAGTATATACAGTGCCTCAATACATGTAAATCAAGGAGGTGGGTCTGAAATACTGCTAATCTGCCTTGGCACCTTACCACCACTTTTGCTATTCTTTATTTTAGCTTTATGCTATATGACTGCTCACAATTCAGTTGTTTTCTATGCTAAGCAGGAAAGGTGGCTGTTTATAATATTTGTTTCCTAGGCTTACACACAATTTTTATTCCTGTGTTTGTTATTTTTTTCCCTTCTGATTATAGAAAATTATTCTCTTTGCAAAAAAATTAGTACCTTCATCATTTAACTATTGTTCAGGAGGGCTCAGCATGACAGTACTTTAAAATAAAAATCCTTTATTTTCAGTATACTGGTAGTTAACTAACTATATTTTCATATTAAGATTGTAGTTCATAACATTTTCTGTTTTTCTGAGTTCTGCATTTCTCTGTGGGAGCTGCTAACTGCTGAGCAATTTTGAAAAACTGATCATATGTAAGGGAGACTCAAAACTTTAGAAGCATGCATATGTAATAAAGCTATTGAGATTTTCTGAAAATGTGATTTTATAATAAAGCTATTGAGATTTTTCTGAAAATATGGGTTTATATTTTTATAACCATATATATGTGTATGGTTGAATAACTGTAACAGTGGTTATTGTGGTCACATATTTTTCATTTTGTTCATCATTGATAGATCTGAACTTCTGGATGTTGAGTGTCATTTGATAATAAAATTCTGCTCTAAGTTACACTTACCTAAGTAAACTTAGAGTGTAACTTTGGTCTCTTACATGTCAGTTAAGGTCCTAAACAGACAATATTGATATACTGAGCTGTGGTAGGGTAAGAAATTTATCCAAGGTATGAGAACCCTTTTTGTGACTGCAGTTATTTGCTGTGAGGTGTTAATAATATGACAGAGTCGCCTAGAAAATACTATTGTAATGTGCAGAATGCTGGAATACAAAAATTAAATATAGCCATTAAAAGGCCCAGGGAGCTGGAGGGATAAAAACCCAATACAATACTAACAGGGTAAAACGGTGGGGTTTATTTGTTTCATACTCATCTTTTAGCTTTACCAGGGTATATTCTTGTATGATATGCTAATTCCATTTAAACTAAAAGATTATAGCAGTAATTACAAAAGTAGCCGCTTAATTGAGACTTGTTTCGGGATTTTTATCTATTTACTTAATTTTTATTTTCTAAACAGACTTTTTCAATTAAATGCAGTCCATTAAACATGTAAATATGCTTGAAGGTCAAATTGAAGGCAACCCCATAAAGAGAATTTAGAATAATTTTAAATAAACCTGAAGGACTGCTATTATGTGCAGAGTTCTTGTGTAATAGGGAAGTCTTATAGTAGAAGTGTCAGTTTGACGTGTGTTTATCGTAGGCTCAATATGTACTTGTATGGTGAACATGTCTGAGATGTGAATATTCACAAGTGCTTTTGAAGTTTCTACTCTGGCTAAGCTGCCAGATGTCTGGAGGTGTGTAAATACAGAATAAAATTTATGGACAGAAGAAAGTAAAGCGAAAAACTTCAAAATGATAGGCCTGTTTATTCAACTCGCTTTTTTTCTCTGCCCCCCTCACATTCAACCATATAATTTTTTATTTTAAATGATACTTTTTATTTCCTGGCTTATATTTAGTCTTTCAATTATTATGTATTTGGCTCAAAGACTAGTTACCAAAAGTAATCAGGTGGTTACTAAGGTTGTTAAGTGTTGTTAGTCCTTTGATTAGAAGCTCTGCACGCATCTTCCAGCTCTTATGCTGAGTCTCTGCTTATTTTAAGTGCATAAAACCAAACTGAGAATTGAATCAAAGGGAGTACTTTGTCTTGTCTCTTTACTGTGCTTTAAAACACCATGCATATAAATAACAGCTGCAAATCACAATCTCTACTTCCAGCTCCCTGTAGTTTACACTGACTTGCAAAGACTTCTGAGATTTATACCAGCCTGTGAATCACTGTAAGATTCTATCCAGAGCTTTCTGAAGATTCAGGGGAATTTCAAATACGAAACCAACTCTTCTTTCCTCAACAGTTTAGGACCTGGGATTGTTATGAATTGTTTTTGATGAGAGAGATTGTTTTCTCAGCAAAAATGCGTCTAGCATTTAGGTGTTTAGTAACAGCTCCAGAATGAGAAATCTCAGTTTCAGTTTTCTTTCAGATTTATCTTTCCACATTTGTGGGTCCCATTTCTCTCACAGGAAGACTTAAAATATTCTCTGTTGAGGTTGTAGGTTTTCTGATAGCTACACATATGCTATTCAGTTTAAGATTTTGATTATCAATTTGTCTTGATGCAACTGTGGCCCTCAGAAATTTAATTTAAGTAATCTAAGTGCTAAAAAAAGGTAGAGGTTAGTTTCAGCTGTGATAGTATTAAAGATACTAAAGGTAGTATTAAAATATATTAACAAAATAAAGAGTAGATGGAAGATCTGTAAAGGTACTATTTTTAAGTGGCACTTTGAAAAGCTAGTCATGGTTAGGGAAAAAAAAAATTCTGTTCCATCTTTAACCTTTACTGTGGCTTCCAGATCAAGTGCTTATATGATTATAATACTTGGATATAACAAGCTTTAAAAATTTACCGTAGTTGCACCCTGTTTTTCAACAGTAGTATACTGAAAGATTGGGATGGTGCTGAATTATTTGAAATATCTTAAAGAAGTGCACTGTTTTATTGTAAGGACTGAGGCACATAGACGTTTAATTCATGTAGTAGTTAATCCATTAGTATGTATAGTTTCAAGAAGAGTGTGTTCCAATTAAAAATAATATATTAGTTTGAAAGAGACTTCTCATAGCACTCACTTAAAACAAGAGATTAAATTTCTGCTGTAGGTATAGATGCAGGTGAAACCTCCCTGTGGCATTGTACTATGTGATGCCATAGATGTAATTTTTGTTCTATTGTCCGTAGCTGTTTCAATTTTTTGTCCTAGCTCTAAATGCAACTATACCAAAGGCAGCGTTGCTCCATGGAATTGAATCATGGGACTGAGAGTTCAGAAATACACACTTCAAGTTGGATTTCTCCAGTTTGTTATCTCGTAGTAAGTTTTTTTAAAGTTGGCTGAACAAAGACACTTAGATATTGTGACATTATTGTGGCAGAAGACACAGAGTTAGAGAGTTCATAGTTTGTAGGTCCTGTTACCACTTAAATGTGGGCTATGTCCAGAGGTGTTTAGCATGGGCAGGTCTGATGCATATGTGTAAGCAAAGCCTCAAGTACCGAGGGAAATTTACTATGAAAACTTGCACTCTCTTAGCGCTTTGGGCAGGAATTTCAGGTGTAATAGTTTTTCATTTAGAGATCTAATTTCTGCTAAAGGCACGCTTGAGATATACACTTGACAACAATATTGTTGGTATTTTCATAGGTAATATTATGTATTATTTAGAGGATGGATTCTAAACCTTAGGTATCAGTAGGGTCAAACTGATAGGAACTGAGGTTATTTGTGGGGTTACATTTTAGGACATCAGAGTGTTTTGGGTTGTATGAGCAGTGCAATGGTATCTCACAGAGGTCATGCTGTTGGATCCGTTAATTGTTCAAGAGGTGCTTGGATATTTACAAGGCTTGTGGCTTTATCGTTACAGGACTTTTTGCTTAATTCTACTGTGATCCTATAAAAAGGTTTTAAAACCACTGTGCTATGTCCTCTTTTCAAACTGGGTGACTGCTCTCACTACGCATAACAATTTTGGCTTAACTGATATTTCAGAAGACTACACTGCAGTACTCTGTCAGCTGCAAAGCAAATGACTCAGCTGTCCTGGAGACTAAATTCTGGTGTCCCCCTAGAATAACTTTAAGCTTTACTGACAGAGTGACTTCCAGGAACTCTGGGTGATGCTGTATATGTTTGTAAATAAACATTGTGTTTAAGTCTCCAGAGCTATTAGTCACATGCCCTTCAGGAGCAACTTCCTGATTATTAAATCCTTACTATGAATTAAAATGCTTTTTACTGTACCTGGATAAATTACAGCTAAAAATATATTCTTGATGATGAAAGCAACATACATGTAAACAGTAATCTGATTAGGAATGTTGCCTGCTGTGTTTCAGAACACACGGTGTTACTCTTACTGGACTCATGTTATACATCTATACGCATTTTTTACTGATAATTCAGACAGGCTGCGCAAAAAGATCTAAAGCGTAACTGGTCAAGGTGGGACGTGAAGGGCAGAAAGATCTTGTGATGCTCACTGAAAAGCATCTGAATATGTGTTTCACATATAAGACTTCCTTTGTAAACCTTGGCAAATTTTTTAATTGTATTAGGTCTCGGTTCTTTATCTGCTAATCAGTATTATATTGCTCTCATTGTTCATTTTTATTTCTGTGGAGTCTCAGAGCTCTGGAATAGTGCCCACTTGTATGTATGGAGAATGATTAATTCCGTAATTCACTGTCCTGTTACTTGTCTAACTTTAGTGCTAGAGAAAATTATGCTCCTGTCTTTTCTGAGAGAGATACTGAATAGAGTTCCTGTCCAGGGAGAGCAGGGTTGTCTTTCCTCATGTTTTTCTTAGTCTCCAGACACCTGCCAATTCCGTACTCTTCCAAATTAGTGAACAAGATCTATTAGGGAAGCCAGTGGAACCCAGCAGTACTCCCCACTCTTCCTGGTTTAGAGTACCGGGGGAATGAAATGAAGCACGGTCCTTGCTTTCTCGGGAGAATGATGATAGTGTTGTGCAAGTGGGTCAAGGAAGGTGGAACTACCAGAAGGTGAAATTCCTGTTTGGGACACCATTCAAAGGTGGGTACCATGTAGTGGGTGAGAGAAGAAAACACAGGTTTAGCTGTGCAGCAGTTTTAAAAAGCAAAGGAACTAACACAGTAATCTGTAAACATCTGTTTCCTACATTAAACAGGGCTCCCATATAAAATGTAGATATGATTATGTAAATAAAGAATGAGTTCTAATAATGGATGAGTTAGAAGTTATAATCAAAGTTGTGAAGTCTAACTGACTTGTGGGAATAGCTTTTTTTTGATTTTTAAGTGACAAGTTTAATACAGAATTTTAACTTACGCATTTATAGTCTGATTCTTCTAAAGGTATAATTCTGTATCTGAGCTTGGAGGGATCTTCTGAACTTCAGTGTTACAAAATTGTTTTGCCGGTGCCTAGTATGTACCTCCCATATACAAAAATCAGTTACTGTTTCTACCAAATTTCATCACAAATGACTTTTTGTACACTGCTCACAGAAGTGCTCCTTTAATCTATCACTGCATTGCAGTAAGCTCCACCAATGTCATCTGACTATTCAGCAAAATTGAAATTTTCACATAATTTCTAGATTTGTATTTTCTTCCTACTTTCCATTTTTTATTATTTTTTGTGATCTTTATTACTTAATTATGATACCTTGACCTATCAGGCTGGATCACTTTCTCATACTTTCATTCTGTGCAGATCGCTAAAGCACTTGAAAATCTTCCTGTTGTCTCTATATTTTTCTTTTTTTGAATGAAATTACCTTAATCTATGACCAGAATATACATAGTATGTAAAAATGGTGTTAATAGTATGCTTATGCTTTTTTTTATTTCTGTATGTGTATATGCATATATATATATACACAAACCCACATATTGCAGAGGGACAGGCTTTTTTCTTAAGTGTCTCAAGGTGGACTACAGATTGTTTTTCTGTGGGCTTCCAGATCAAAATTCTCAGTGGTCATTGAGAGCCTCAATAGAGGTGTCTGTAATACTCCAAAGAGCTTCTATTCATTGTATAATGAAGAAGGCTTTAGAAGTCTAAGGTTAAAATTCTGGAACATTTGGAATTGAATAAGTAACCTAAGGACCTTATTGCTGGAGTACTTTTGGTATATAGGAAATTGTAGTTTTCATATTAGTGACTACTAAGGTAGGTTTTTGCATTTAAAAATAAAGCGTGAATTCTTAAGGCATTGTGAAGAAACTACATGGTTCAACAGTGAAATTAATTCTGAGCACTGTAGAATGTTACTGGAAACGAAATGATTACAGCCTACTGTGTAGGCCTCATGAGTTGTGAGATATGTGGTATAAGCAGGAAATTGGATTGTCGCACCATGTTTTTTGCCATATACTTACCTTAGATGGAAATAGTAAAATAGTTGTTTCCCAGTGATTTTTATTTCTGGGTTTTGTTGTTTTTATTGTTGTATCATTGGTATTGTATTCCTGTCAGGGATGTAGTAAATTTTTAAACAACTGTACGCTTTACCTTTAAAAAAACAAAGGTATAGTTATACTATATTTTTTCTTTATAACATCTAGGGGTTTTGTTTGTTGAATGAGGCATTGTAAATTACATGGCATACTTGGTTTTCTGGAAGAAAAACACAAACTAATTCTATTGCTATCTACTGTATGCATTTATTTTATATATCTAGAGGTAATTATTGTCTTTAGGTTCACCCGTATTTTACCAGTTAGGACAGACAAACACAACACTTCTATGATAGAAAGAAACCCTCTTAGCTTGTAGAGGAGAAAGAAGCTGCTTCTTCACTGTCTTGGCAATATAAGGTTGATCAGAGCTGATATAGTAAATCAATGCCACTTTGAAATCTGACTTCTACAACAGTCTAATTTCACAGCAGTAGACGTCATGAATATACCATAGGAAGAAATTGCAATGACATTCCCGCTTTGGAAAATTGGGCATTAAAAGCCCTAAATTGTGAATAAGATTTTTTTTTTGTCATTAAGGGGCAACCTGAGAACTGGTCCTGTCAAGGTCAAATACCCAATAAACAAGATTGGCAATGTTGAGACTAATCCACCAGCAGAAGAGGCTTCTGTTTACATCTCTGCATACATGCCAGTTCCCTGCTTCTGTGCAAAGGGGGTAATCATAATAATGACAATTGAACAGGATGGGATTCCTGTGAAAGCTGGGATGAGTATAGTAAATAATATATTAGCACTAACTGCAACTGTATTACTGAAAAATATTTTACTTTTTGTCGTGTTGGCATCATGCAACTAATGTGGCTTACTGTCTTGGTTTGGACACTTACAAATATTGCAATGGTTCTGTGACAAATGCACAGATGAAACACACTTGATTTTATTTCCTGATGGTTTAACTTTGTTATAATTTTCTTGGTAGATAAGTAAATCTTAGTCATGCTAAATTGGACTTCAACAAATGTTATCAGATGTACATAATTTCTGGAGTTACTAGATTGATCTCAGACCTTGGGTAAAGAGCACATAAAAAGAGAGATTTACAATTAGATATTTTTATTTGAGACTGAGTCCTCTGGAGAGAGTAGCAGCATTCTTCTGATAGTGGTATGGAAAATCTTTCCATATTCCTTAGATGAATAGCTTACTAAACATTTGCCAAACATTTTCTTTCTGGGCCTTTCCCCATGTGAAAGAATCTGTCAGATCTTATTCTGTGTTTGAGAAAGTGCCTGAAGAATCTCAGTCAAGTCTGTCTGTGGCTCTCATTGTGTGAAGTTCCAGCTTCTTTGTAACAGTAACAAGTCTGCAAGGTTCTTTTTTTCCTAAATTCTGGAAAGGTAGCCATAAATTTGAATTCGGTAAATGTAGGTAGACATTAGGTAAAGACTGGATGATGGTGAGTTTTCTCTGGTTATCAAACATTAATTCTCTCCACTTTGTCCTTTAAAAGCCTGAGAAAGTAAGAGAAAAATTCCTGGGTGGAAATATATTGTTTGCTTGCTTCCCATAATTGTTGACAAAATTTTAGAAAAATTTTAAATATCACTTTACGTATGCAGTGAGTTGCAGAGTCTTCAGCCAGAAAAGTGTTACAGATTCACTTAATGTAAATAAGAGCTGGCTGCAGGTAGAAACTTCGAAGTTACCTTTTTGTAACTCCTCTCAGGAAAAATCCCTTTACATACTAAGAAGATTAAGTAGAGCAACTGGAAAGCAACGTCAAGAAAGCACTAGCTTTCTTGAAAAACAAAAATGCTTCTAGCATCCAAGTTAAGCAATAAAGCATTGCAAATGTCTGTTAATGTTGATTGTTTAAATGTGTTTGTCGTAACTCTGAACATCCTACAAATAAGTTCAGGTTTACCTTCCTAAATACAAATGTACATTTGTAATGCAAATACATGTATACTTCACTTATAATCAAATCTACATACAGTTTTCATATATATCCTGATTTTTGGTATTTCCTGAGCAGTTCTTAGGTTTTCATCTCTGATATGTTAATATTATGTATATGTGAGTATTTGTTTATATATCTTCCTGTATGTTAATACTAAAATTGAAGTTGAAATCATCAATAAATTAGCTTCCTTGTTATGCTACTCCTATCCTTTCTCAATAATTAGACTGATGTTAGAACTATATGTTTAATACAAAGCATATTCTAGATTTATGGAATTGCTTCTTTTTCCTCTTGCGTTCTCCTTGGCACCTGTATGTGAGAGGTAAGTATAAACCCATGCTAATATAATTGTACTTTTCCACACAAAATAAGCACTGATATTGCACAAATGCTCAGGAATATGGAACACCTTACCCCTTTAATAGTTTCTTCTTTTCCATCCAGATGGGTGAACCACTTAATTTAATTTTTTTAAATTTAATGTACTATATTTTTAAGAATAATAATAGGGATTCAGACTAAAGCACGTCTCAGAATGATCTTTCTTCTGTGGGAATGGAAATAGCACTGTAATGCAAGCTAGAATATTTTTGTTAGGCATCTAATCCTGTGAATATTTTCTCAGTAAGTTACAATAAATTTTTAATTTGTTCATCTCAGTTTTTCCTTATAAAAATAGCAAATACAGGCGGGTTTGTGTTAAGCTGCTCACCATTCAGTTATGAACTTGGAATGGGATTACTTGCTTGTACCCTTCTACCTCTGCAGTACAGTATAATACAAGTCCCGATCTTGTCATTAATCACCGCGCAACTGACAGTAATGCATTCAGCAAAAACACTGGTTACACGTTTCTTGTACTCGCTATCCTCATCCAAAACAAATGGTATGTGTGCAGCTCTGTACTGTTCGGAAGTGTTTGACTTAATCCTTTGTGTCCTGTAAAAAGTCCATATTGTTTTGTAAGCTTTCTAAAGACAGGGAGGTCTGAGAAGCCTGTCTTCCAATTAAAAGACAATGATCATGAGTTCTGTGAGAATCAAGTTTTGTGTCCAGATTAGTTCTCTAGTCTTACGCTGATCTCCAAGAGAGCACCATTTCCTGCATGGATGGGACTTGATCTGCATGATAGAAAGTTTTATTCTTCCCAAGGACAGGAGTTTTTGCCCCCACCTAAAAAACTATGCTGGCTACAGTCTAGTGAGAATCAGGAAAATATCAGCTTAAGATAGTGAAAATTTTATTGAAAATGTGTATTTGGGTAAATTAGAACATGACTATTTCAAAAGCAAATTTTGAAGCAGTGCAGACAAACTGTGGCTTCTTAAAATTAATCAAATGTCTTTTTGAAACATGAACATAGGTCAGATCATTTCTCTTACAGTAATATGTATATATGCATATATTTCCACTATATATATGTATATATTTTGTGTTCAGATTTTATAAATCTTGGAGCATGAATTACTGAATTCACTGTAGTTGAATATACACTGTAGTTGAATAATACACTGTAGTTGTGTATTATTATTAGCACCAGTAAAAAGTGACCAGCTCCTCCTAAGATGGCTGGTTTTATAGATACTACATCCTCTGAGTCGTGAGCTGTTCTTTACTTTGACACTTTTCATGTCTTAAATGCTTTTAATCATATATTGCTTATATTACATCGATTACCTGAAAGAATGTTGAAGCTCTAATGATCCCTGTTTTGTCAATGTAAAAACTTAGCAGTACCCATCATATGATGTTATTTAGTATGACAGTTACTCAGCTTATACTTCAGGGAAGATATCAAAGCTAATATCTGGTTTGTAGTATAAGTAATCTTTCATGATTACCAGTTAGGATGATTTGGGACTGCCATCACCCCAGTGGCTCCACTTATATTCAGCTTTTCTGAAGGTTTTATATTTCTGTTAGTCTTTCTACCCTTCAGTTGCAGCTGCTAGAACAATAAACATGAATATTTTTTTGCTTCTCAGTCTTACATCTATACTACAAATAATAAAGTCTAAAATATAGCAACTCACATATATGGCAGAGACACTGTCCTCTGGTATTCTTTATCTGAAAGGAAATGCAGGAGAAGATTGTCACGACTGCAGATTTATTGGACGTTTATGTGATATCTGTGTGATTATGCTAGTGTACAGTGCTAGGCTTTTCTTGCAATAACTTTAAAGCCAGGGAAGTGATTGCTGGATTGACAGGATGAAAGTAGCAATAATAAAAGAGGGGAAAAGAAGACAATGTGCATTTACAGTTGAGACGTTTAAAACTTGCTTATACTTCCTCCGGGTCATACAGACTTAGAGGGAATGTGACTGACCTGACAACTTCAGAATTTTTGATCAATTACTACTTAGCCTTCAGTGGAACACTTCCAGACCCTTATTACTTAATCCTTATTTGCGACGTTTCTGCTTAGCTTCATTTCTCTGATTCTCAAAGTGACTGAGGTATTATTATTTCTATATAAACAGAGATAAATATGCCCAGAGCACTTCGTGAACAAATAAAACCAAATTTCTTCTTTCGTATCTACCCTATATGGTTAAAGCATACAAATAGATACTAATACCAGGAGTCATTAATGAAAACATTTGAAGTTAAGCTCTGTTAGCTTAGCTGGAACTGTATTTTTCACTAAGTAAAAGTGCAAGATAGTAAGTGTTGCAGTAGGAGACCCTAAATGGGAAAGTGAAGAATGTTGGCCTGTGCCTTTTATTGGGAATTCTTTCTGTCACTTTTCTGCTATTATCAGCCCTTGGTCATTTCCGCCAGATTGATAAATACGTGCAGAAATGTGGAAGAGCCACAAGCACCTCTGCTCTCAACTCCCATGATTTGTGACTTTGCTCAGAGTCTGTCTGACTAACCATTTGGCTAAAATGGCAGCACTATCACAGCCATTTCAGCTGCTATCACTGTCAATCCCAATGAAACGGAATGGGTGTAATTATGAGATATTTTTAGGAAGCATACTTTATATAGACAGGGCCTCTGAGGGCAATAAATTCTAGGACATAGGGAAGGATGTGCAAGAACAATACTTTCCACTTTAAATTACATGCTTCGATGTCTAATTAGAAAGTTTCCGTGGTTTCCATACTGACATCTGCTTTGTGTCATAGCAGGAAAATAGTACAGATTTCATTCACTTTTTTTTACAGATTTACTCTGTATTTTAATGGTATTTACACTGCACAGAGCTAAAGCAAGAAAAGTTTTACATCACCTTGCGTGCCTCATATATTGTGGACCAGTTATGCATCTAGAGTAGAGTTATAAACTATGGTTGCAAACTAGGTTGCAAACAAATTTTGCCTAAGGCACGAACCATAAATTAAAGTAATAATCATCTCTGTAAGAGACAACTTTTCTCCACTGCTCTTTTAAAATAAAAAAGAAAGTAGGTCAGAGAAATTTAGGATATTTTAGAGTATGTACAGTATTGTATTGTTTGCCAGCACCTAATTTACAATTACAGAGCTGCATGAATATTGAAATGATTCAGCTTCCCATTATAAATGTATGTGGCAGTTTGGTTGTTGATCAGTTTATGAAGTTAATGCAAATGAAACTGTCTTCCTGTCAGCATTTGAAATATATAATGCCGTCATGTTGTATATTCAGGGACAGGCCATTGACAGTCAATTAACAAGTTTGATTGGTATGTCAACTCATTCTTTTGAATTGTTAATAGTATGTTAATAGCATTCATTTCTTTGTGCAGTCCCATTTGCAGCTTCACAGTTACAGCTATTTTTTATGATTCTGAGTAACCTAAAATAGTGCCTTAATAATAGATTATTAAACACCTGTCTGGTGTAGCTTAGGGAGGTTTTTCTAGACTGGGAGTTTGCAGTGGATCCCTTTGATATTCAAATCAACAAATGATAGCCTTTTTATTCAAAACGTAAGTTCTTTTGATGGTTAGCTTGTTAAGAAATATTCAGCTCCAGTCTGACCTGATCTGGTTTCCCATGGAAAAGATCTGATGCTGTTTGAAGGTTCATAAATGGAATGCCAATGACAATTTGTTGTTGACGTTTTGCTGCCTCAGCCTTCAGATGCTGCTGGTTGATGTGCCGCTTTAGCTTCACCAAATAATGCTTGCAGGTAAATGATCTTCTGATTGATCAGATAGTTTCAAAGCAAAGAGTTCTCTTCTGTGGTCTGTAGTCATGGTTTTTAGGCTTGGAGGGGTACTTTAAAAGATGCATCAAAGTTGACAGATGAATCTCGAGGCAAGGAATGATGGGAGACAGCAGAATTATGGGAATATTTTTTAGAGAATAACATATTAGTGAGAGTTTTGAAGACCTTCAAAGGTCTATCAAACCAGCTCCCTATAGCAGATTTATTCTTCCTTTAAAAAAACCCCTAAAATTGGGTACAGTGGTTAACTCTCAATTTCCTGTGTTGGGAAGGTGTTGAGCTGATTTATTGTTCTCTGATGGTGTTTTAAAGGGCTTATTTAATTTGAATTTCACCTTTATCTTGTTCTGCATCCAGAGCCTAGTCCTGCAAGGTGCAGTTTCTGTTTCTACTAAGTTTTGCACAAAACAAAAGCATTGTATCACCTTACAAGGTCAGGGCGTACGATGAATAACATTCCTTTACATAAATGTCTGTGACACCTTGAGTTAGCATTACAAAGAACAAATAAAAATATCAGTTGGAATTACTCTGTTTCTCCACCTTTCTTCATATTACATGCATTAGTCTTTCATACACTTCTTCATTCCCCATTAGCGCCCTTCCTGATTCTAACACAGCTATTATTCTGAAGAATCAGACTAGCTATTAGAAGTTCAAAACATACATCACAGAAATAGTTCATTTCTCTTTGGTTTGAGCATTTAATTATTCACTATCAGCATGTGATATTTTTCTGCAAAAACATGTAATTGTTTTTTGTTGAAGAGCTATGAGGTTTAACTCCTTCAGGCCTGAATGACAGAAACCCTGAGGTTTGGAGTTAAATGCTGTGAACAGCTATATTGCCAAGTGCAAACTCTGGGATCAGACATTGAAAGATGCTGTGTGTTAACTGTGCTTCACTGGACTTCATAACAAATAATTCTTGCTGGTTGAATTTAGGCAAAACTTTTTTAACAGCAAAAAACTATCTTTTCACAAAACTTTAAAACATCACTTAAAACTGATAGATGAAAACTGTCAAGTCATACAACTTCAATCTTATATGTCATGTAAATAGAATGTAAAATTCTTATGAGACAGTTTTCATCACTGGAAATTTGGGCATTTGTGCGTACTTTTCAAATACTGTGTGCTGTTTAGCTGATAATTAGAAGTTCTTTCCATTGGGCTGAACGAGTAAAATATTACACATTTGTATTGTCATACAAGGTCATATTTTCAGTGAAGCACCTATAATTTTCCTAAGCTCAAAAAGCAAAATTAGATATTTAAACTGTTCTCAGCATAATTTGAAGACTTTGGTATAGCCTCTGGTTTTGAATAGGTACCCTATTGATTACTTATAAAAGTCAAATAAAAAGTTCAAAGATTTTCTGATAGTAATGTCATTGATACTGTTTCTAATTCATCATTTCCGTGCTTAAGTAAGCTTTAAGCATTATACTTCAAAAAGATGATCTTGGTCACATCTCATGTTCACACTAGGCTGCTGTTAGTATTTTTATTTTATTTTCAGAAATGTAGTTAAATCTACCTTCCCCACATGATTTCCATTTTATCGCCTCACTTCTTTTGAAATATCCAAAATATTTCACAAAAAATGTGTTCCATGTAGGTTCATTGGTCTAAATGTTCTCAGTGTAAGGCTTATTCTGTGTTAGGTATCTTTCATGTTGCTAAATGGTTAGTGTTTCAGAAAGCTAGAAGGTAACAGTGACCATCTCATAGCACTTTGGAATACTTGTATTAGTAGGTGGTTTCTTTTTGAGTGATGCTGGATTATTGAAGTAGAAATCATAATTGGGACTGTAATCGATTTTGATTTAATGTTCATTGTAAAGCTTTTTCGGATTCCTACTAATACTTCTTGTCACAAAAAAGAATCTTTCCATCCTATATTAACTTCTAGCATACTGATTAAAACACTCATCAAGAAACAGAACAGAGTCTTGGTTCAAGAACATCAGTTTAAGCAAATTAGAACAGTTGCAGTAGAAGACGCTGAGAGATGTGCTTCCTCGACTGCCCATTGCCGCAACAGCACTGCCATTACCGGGCAAAAGAAAAATACCAAAGAAGGGATTTGAACCTGGATGTTGGCAGTATCGCAGCTGATTAACCCAATTGCTGGATTATTCCTTACTGTATTCTGCCCTTCACTTCCTCTTATTTACCCTCTTTTAGTTTCAACGCTTTGCTTCGTACTCATTTTTATATCAGAGGGCTTGACTCTTCAGTTAGTGTTTACTAGCCAAAATAACTACTTTTATTAATAATGCAAACAAAAAAGGCTAAGCACATGGTAAGTTTGCAAGCACTGGTTCTTGACCTTAATTTGTGATGTAAGATGGGTAAAACCATAACTGCAGCTTGGTTGGAAGAACACAAGATAAGTATTTTATTAGTAATCTGGCAGTTACTAGTATCCTGTCAATATATTGCAATTTCCGGTTCCCAACTTTTATCCTTTTAAACCATCTAGAAGATTCTGAGAAAATTAGTATTATATTAGAAGGTAGATGTACCAAAACAAACAAATAAAAAAAACCAAAACCAAAAAAAAACTCTAAGCCAGAAAAAATTAGGAAAATGTATAATGCAAGATTCTAACTCCATACCTAAATGAATGTCTTGCAGCACAGAGTATAATACAGTCATAGTCCAATTATAACACAGGATTTAAATAAAATTTTTTACAGAAACTTAATTTTTAAATGCTACAAGTTACCACTTACTCAATAGGTAACTTCTTCTCATGAAGTGCTGCCAATCTAAGAAAATTTGCCCTCTGAAAGGTACATAGTAAAATCTGCCTGATTGCACATTTAGAAACGTAGCGATATTTTATATAGGGATGTTGTCCACACTGCAATTCTGATAAAGATCAGTATTTAAGGTAAAGTACGAAACCGCACTGTATGGCTAGAATGAAAACTATCACTTTTATCTTAGTAATACTGTTATTGCAGTTAATTCTTTACAGTTAACTGATTCTTGATTTTATGGAGCTGCTCCTTTCCTGTCTCCCAGTTATCCGAAACCAGAATCTTGAAGTAGCCAGTGACATTCATGAAAAGCATATATTGAGTAAGAATGTGAAGCCAAGTGATGGCTGGGAACAAAATTTTTTTCTATAAGAATAGAATGTCATGGTGTTAATGTGTTTCATGCACTGTGAATTACTGTTGTGTGATGAACAGCTTTCACCTTTCAATACAGAGTATTTTCTCTGCATAGCTGTCCCTCTTCTGTTTATAATCACACTAACCTATTTGACAGTTGGCATGAGTTAAGGATTGTAAAGACAGGTAGGAATGGAAAAAACCCAACTCACTCTTCATAGGCTTTTAGGACTGCAGTCTTGATTCTCCGTGGATGCTGTATTCCAGAGCAGTGGTACAGCCTTAAGCAATAGCACCCCTAGTGTTAGTAGAAGCTTCAACCTAAAAATTTCTACTGTGTCTTCTTGGACTGCTTTATCACTGCAGTGGTAGTTTAACTGATATTCTAGTTTACTGTAAGTATACAGTCTCAGTAGAAACTTCAGTTAATGTGGGAAGGATATTATGAGATCCGTTTCTAAACAGATTGTGTGTTTGAGGATAAAAGTAGAGAAAAGCCTGTAATAAAAACACATATAGGTATATAAGGATATCGCATCACTTTACCTTTTTTCTTTATCTTCCTTTGAATATTGTGTGTGTGGATACAATTACCTTATAACCTCTCTCTCATTATATATGCTCTCCAGACCCCTAGAACTGTAAGAGCAGATAGAGAAAAATGTAGAAATCAAGGAGGGAGAAATGTAATGGGAACGTGTTAACTGTATCTTTCCTTTTTTTAAACACAGAACTGACAAAGAAAGAATGCTGATATATTTTAAAGCTACCCTTATGAGAATAAATTTAGGATAGTAGTCATAAATAGCAAACCCACAAGTGAACTGTGTGGGAACCCCAAAAGAATGCTTATGTAACCTCATGTAAGGTTTAGACATCTTCCATTTAACAGAAGGGGAAACAAGTTTGGGTTTTTTAATGTTTATATCTTTACTCTCTCAGTTTAAAATGCTTTTCATCCTTTGAATGCGGCTTTGCGAGCCTGTAAACTGAAAATCAGTGTTAATGATGAAATTTAAAAACTTCTGGAAAAAAGTACTTCATCAGTGCTGAGTAATCATCTGAAACTTTGATATCACCTGGTCTTTTACAGCATTCATTTTGAAATATGGAAATCATACCTTTCCTAAAAGGTGGGGTACCAGTTTCTGATGTTTTAGAAAATTTCACTCTTTCACTAGCCAAGGGTAGGTGTTACTTATCCTGGAACAAGTATTTGGTAGATCTGATTAATTAGACATGTTCCATGGGAACAGAGACTGTATCTTCTTTTATCCTGTACTGAACTTGCTTCTAGTAAAGAGCAGTTATGATTTAATATAAACTGTTCAGCACTTCTGCAGTCAAGTTTCCTCCCTTGTTGTGAGTATCTGTATTTCAAAATATTTTTGCCGTATGTTCTGGCATGAGTTTTCATTTCTCCTAAGTTAAGTCTCATTTTCTTACTTGCTGCCCTTATTTCAAACCTTTCTGTGTCCATTTTTATTATTTCTACTGGTGCACATTCTAATTTAGTATCCTCTATGGGTTTCATTACCATGCTGTTAATCCCTTCCTCCATTGACTTAATGAAGATGTTAAACAAAATCAGGCCTAATACCAATCCCTACGGCCCCCCACTTCAGTACATTGGCATTTTTATTACTCTGTCCTTACAGACTATCAGCTAGTTAACAGCATTTATAATTAAGAGAGGTAAAAATAATTTCCAAATACGCTGTATCAGATATTTTAAGAATCCAGATGAATTACAACCATTATCCTCCTTTATCTATGCATATATAATTAATAAAAGAAAAAAATCACCATCAACTGTGGTAAACATAATATGTATTTTCTAAAAATGCAGTATCCATTGCTCAGTAGTCCACGTCCACATTGAGTCATTTGCAGCGCTTTACACTTTTAGATACTAATCTTTGCACCTTGTTTTTCTGGACCCTGAATACGCCTTTACTTTTCTTGGTAAATATTGAATAAGTCTCTTATTCCCCATCCCAGCCCCAATTGTTGTGGGACAGAGTAATCTTAGCTCTTTCTTTTTCATTTGTTTTGTTTGGCATCTTTATTCAAAGTGATATGAGTAAGAAATGAGTAAATGGTAATCAGTTTGGAGGTTTTACTCCATCTTTTAGACGAGGTATGTTCATAAAGCTGAGTGTTCTGCAGTTTTTCACAGTTGGCAGATTTTGCTAATGTGGTTGTGTGAGAACTTGTGATTTTTTTCAAAAGCTTGAGAGGAAATGGTAGGCTTTGTAAAAGGTGACAGATTAATAGTCATGAAGACTAGAATTCCACTGTCCCAAGGAAGAAATACATCGGAGACTAATACGGCTGTTAGCTTGCTCATTTTCAAGTAGGGAGGCTGTTCTTTTTCTGTTTAGGAAAAAACATCCTTTAGGATGTGGAGAACAGTTTATCTGTTCTCTCTATGGCAATTGAGTCTTTGAATTGTCTGATGTAATTTTCCATAACGGAAGAATATTTACCCTGTGTGCCAGTACAGGTCATTGGCCGAAAGATGCAAAGTAAGTAAAGAATATTTAACCTCCATTTTCTTCATTTCCTCACTGTGTATTGGAGATTCCAAGTGGACCAGAACAAGAGGTCTGGAGAAGACTTCAGACTAGCTGTCATGCCCACATGGATGTATTAGATGGCAAGCCTTTTTCACCCACTTTATTGTAACTTCTCCTAGATGTTTATAACTACAGTTGCTGACTTTAAAAGCTAGATTTATTTTTGTTTTGTGTCTCAAATGCCCTTGGAATGTGAATGACAGCTTTCAGGGTGGGTTTTTTTGTGAAAAATTCAGTTTCTGAATCTTTGTCTTCTGTAAATCTGAAGTGTGTGGCTTTTATTTCCATCAGTTGTACAGCAGAATAAAATTGATCTGGCATTGATCAAGATTTAAATATAACAAACACATTGCCAAAATATGTGTGCAAATATTACAAGTTTCTGTGATAAAACAGTTTTTAAAAAATGGTTTTCCAGCTGAAAATTGCTCTTACTTTCTCTTAAGCTTTCCGACCTGATCGTCCTTCATCAAGCCTGTGCATATAGCATATTGTTTAACTTCAAGGTACTACAGACCTTCAGGAATGTATTGTGTGAGATTGCCTGCTGTAAATCCAGCACAGTCTAAAGGCTCAATTTGAATTATTTGATTTTGAGAGGATTGCAGAGGGGTTTACGGTTGGGCAGCAAAGAGTATAAATAGGAGGTATTTGGATATAGTTTTCTGAAGTTTATTTAATATTCTTAACAGTTGATGCTGTGGCTTTTTCAGATGCACTGTCGAGTTAGCAGCCTTTTTAAAGAACTGCCAGTTTTTGTGCTGCGCAGCGTACGCATACTGCGTGACATGATACTTCTCTTTGGTATAATTTACGATTAGGAAATGAACAAAAGTTTTAGGTGTGTTGATAGCATTATGACACTGTGCTCAGTGTCCAGTGTGACTTTCTCAGACCTTTTTTTTATCTTTGTGCAGATAAAAAAACCATACAGCTTAATTTAGCATCCATGAAATTGTAGTATTTTATTTCAGTTCTTGATAAAAAACATCCTGTAGTTTTTCAGCCCACAAATATATACATTCAAAGAGAAAAATTTAAATCACACTTCAATAAAATAAACTTCAATAGTGAAGAACAATGCAAAAAGGTGAGCGTTTTGTAGTTTTGTAGCTTAGATGATCAAATACATCTTGAAACATATGAAGCTCCATCCTGAAATGCTGGAGTCACAGCATTTGAAAGCTGAGTTACAAATCTTTGAACATTGTGGAAGTGTTACAGCTATTTCAATAAGATAGCAAAAATATGCTATTGATTAATTACACTTTTTTGACCTAACTAGGAAAAAATGTTATTCAAAGGGAAGTTCTGGAGTTTTGAGTATGATATTGCAAACATTTTACTAAGTTATATGTGGATTCTTCTAAGTGTCAAATTTTCTTAGTCAAAGATAATTATAACTTCTTCTTTTTATTTTTCATTTAGAAATACATCCCTCATCTTTTAGCTACTGATAACTGTACAAATGTTCTCAAAAGAAATCCTGTATCAAACTAAACTGTGTGTGATCAACTAATTTATGGAATTTTTAGGCTACACATTTGTAACAGTTCAAGAAAAACATGCGAATTATACTGAAGGATGCGGTGTATTAGAACCACCTTAGTCAGATACAATTTGTGTTCATAGTGTGAACGGAAAGCTTTTCAATTACTGTTGTCTAAACGGTACCTTTAAAACTTTATTCACACGAGGTGGTTGAATAAAAGATTCCACATTACAAAAAGCAATTTTAGCGTCATTAGCTAAAATAAGAGGGCCCTAAGAAGAAAGGATTATCATATATTAAATAAAAAGTTCACCACCTTACAGCTTTAATCCCGTTAGAAAAGATGATTTCTATCTAACTTAATCAGCCAGGGGTCTTTATTGCCTGGAGTATTAATTGATTTAGGTCTTCATTAAGGTCAGAGGTACACATCGCTGACCAGAGGCAGCCTATTAGCGCGTTGTCAGTTATGCTTATTTACATTGACTGAACATAATGGTGGGTTATTTCACTGTTAGGTCAGGGGGTCACTGAATCTTTTGTGTACCCTGCCCTGTTAAAGGGCAGCAGTCACTCAGACACCAGACTGCATTCATAACAAAGATTTGGTTGATTGCTTATTGACTGTAGCCTTTCCAGGAAACAGCATTTGTTCATATGCTGCAACTATTAACATTGGCCTCAATAGGTGCGGGTGAATGGCTGAAATGTCTCCATTAGAAGTTCTCTGCAATTTTTGTATTATGCCAGTTAATCACTAGCAAGTGTTAATAATACCAGCAGGAAAAGTTTCTTAAAATTTCCATAGTTGCTGTTGGCCTTTAATTAAAAGAAAACAACTCGGGCACGTCTATAGGTATCCTATTTACTTCTGTTTCTTTCTAAGTAGCAATAATTATAGCTTTCTCTTGCTAATTAGCAGCTTAAGTTAGTCCTTATGTCCAATTAAGTCTGTTTTTCTCATTGTTTCTTTTCCTGAATTATATTTTGTGCGAGATATGTTGTGTCCTTTTGGTAATTTATAATCCTACTAAAAACTTTTTCACAGGATAGAACAGTTGGAAGTGGCACCAAGCATTGTTCTGACTTTACCTTTCCTTGATAGCATAGACGCTTGCTTTCTGCTTTCCTAAAAAGTGAGTGCAGCTTAAAAAAAAAGGTGAAATAAAATAATAATTTGCTACTATACTGTCTTCCCTCTGTATTAGGTGTAATCTAGCTCTATATTATACTTAATTCCTGCAGCACAGCTACACTATGAAAAGTAGTAATTCTCAAATAAGACGGCATTCCTATCTGTTAGAGTATGGATTGCATATTCTGAGGTTCTGATTGTCCACTGAATTCCCTTGATTATTGCTAACTGAGCGAAATAGCTGCTAAACTATTATGTTGGCTTATTAAGCCTCACCTTCCATTTAACTTGCAGTGACACAAATGGAAATAAAAAGAGGAGAAATGTGGAGTCGCATGAGGCCCCATTTCTGAACTGCTTACTGCTGTGGAGCTACACTGGAAGTAAATTGGTACAAGTGAGCATCTCAGCCGTACAAGTTTTTTATTTTTGGTTTGTCAAATCTTTAATGAAATTTTAGCACTGCAAATGTGTGTAAGGGCTGCAGTGAAAATTAAATCATCAGAGTAAGCTGAGACATCTAGTGTATAAATACACATCCATTATATTTTATTTTTGTTTCTCTGCTGAGTTTACTGGATATGCAAGTCCTCTAGACTTGATACGCTGTGAATCTAAAGCCTGAAAGATCTTCTGTTATCCTTGTAGATGCTCCAGAAAGATAAACTGTTGCAAGGTTCTAGCAGGGTTTTGCAGAACACTTTCACAACACAAGGACTGACACCATACATTGTGACATCTCCCGTTGTAAGATTTCAGTACTGTGAACAAGATATTATGATGTCTTCCCTGTTTCAAATGCTTTTTACTCTGCTAACAATTTTCTGTATAATGCTTCAAACATTCTGGAGACAACCTCTTGAAATCTGCTACAACAGTGTTTGTACTGGTTTGCTGCTTTGCCCCTGCTGACTGTTTGTTTATGCTTGCTTTTCATGACCAAGTCACTGGGAAAGAGAAGAGGAGCATCCCTCCTCCTTCCCTTATCCAAAATTATGTCCCCCTGAAATACAGTTGCTGCCAACCTGTGGCTGTGTTTTGACCCTTTTTCCCTCCTTCCCCCTTGCATCCACCCTTCTGTAACATGGTGGCACCTTAGGAACACTGTTTTTCTATTAATTACATCTTAAGATGCAAACAAGTATGTTAGGAACAGAGGGATTTTTTACATGTTTTTTTAAAGAACTCTGCAAAATTCCCACTGAATCTGAGCCAAAAGTGGTGCCAGTTCTGCTCAAATCCTTCAGAGAATTTTTTTGACCTTGCTTATGACCACTGAGGCTAATTGTATCAGAACTATCCAGGATACTTTAAGAAAGTGCTATCTTGGTCCGTATTTCAAAACACTGACAGATATTTTATCGTTAATTAGTATTCATATTATGTCTCAAACAATCTGTTCAAGAATAGGGGAAGTGAACTGGTTGAACAGCTCTTCTGTCTACCTAATAATTAATATGGGTGATGCATGGAAAGCCAGCAGCCCAACAGGAAAAAAAGGACGAAATATTGCCAGTGTGATTTTTTTCTGTGGAAGTATAAACTACCTGTATTGGAGTTTTTGACTAATGCATGGATTTCACTTTGCAGAGGTAAAAATGAATGGCTTGCTTTAAAAACAAATGTGTGCCCCTCTGAATCATATCTTCCTGAATTTGTTTCTCATCTTGTCAGTATGCCACTTGGTAGCTGGCTGGACTCCCTTGTTCAATGGCACATATTTTAAAATAGCGCTGTAAAAAAAAAAGGACCATTTGTTCCTATAAACCAAAATATTACTTGCATATTTTTTTTTTCCAAATTCAGGATTATATATAGCATTATCAAAACAATATTTCAGATATTTTAAACAATTTAAAGAGTTGATGGGTGTCAGTTGATATGTTTCCTCTCTGCCTCCTCCCCCTCTTCATCTGCTAATCATAGAACTTGTATGCCAAATTGTATAAGATACTCTTCCAATAGTTACATGTGTGAGTCTTTTGTGAGACACAGACAGTTATGAGGACAGATTTGGAGTTGCATATGGGTCTGTCACATGGTTTGATTGCCATGTCTTCTAGGACACAGATTTCTTGTTTAATTATTCTTAATTCTGAGGGATTTTTACAGTTTATACAGTAAGTTCTGTAGAATTCTTCCCAAAGATTCCTTGCACAGTCCATTTTCCCTCTCTTTACTCCTAGCAAAATGCTTCTTCTGCTGACTTCAAAGCTGCTTACGCCCACCTCACTTCCCACTTCTATACTTAGTTTTCTTTTGATATTGAATAAAATTTACTGCTTCACTGATCAGGAAATGTACAGACTTTCTAGAGAAGTGCAGCATAAGAGGATGAAAAGTTTTGATATTTACATTAAGATTTTATAATAAATCTTTGAGATGTCTGAATGGTAAGAATAAATGTTTCCTTTGCTGGCTGCTGTTAAAAAAGTAGGTCTTCAAGAGTGTTGCCAGGAAGACTTTAGAAAATCAGCCCAGAGTAACTGCATTGCAGCTCAACTTAAAGCATATGTTGATAGTATATCTGGCCACTCATTTAATTACATTTTCAAAAGACGAACCCATCTCTTTGATTAAGTAGCACTCTTCTGCATTTTATTTTCAGTCTGTAATTTCCTTTTAACCCACCTTTCTGGTGGGTCATAATGACTTTTTTCATACTCAGTCTTTTAGGTGTTCTACAAGTATTATTTTTATAGTATTTTTTAAAATCAGTTTCCTAAATACATTACAGATACATGCTATTCTTTCTTATGTATTCTTATGTAAAACAAAGCTTAACTTAAGACTTAGAAGTTAAGGAAAATAGCATTGAACCAAAGACAGTGTGTATCATCACTCAAAAAAAAAAAAAAAGGAAAAACATATTTAACCATGTTGGGGCACCAGTGTGATCCAGCAGCTGTAATAGTAGCATCAGGTATTATTGTTCTGAGCTGACACATACATCCATGTATTTAACTGTTATGTTAAAGTTTATTGCAGTGCTGTGTTTCTATATTGTAGTTAAATCCCTATAAAAATTATCTTTAGACTGGCATGTTTGCTGCATTTGTGACAAATGATGGCACAGAACAGTACTGTTGAAAGAAACTACCTGGAAAAGAGTAAAGTGCTTCCCTTGCCTTCTATAAACTCCCAGGACCTTATTTACTTATTTTTATTTTCTTCTAGGTTGGAGATGTTCTTTACTGTGCCGGACAGATTGCTCTAGTACCTTGTACAATGCAGCTTGTTAGCGGTGGCATATGGACTGAGGCCATAGTTTCCCTCCGTCACGTTGAGCGAGTTCTTCAAGCTATGAGCCAGAAGACTGCACTCCACCACGTCATCACAGCCAGCTGCTATGTAACTGACAGGAAGCACATTCCTATTGCTCGCTCTATATGGCAGAAGAAATTAAGAGAATGCAAAAAGGTAACTGTGATATCCATTTTCTTCTCGTCTTCTTTTTTCCCCTCTAAGCCTTGTAGTAATATCACAGTTTTCTCAGTACCTTTCAGAGGGGTTCAAGTAAAGCTGATATAATAAGGTTTGATTGAGCTGTTATGTTCTGGCTCATAAGTGGTTGTGCACAACTGAGAAAGAAAATTGCTTAATAGAAAGTTCTATTCATCACTAACTTTATCTTAATTCCCCAAAGCAATATGCTAAAGAACTCTTGAAGAGCAGTCAGTTCCTCTAACAAAAATGTGAGTAATACCTTATTTGAATTACCTCTGCCCACATATTTTTATGTAATAAGAACTGGACATTTTACTTCAGCTTTTTATGAGTTGTTCTGTTGAGGTTTTCTCCCCACTCTTTCTTACAAGCAATATTGTCATGACAACTGAGTTTAGCAGATTACTGCTCATTATTGCTTATTATTCAGCTGAACTTTTAAGACCAGATCGGGGTGTGCCTGTCTATTGGTTGACCCTAGATTATCTCCAACGGCATAATAATTTGCACAGTGATTTATAATGATACTGTAATCATCTCTGTTATGCATGTACCACTTTTCTTAAATAGCCACAGAACACCCTGCAAGCATTTAAAAGGTAATGGCCACAAATCTTGTAAATAAAACATAACTTCTTCACAAATGAGTAAAAAAGAGTAGTAACTGCATAATTGCTGTATAATTTGATATAACTTAATTATTATGGTTTCTCAGGTTGGGAGAACATGGTTTGGGAGCATAGCATATGTTAGTATTTCCATAGAAGAAGAAAAAATGCACCTGAAACTGTCCTTTGCCTTCACCTTCAGTCTCTGCGGTAGGCACTTGTCTTGCTGAGTAAAGATATAGGCTTTACTTAGACATTTATACATTCCGCCTTGGTTTATTAATAAAGGACCCTCTTAAATAGAGTTGACTACTTGTCCAAGACCAAGTGTATTTAATCTGAGTTCAATTCAGGTGTTTTAATTCAATTCAGTTTTTTGCCATGTGACTGGTTAGTTACGCGTACCATGACCACAAAGCCTACATGCTTTCTTATTTGTAATATATATGATTTGAGGGCAGATTGGTGGTGTTTGCCAGTTCCTTGAACTCTTGCCAGATAGAATCTTTCAGGTAGCTATTATACATACCAGCCACTCTGTATCAAGTCTTTTATTTCTTCCATTTACCGAGATGACTAGGCAGTACTTTCTTAGCTACATGAAAAATACTGATGAGGTTGCTTGCTTTTGGCCTATTACTAGTATCTGGCCCATGTCACTTTTTGATTGTTCAAGCCATAGCTTAAAAATGGATTGCTACCTACACTTACTTCTATGAAGAGTTAGTTGTCTAACAGTTTTCAGGAATGTTTAAGAAAAAACATCCCAGAAAAGCATCAAGCAATCCTAGAGGATGTTCATCAATCTTATGCTGTGCTTATCAGACAATGACAGTATCAGAAAGAGCAAAAAAATATTGGCTATCAGAAAGAGCAAAAAAATACTGGCAGATGAAGTAATGTTTGCCACAACACAATCTAAAAATGCTTTGGAAAAAATTAAAATATCAGTGGGAATGAAATGTTAACAGCCAGATGTTCCAATTTCCCTATCATTTTGTCAATGGGAGGTTCAGACAGAGGAATTGAATTTTTCCTGAGGCTATGCATACCTTTTGGTTAGTAACGGTTAGCGTACACTGCAAAGCAGAGAAAAAGATGTATCAAACAATTCTGTTACGGGGAACCAGAGGGAGGAATTGTCCTGCCCTGAAAATACAATTGTCTTGTTAATGGAAATAGAGATTTTATGTTGGAGGAGAAGCAGTAGCTGGCATGGTATTAGGAGAATTGTTCCTTTACTTCCAGAATAAGGAAAACAGTAAAGTTTGAAATTTGGAAGAACTTTGTAAAATGACTGATACGATGTATGACAGTTGTGCTTCTCCCTCACGTATTCCATAGAATCAGTGAAAACAGGAAATGTAGCTTTTGCATCTCATAAAATTTTCTTCGGAGCAGCCTGTTGGATGCTGCAAGATACTGCCTTTCTGTGTGGAAGCCAGAACACAGTAGCTTTATTCTGAATGCATCTGTATTTAAGAGTCTTAAGTAGTATATCCCTTACTTGTGTGGCTTGCTTTATTTTTTGGTATCCCTATACTACCTCAGACAGTTCTGTCAGATGCTATGACATGAAATAATGCTCTATTTTCTTCAAGTAAACTAAGCCAAACCAAAATTATTTTATTGTTCTTGAACTGCATTTCAAGTAGTGGCCAAAGGCCTGAATCAATAGTAACCTACAGATTACTTAATAAGAACAAATGGTGTCATAATTGAAATTGTTCTGCTTCTGTCACTCATGGAAAAAGGAGCTTGTTTGTGCAGACAAAACAATGCAGCTCAGAACTAATTTCTTGTAAACTAGGCATCATAAACCATAGAACTAATTATGATTTAAAGACCAGTTTTAGACTCCACATTTTGGTTTGTTGAATGTTCTTTATTTAATAGCAAAATGATGGTATATTAAGATTGAAGTATTTGTATTTAACACAGTGACTCAATCATATCCACCAGAGCTGCCAAAGGGGTTTTTTTAGAGCGTTCTGTCATACAGTGGTGTCTAGTAAATATCCTCTACATAAATAATACTGTTCAGCAACTTCAGTTGTATCAGGCTACATATTTGATGTCAGTGGTCTGTAAAGCACAAAATGGCTTGTATAAATTGTTTAAAACATGAATAAATTGGACCAAACAGAACATAAGGAGTAGTGTGAGAATTGTGCTTTGGATGTGTTTATATAACACAAAAGGTTTACTTCTAAGAGCAGGATGTGGACACAGAGTTTATCAAAGCTTTGTTTGAGATAAGGCCACAGAATCAGACACACTTACCTGGACTTTAGGGGGCTTCCTGTCATATTGACAGTGACCATTGTCTTTTAGGAATTTCTTGAATTATGAAGATAAAATGAGTATGTTTCAGAATAACTGAACTATTTCACAGGTAAGCAGAGGAGTGGCTCTAGTGAGCATCAATGATGGGAGGGGATTGTAAAAGAGGGAGTAATAGTAAGTAGGCTGGACCACCTAGCAATTTCTAACTTGTTTCAGTCACCCAGCCTCTGCCCCCTTCCTTATTCCAGCATCATTCTTTTCTTCCTACACAGCTCCTTTCCATTGCTGTCATCCTGATTTCCCTCACTCCAGACAGCAGCTCAATATCTGCGCTCCCGGCACCGTTCCCTGCAGCTTCACCCCTGCAGCTTCAACCCAAGCATTGCCTCCATGAACTCCAATTACTCACAGCCATCAAGGGTTGTGTCCTTAGCTCTGGAATCCAGCCCCTGTCCCTCTCTCTTCCTCCTTCCTACGTCCCTTTGAGTCACTATGTCATTGGAAAAGCCATTCAGGGTGACAGAGGAAACAGAAATTTGGTGGAGGGATGGAAGGTTGTAGAAGGAAAAAAATAGCAGGGAGGGAAGGCTAAGAAAGCAGCCCACCGAGGACTTGCTCAAAAAAACCCCAGAACTAAATCACTGGGCCAACAAAAAGATCTTTGGATCAACATTTTGAATGTACACAAGAAGCATTTCCTTTGTTAAAACTAAAAGGCTATTGAAGGAACTGAGATCTAGAGTGAGGGAGTCAAGGTAAGAATTTTAAGTTCTGTAGGCAGATAAAGCTGCACTGTTGTTAAGTAGTGGTTGTTGGAGAAATTAAAATCTAGTTAAGGGAAGCAGTGGTTAAAATCAAAAGAAAAAACAGGCTGCAGTTGTAGAAATTAAAATCTAGTTGAGGGAAGCAGTAGTTAAAATCAAAAGAAAAAACAGAGGCTGCAAAAATAGCATAAAGACAATTATGCAAACAAATAATCAAAGCCAAAACCGAGGAAAAATAATTGGAATTAAAAAATACAAGTGCCAGCCATCAGCAGCTTCCCCCCACCCTGTTTTTAAGTTACACTTCTTCCACAGTTTCTTTGTGATTCCCAGGCACACTTTGGGACATTTTGGCACTCTTGAGGAGATACATTTAGGGCGCTTCTTGAATATACCTAGTCAGAAATAGTAACAATCGTATGGTAGAACAGTTTCTGCTTAATCCAGTAGTTAGCATTTAGAGCTTTTTTTAAATTTATTTTTTTAATGTGCCCCCCCCCCCCCCCCAAAAAAAAAAAAAAGCTTATAGCATTGCTAAAACTTTCTGGAAGAAGAACTGACAGTTTTCCAATTAAGTCTCATCTTGTGTTTTTCTTTACTTCACATCTTTTAATGACAGTGTCATGTAATACGATGATTTTATAAGCGGTTTTGCTAACTCATTCAGCAGAGTAATCAATAGAAAAAACATAAGCCAGATGGGTTGTAGTCCATTTGTATTGGGTGGGACAGATGGCGTTATTGATAGATGGAAATATTCCAAATAAGTATTGTATAATGATGTAACAGTGACTGTGCCTGCAAAATTTTATTAATTTACTTTGTGTACGCACTTTATTCAGTAGGGGTTTGTTGTACTATTTAGACAGTATTCCCACTGTATTTAGCTGGGAGCTGAGTCCACCCCCTACCTTCTTTTTGGCCTCCCCATGGGCTTTCAGTGCAGAACCATCCCTGTAGTACTTTGTTATAGTATTTCAAGTGGTGGATTATACTTCTGTCTGTACAGCCAACTCCACTAGACTAACTGAGATGGGCAAGATCGTGATTACATTTTTCCCCCTACCTCTGAATGCCTGCTTTTGCTGTCTTTTGTTATCCTCACCAATACAAAGAAGAGGCCTGCTGTATTCTCTCAATATTTCAGGCATTCCAGCTTGTTTAACTGATGTGTTTGGGACATTTTACATCTTGCTAATCCCTAGTAAGATTTGGTATAGCTAGACTAGTAAAATACATCAATTTTGATAAACTCGGTAATAGATGCTGTTTAGGACTGTTGCTGTTCAAATGTATATGCCATGGCAAAGTACTATTAATTCATTTTTTCTGTGAGTTAAGAGCACATTAACTTACTCATAGAAAAACTCATAGGCCATTTGCTGCTTTTGAAATACAGTTCTTGATAAATGTGACTGAATGATAGAAACGAGTTTCAGTTCTTATTTTAATTTGATGGCATATACACAACTCAGAGGCAGATTTTCCAGAACTATCTGAAATTTTACCTCTGATTTCTTTGTTATAAAAAGAAAAATGTATGGGGAAATACTTTAGTACACAATGTTTTGTTGCCAACACAAAGTTTAGGATTGCCTGTATTTGTAAGTGAACCCAAAATATTGGTGAAGGGAGATTTTGAAACAGTGAAAACAAGCTGTTTTGCTAAGATTAGAAGACAAGGTTGCATAGAAAGATAATATTTAATGTAATTGCAAGATGTATTAGTAGCTCTAAAGCCATTAGCTCATATCTTTTGCTTCAGCAATTCATTTCATACATACTAGTGGGTTTTTTTTCAAATGATGATATTATAGATCAATTCCACTCTGAATTATTTTATTCGGCAGCTGCCACTGTATTTTCCATCCTCAGTAATGAAAAATCTACCTGATGAAATACTTCCTGTGACATGAGAAAAATGTGCGTCTTCCGGCTTTTATAACACAGCTTGCATTTGGACATTAGTTGTCTAGTCTTCTCCCTCTGATAAATTCCTGAGCAAATGTACTTCAAACTTTCAAAGTTCTCCAGCCCACCTTCTTCTGACAGAAGCTTTCTTTTTTCATGGTGAGCATTCAGGATGAGTGGCTGCCATCCTATGATTGTTTCAAATCCAGCAAAGAGTCCTACAGTTGACTTTCATTCTGTCAGGAATGCCAGTCAGGTTGTTGACAATGTGTTTCTTAATAGCATGTAATGCAGAAGTGATGGAAAAATTCACAATGTTTTATCTGATATATCTTGTGAATGGGTTCCTTGCTTATTTCAGCACTCGGGTAACTTGATGCCAACTTTAAGTATCTAAATTTAAACCTTTTGGGCCAGATTTACAAACTGTTTAGATGTCAAAAGATGTAAATGAGCCTGAACTAGGATGTTTTTTAAAAATCTCAGAGCAGTCATCTAAGGGGCACTGAGCCCATTCTGGGGAGCCCCTGCATCATACCTCCATTGACATTCCAGTAAATACCATTGGTACTACCCCCTGTCTTTCCACTTTGCCTACCAAATAGCGCAGAGGTCCCAAGTTATAAACAAGTCAAGTCCTGACCCAGAAGCTGTCTAGCTACATGCAGTGGTTTTCTGGAGTAATTATTATGTTTTCATGGCAGTCATTTAGAACGGCATCATGCGTCTGTAACACAGCAGTCTGTTGCATTGTTCAGACATGCCTGTAGTATTTGAAGTATACAGACTGTCATGAATTTAAATAAAATTCATGCATTCTCTGACACTTTATCCTAAGTAGAACAGAAGTAGCTTATGCTCAAATAGTGGAAGTCAAAGGTTTTTTCTTGCTGCAAAGGATTGGACAGAGTTTTAAGATCCTCTTTACCTATGGAGAAAATTAGCATAAAACGTAAAAAGAGTATTAAAAAAGCCCAGATTTCTGTGAGAGGATATCTACTTTTTCACCATCATGAACAGATGTTTGTAAGTCAGTAATATTCAGATACACATATCTTGTGTATTTTATTGTATGTATTGGTTAACATCTTATTTTAATACTATTGCTAGATTTCCAAATAGTATTGTAAATTCTGTGTCCTATAGATAATAGTATAGGGAATACTAATTTAATTGGTCTCCTTCTTTTACCAGTTTCTCGAACAGAATAGTTAAAACATGAGGAGTAGAAGTAAATGAATATTACAAAGACATAAATGATAGATTAGAACCCTGCTTCATTTACATTGCAGTAAAATCTCGTGTAGGTTAATTAATATAATTGGTAGTATTATCAGAAGAAACCTAAATATTTTTGAAAAACATTGCCACCGGCCGGTACCTATGTATGTCAAGAATTCAGCAGGAAGAAAATACATGTTTCTGTTTCCCTTTTTTTGTCTGATCTGGTTTATAACATTTATTTTGCTACTAGATGCTATTTTGAATGTTCCATGGTTTGATATATTAAACCCGGCTTCTTTTATGGCCCATGTTAAGAACACGCAGTGCATTCAAATAGCACAGTGGTAGTGAGTCTTTCATCTTGTGCCTAGTGTATTTCATTTCCCCTGTGTTCAGATTAAACAAAGCTTTTGTATTCATTTGAAGCAACTGTAATGAGAATATTTAACACAGGTCAAATGCAGATAGTGGAACTCCAGAGGTCCTTGAAAATAGTCTGCCTTTTGACACTGGGCCGCGAAGGGAGGTGAAAGGGTTGCCACTTTCACTTTTTTTTTAAGGAAGATTATGATAGTCTATTTGTAACATTAGTGGAACCTTAATGAATTTTAAAAAGGAATATAGTCAACAGAAAGAACAGTGAAGCAGTTTACATGACTTTAACTGAAGCCATTATTAGAAATTGAATATAAATGTATACATAAAAAAACATATGATTGCATAATGTTCTAAACAGTATACATGAATTTAACTTGTAGATTGTAGACATAATTATGATCAATAGAAAATAGGAATGGAGGGCATTTCTTGTGTGAAAGTTTGTGTACATAGGCATAGATACAGTCAAATCCTCAGCTGGTAGAAGTCTGAATCACTCTCTGATTTCCATGAACTGATTTACACTAGCTTATTTGCCATTTACAGGTAATATATACATGCATTTGAATGTTGTTTTTCAGTTAGACACAGTGAAGAAATGCATGTCAAGTTATTCAGGGTGGTAAACAGCCTAGTTCATCCAGGCTGACTGATTTTCCCCTGCAGCAGTTCCCTTATAAGAGTTTTTTTGAGTGATTCTTCATCCCCTTTGCTGAAAATATTAATTCTGTTTTGAGCCTGTCACTTCCGTGCTAAGCAAGAAGGCGTATATGCATCCACTGTTTGCTTAGGCCAGAACCTCCGGTCAAAAGTCTTATGTGTGATGACTGTGAAAGCCATTAACAGGATTTCAGCCCTGAGGCTGGTACCTGTTGTCAGTGCCTCTCTATAGAGGGGAGAATGCCACTTTGGTGGAAAAGCGATCAAGGTCCTACTTTCACTCGGGAAACTTCCCTCTTAAACTGCAGTTGTAATTATGTGTAGGGCACTTTAAACCCCCATGATGAAGGAAGATATGCCAGGAAAATCATTAGCTTCAGAGTTTTTTGTTCCCCTTTGGATGAGGATCCCTGCTGATCAGGACTGAAGGAAGAGCCAGACTACCACCCCAACCTACATAGACAGTTTTATTAACAACCTGTCCGTCCTAAAACTGTGGCAGGTTAATGTCTTTCACACACCACAAATGTTCCTTCCAACAAGTAGTTTGACGTTGAGTTCTAAGTAGCTATTCTAGACCTTGGTCTTTTCCAGAGAATGCATTTGAACTTGTCTCTTCAGTGTGAGCTCGGTAAAAATCAGAAAACTCAGATGGCAAAAACTAGTCAAACTTCTGTACTGAAAGTCCTCCCCTTAAATCTGTGGGCAATATCCTCTTCATCATGGTTATGCAGGACCTGGAAAAGCATTCCTGTTGCAGGAAGGAAACTCAGCTATTGAATAGTGTACTGGGCTTGCTGGAATGGAGTTAACTTCTTTCATATTGACCCCTATGGTGCTGTGCTTTGGATTTGTGGCTGAACCAGTGTTGCTGACAGGCTAATGTTGCACAAGTTCAAGGCTTTCTGTTTTTCCCACTCAGCACCCCCAGCAAGTAGACTGGGGTTGGGCAAGAGGTGGCCAACGGAATATCCCATACCACATAACATCATACTCAGCAATAAAAACTGGGGAGTTCTGTCTTCCAAAGTGGCTATTCCCCAGAGGCTGGCTGGGCATCGGGAGCTGGTGGGAGCAGACTGGCCTTTGCATCACTAGTTTTATTCTCTTCACTTATTAAACTGTCTTTTCTTGACCCAAGAGTTCTCTAATTTTTGCTCATCTTGTTATCTGTCCCGTCCTACAGGGGTTGGGGGCAACTGAGTAGCTGTGTGGGTGCTTAGCTGCTGGCTGGGGTCAACACCACAAATAGACTCAGCAAATTACCACTGAAAAGAAACTCCACAATTAACTATGCAAATTCATACCTGGCCTTCTCCCTCATCAAGCTCCAGTCAAAATTAGAGCTCAAAATATTATCTCTTCCTTTTGAAACTGTGAAAAAATCTTATCTCTACTTGGATACGGTTATGATCTACCACCAAAAACTTGAAAGAAAAAAAAAAGAAATTAACTCATTAATTCCTATCTTCTTTCTTCCACTGGAAGTACATTTTTATGTACAAGCCAAGTGATCCTACTGAATTTCAGTACTTGATTATCCTCATCTCTGGTTCTGTATGCTGTTTATAATAACAATTTAATTTCCTCTTCCTCTGCCTCTTCTCTGAAAAATATCACACAGGCTTCAAAATGAATAATAGATCTTCAATTTCCTTACTTATAAAATTCCAAGTAAGCCAAAAAATATTTATCCTTTCCTGTACTCCACTTTCAAAGAAGTACGTAAGACAGCGTGAAAGTGAGCTAGCATTACTTTGAAACCCCTTTAAATTTTTGCACAGCAAAAATGAGCAGTGCTAACTGGTCAATACCCAGTAACATGCATGCCAGCTCAGCAGTAGATAATCACTTTCAGCTTCTTTTCTGTATTTATTCAGCTTTATAGGTGAAAAATAAAAATGTTTCCATCTGATACGATACATGTGTATAGTTTTCATCAGTCCTTTAGCTGTAACACAATGAACACAGCTGGTAACACTTGAAATCTAACTTTGATTTTCTTTTGGACATTATTCAGTGTTAATATTGTTAAGGTCTTTATGAGTCTCACTTATAAGCGTCTTTGTGGAAACAGCCTTGGCCATCTCCTGTAGTTGACAAAGTACTTCTGCATATATCTCAACAAAGCAGCAACTGAGCCTAAAAGAAAAACGTAACCGTTAACTGATTAAAATACTAATTGTCAGTCATTTCTGATTAAGTCAGTAATTTTGGTAAAGCTTTGTCATAATTTGCCAAAAAAATGTTTGCCTGGAGTCGTAGATATCTGTTCAGTAATGCATAGTGTCATAGTCTCTCTGTGCATGTTCTGCAGAATTACGTGAGGGAGATGTATAGGTATATGGATTTTCTCTTTTCCTCCCTCCCATACATGCATATGTATATAGATAAATATACATTCTATATATATCCATGAATATATATTTGGTGGTGTTTTTTTTAGTATAACAACTTTTAACAAGCATATATATTAATAAATTTCTTCACTATGAGGGTGGTGAGACACCAGAACAGGTTGCCCAGAGAAGTTGTGGAGGCCCCATCCCTTGCCAGGCTGGATGGGGCTTTGAGCAACCTGGTCTAGTGGGAGGTGTCCCTGCCCAGGGCTGGGGGTTTGGAATTAGATGATCTTTAAGGTCCCTTCCAACCCAAGCCATTCTATGATTCTATGATTTTACGTGTCGCTTAAAGGCCATTTATTGAAAACTTTCTATTCTAATCTTCTGTACGTGGACTCACCTGCCTTCAAGAACGTAAGAGTTAAGATCCCATTATATATTTCAGTAGTAATTTGAGAGACGTATCTTCATCTTCAGGAGAATGAGTTTGCTTTCCGTATGTCACATTCCAATGACTGCTGAGAACAGTTACATGTTTAACTCAAACTTGGCTTATGATTTTTAGGTTATTTAACTTCCTCTCATGAGTGGATGAAGTGAGTCTGGCTGGGATAGAGTTAATTTTCTTCACAGCCGCCCCTACAGCGCTGTGTTTTGGATTTGTGACTAACACCATGTTGATAGCAGAGCGGTGTTGGCTGTTGCTAAACTGTGCCTGCACAGCATCTAGGCTTTCTCTTTTTCCAACTTTGCCCATACCCAGCAAGTAGGCTGGGGTTAGACAAGAAGCTGGGAGGGGACACAGCTGAGACAGTTGACCTGAATGGACCAAAGGCGTATTATATACCATATAAATTCATGCTTGACCATAACAACCGGAGCAGGGGTGAGTTTTTTCTTAAGTAGCCATTGCTTAGAGACTGGCTGGGCATCAACCTGCTGGTGGGTAGTGGTGAGTGATTGCCTTTATTTTTTTGTCTTTCCTTCTGTTGTTAAACTGTCTTTATCTCCACCCGTGGTTTCTTCTCGCTTTTGCCCTCCTGAGTCTCTCCCCCATCCCACTGTGGGGGGCGTGAGCGAGCAACTGGGGGAATCTTACTTGCTGGCCGGGGGCAACCCACTGCAGTGAACTGTAAGAAATTGCCTGAATTGCATCACCTGAGTTTGACTACTGTAACACTGAACTGAGGGAAAACTTCTGCAAAATCAAAGTTCCAAACTGTCTGTAGGACATTATTGACAAATATAAATGGCTTGAGTTAAAATAAAGGACGTGTTCAGCCCTAATAGTCCTCTTATATTCTGTTTAACTGATCTTGCTTTGCAGTCATACCGTATTAAAATATGAAAGTAACTGACTACACAGCTGAAAGCAAACATTTGCCCCAAAATTACTCATCTACCTAAGATGAAGGAATGTAAATGTTTTTACTTTCCACTAAAAATCTTTGTTTACTAAAAAATGCCAAATTCAAAATCATTTTAGATTCTATGTATCATATAACTAATGAAGGTGGCAGTCTCAATGAGGGAAGGCGTGGCAATTAATAGAAGTTTGATAGTGCCACCAGAATTTTCCAGTTTTTCTTCTGCCTCTGGCAGCATCACAATTTTCTTCATTGCACGCTGCAAAACTTAATTACAGATGTAAGAACAGTAGCTAATAGTGCTGTATGTGTACATGTGAGCAGGTGATCGCAGTTAGAGTATGTGGTGTAAAAGCTGACATTTGGTTTGAAAATTGGTTCCAGAGCTCAAGATCAAAGTTCAGAAGGAAAGTAGACCTTCAAAGAAGACATCTTTGCAATCAGTATCAGAAATTTACATTCTGAATCATAGAATCAGTTATCCTTAATGCCCACAAAGTAGATTTTGACCATTAACTTTTCTCATTTTCTGTCCCATTTGGGTACACACTCTCAAATGATTTTCAAGTGAAATCATTCCATCTTGAACATCCTTAATTCAGTTCAACTCTTTTTCCTAAGTGCTTATTTTTGACACTACACATGAAGAATAAAACCCTCAGAGTGACAGTCTGTGATCATGTTTCATGTGGCAGACTTCATTTGCTTTCAGTTTATATTGCTATCAATTTATGACTTTGTTCCTTAAATAGTTATCTTTTTTTCCACATTGTAACTGATATATTGAATGATGTATATTTGAGAGGTATTTCAAGGAATCTTAACTTCAGTCATTAACTGGTTATCACTTGGCTCAGGAACCTTTAGTTTGTTGAGAGAAAGTTAATATTTTTAAAGCAAATAAAACAGCTTTTCAGTATGTAATTATTTTCTTATCAATTTTACATTTTCATGCCCTTTTGAGCATCTAGCATGCAGTGCTGGAATTTACATTTAGCTCTTCAGGAACTGCTTTAAATATTGTTATTATGAAGGAAGAAATCAAAAATCAAAGTGAATTTTTAGTACAATAGCGAGGTATAGGAAGGTGCAATTGCAGTAACAGCAGCTTGCATTATTGTATAGAACTAACTCACAGCTTGACAGAAAGTCCCTGCTGGGGAGGAAATGTAGGGGAACTGGCAGAATTTCGCTACATCTGCTCCCTACTGCTAATAAGCTTTAACCTGTTTCATTTTTATTATGCTTACTGTTTAGATATTTTGCTTCTGAAATTATATCTGTAACTATGAGAACACATAAAAGGGAGCACGACAGGTAGGGCTGTTTAAAAATTTAAAACTATCAGCAAGGGATATTAAAGGCCGTAATGAATAAGATGGTTGCCTTCTCAGTGTGGGTTTTTAGAGTTCAAGCACTGCAGTGCTGGTGGAAAGACGGAGTGTAAGTAGTGGGTAAAACAGATTTCATAGCTTGAGTAGCTTGTACAGCCAGAAGGCACCATTAGATCATTTGGTCTGACCCGTATATCACAGACCGTTACATTTCACCCAGAAATTCCTATTTTGAACCCTGTGAGTATGCTTAGACTAAAATATATCAGACCTTAAGAGTTTAAAATACATTATGCCATAGGATGAGAAGCGAGAGGCTGAGCTTTCCGTGCAGTAGGAAATGTGTTTATCAGGTTGGTGAGTACACATGGTAGTGTGACTACTTCTTCAGAATAAACCAAACAACCAGAGGCTTGTATGCACGTAACAAAAGTGAAAATCCCTTTCTGACCCCTTTGACTTAGGGAAAAAATACAGGTATTCATATTGTGTCAGAGCATTTGCTTACTGAAATGTTCTAGTGAAGCCATAACCAGAAAAAAAACCAAAACAAAACCCAACCAAAAAATGAAACCGCCACACCTCCAAAAAACCCCAAACCAACCAGAATAAACAAAAGTTAGACTTAATCTGTCTCATTAAGTATCAGTGGGAGTAACTAAGGGCCCAGTAAGAGGGAAAAATCTTCTCCTTCAAGCAGTCATATCCATTTTTAAAGCTAACATTCATTGTCTTAATTCTGAATTTCAGACATTATGTCCCTTTGACAGCCATGCTAGCAGGCCTGTGCTTCTCACATTCTCAGTCCAGACACATTCATTGTAGTCCTTTGAAACTCTGAATAATCAATGCTATAGCTGAGGTTTACAACCATCTAGAAATGTGGGGGAAATAGTATTGGGTTTTTTTCCATTTGATATTATCACATGCTTCCCATAGCTAATTATCCAACATTTTAAAATCTTCCTTTTGCTCTGACAGTGGCATCATTGTCACATACAATTATGAAATGTATTTTGAAGTGAGATTGAAATGTATAAAATTCAGTGGGTAGTTGAAAACTCTTAAGTCCATGGGGCTATTGAGACTGTGCCTTTAGATAATGGGATAGAACAAGATTGTGACACTTACCTGGTAAATCAAGCACAAATGGAAGTCTCAGTCTTAAACAGGAGATTTTTTTCCATTATTGGGAACGCAGAGGTCTGTGTCTGTCTTTCAGCAAGGCAGTTTGCATTTTCTGTATTTCTTCCAATTATTGGAGCTTACTTTTCAAGAAAACTTGCAGTTTGTTAAGCCCAGAAAGCAGAGGTATTAGCCTACTTATTACAGACTTTGCATACAGTCTTCAAGCTTTCAATCGTTTATTTGTTCTAGGGACTCATTCAAAGCTGATTATGTCTTCATGGAAATGTGATACTGATTGCTCTTATTTTGATCATGTCATAGAGCTTCTCAGTTTCCGGAATGAAAGGATGAAAAAACGGAGGTCCAACAATAGAAAAGAGAAGCAAAATTAACAAGCAAATTACATCCTTACATACTATATATAATCGAAAAAGAGTTTGTAAGGTTAGGTCTTTAATTTCAGCTGAGCCCTTTGGTCTATCACACAGAAGCAAAGAAAATTTATGCCACTGCTTGGCCTCTGTTGACAATAATGGTAAAGGGTGGAATAGCAAGTTGCTAAATTATTCTGTTTGACTGATATAAGCTGTAGATCATATGTGGTTATTGATCCGATTTCTCATAAACTCTATTTTCATGAGTTTCCATATTTGTTTATCTTTTTTATATAGCACTTAAATATACTCGCAGTAGTACTGTTCAGAGACCATTTGTCATGAAAGTTTTGATTCTGGAAAGACTTAAACATATCCTTTATGCACCAAAAACCTGTCTCAACTTTTAAAATGAAAAATATGCTAGATTTTTTATGGGATTTGGGCCCTAAGAGTGATGTTGCTTAATTTTTGTGATAGTTTCTTCTGACATACTTGGTTGACTACCATAAATTTTAGCACATCACCTTGACAAATCCTAATAATAGCCAGCAATATACTGTATAGATTTGAGATTTCCTATATTCTCACTAATATAACTTGAGGGATGCTCATTTTAGTCACCTGCAAAATGCCTCTCTGGGAAAAGTTAAGCTGTTGTTCTTGGTGTGTTAATTGCTGACCGTTTCATATCTAATAATTAATTTTGCATCACTACCATACCTGCATGCAGACTTTTTTCACAATTATTATGAAGAAAACTTAATTTGGGGTTTATTTCCAAATGCCAGCATGTGGAAATACAATCATTATATGAGATGACATTAATTTGAAAACCATTTGAATTTAAAAAATTGATTAAAATACCCTTATAAATAGCACTGCCTCTATACCCATATTTGTTTCCCTCTATGTACTTTCCCTTTTTTGGGTTTCTGTTTTTTAAAGATAGATAAAGACTGCACAAAAAGAAATTATTCTGCAAAATGTGCTATCAGATGCTGACACAAAAAATAGAAAAAACAAGGTGTTTCTTTAGATTTTTCCTGGTTCAGTAACACCAAGTAAGTACAGGCAGTTTTTCAGTGGATGTTGTACAAAATAGTTTCTACATGACACAGTGGAAACTGAACTATCATCAGCTTTGTCCAACAGGTTGTGGAGTAGAGAGGAGTAAAATTTATGAAGAACTTGTTTCTTTTGATATTAACAGTATGATAAATATTCCCGTTCATAAGACCTTATTTTTAACCTGCCAGTCTTGTGTTAATGTGTTTTTGGCATGCAGCAAATAATCTGTTTTATTTCAGGAAGGAATACTAAATGACAGACTTTCTTATTTTTGTAAGCTTTGCAAAAAGAATATTCGTAATGATTTTATTGTTATAAAACACTGTGGTATTCATTCTTTGAATTCTGGCGTGTTATACCAGCAATGCATGTGGCCTATTTATTAGACAAACTAGGATGTTGAAAAGGATTGGTTTTATCCTACTTTCTTCAGGCACTGACATTTTTATTCTCATGCAGTTTTCCTAGTGGAATCTTTACTTTTTAAAGTCATAAACCTATTGTTGTGAAAGACTCTCTAGCAAAGCTTGAACTGGATCTCAGGAGTTTGATGCACTCTGTTTAATGCAGGCAGTGTAAAAGAAATTTTAAATGTATTATTTAAAGGCACATTAATCTTGCTGCTATAATGGCGTAATAATGCATACCATAGAAGGTTTTCATAAACTCAGCTTCTAAAAGTAACATCACAGTGTCTTTCTTTTTGTTCTCCAAAGTCAGTTCTTTGTAGACGTAGCAATCATGCATTCATCTCTGTCTCTCATAGCCTGATTCCATATTCAGCTGAAAGGTAGGTACACCTTAGTCCTTACTCACACACAAAAAAGAATATTTCTCATTTGGAACAAATGGAGGCTAGCCAAAATAAATAAATTTATATAATAAATGTTAAGAGCTGAAATGTGTACCTTTTTCAATTGTATTAAGTAAAATCGTTAAATGCTTATACGATGGATTGAGTATTGGTTTCTCCTGTACTCACTCTTGTGTTTTCGCTGGAATCTTAATAGGTCTGCCTTTGTGTTTGTTTGTTGGGGTTTTTTTAATGAAAAAAATGCACAATTAGGTAGAGAAATTCTTTGTTTAAGGTTAGCACTTTTAAAACCACACTCTGTGTGAGTTAGCTGACAACCCTTACTGCCCAACATTTTTCTGTTAACTAAGCTCATTGCATTGGGTTCTGGTTTGTTTTGTAGCCGTATTGTGAATGCATCAGGCATTCGTTGGTGTAAGAGTGTTCTGTAGCTCTCCTGAATATGCACAATGAAAATCAAGTGAACCTTGACTAAGAACTGAAGGCATACAAAATGGATATAAACCAATAATATGCAATATGCATATGAACCAATAATATGGTAATGCTATGAACCAATGTGATAATTTCTTGTATCTGAGCAAAGCTCAGGAAAGCATTATGCACACAGCAGTTCAGACAACCATTTTACTTTAATGTAGAGATACAGGTTAATTACAAGTTTAAAAACCAATTGACAACCTCTGTTGTTAACCTTCCTTCTTGTGATATAAAGGAGCTCGTATTTCTGCATTAAACATGTTTATAAAAGTGTTAGCTAAGGAATGTTTCTACCAAGCTGCCTTCTTAGCTTCAGATGAATACAAAGTATAGGAAAAGTTCCCATTCTCCTTTCTCTTATTACCTACCTTACTGAGTTGGATGTTATTTGATAATTGTATGTCGTGGGTTTGGGCCGGATCGGCCCAAGCAAGCCGAGTGACAGATGTTCCCTCTCTCCTGCCGAGCAGGAGAGAGAGAAGAGAGACTAGTTTAGTAAGAACTAAACTACTTTAATGAAATATAAAGAATAAAATAACAAAAGAAAATAATGAAATATATACAAAACTGTATCAAGCTCCCAGGATGACAATCACGTCACCAGCAGGCACTGGGGAAGTCCCAGACTGGACTCAGCGACGGAAGGGAACTGGATCCAGGAACACACGGGTCAGGATCAAAGGCAGACAAACCGACGGAGTCCTCCTCGGACGCCGGCCATTGAAGAAGGAAAGCAAGAGTCCCAGCAAGAGCAAAAGCCCGAGCAAGTTGAAGAAGGAGCCGGAAGCCGTAAAACAGAAAACCGGAACAACTGAAAAATGGATGCTGACCCTTTGATCCCTCAGCTTTTATACTGAGCATGATGCAGATGGGATGGAATACACTGTTTGGTCAGGTTCGGGTCACCTGTCCTGTCTGCTCCTCCCCACAGATGGGACCCCTCTAAGCTTCTCTGCTTCCAACCCTCCAACAGGGCAAAGTACTGTGGCTTTCAGTAAGTTTTCAGCCAAGCCCTTTGACCCCTTCTATTTCCAGCCAATGGTGCTTATACTTTTGCAGATTTGAGTTAAGCACCCATTGCAGAACCTCGTTAGAGGGTTAAAGCACAGCAGACCGTCTGAGTGGCTCCAGTGTAATAGGGCTGAGGATCCCCCCATTCCTGTGGCGGGTGCCCAGAGCAGACAGATCTGCCCAGCGTCAGCATGCCTGGGACCCTCTGCTGCGTTTTGCTTGTCTGTGCTGAATCTATCAGTATAAGCAGGGACTGAAGATAAATGTGCCCCCCTAAAGTGGGATTCCATTTCTCTTTGTGATTCTGCTGTGGGAAAAGGAGAAGAGGAAGCTTTTTTTTTTTTTTTTTCCTCAGAAAGAGACCAAGAGTAACCACATCAAACTCCCACTTCTTCGAGCGCACTATTCTGATGCTGACACCTCTGCTCAGCTAGGTGAAGAAGCACTTCAAAGCTGTTATCTGCATTCTTCTCCTTGATTCTGTGTTCACCATCCATCTATAAAATCAGTCCGGAATATCGCAGATGAACATAAAACTCCCTTAGAATTGCAGAAATATTGGAAAGGACTAGTTGTGTGAAGGGACTGTTTGTGAAAATTGAACCAGTCCTGTCAAGAAAGCCTGGTTGTTGTTGTTCTTCACCGAACACACCACAGCTATCAGCACAGGCGTGCAATCTCACGTAAGAGCATAAGAATAGCCATAACGGTGTAGGTTCTGCTTAACATTCTGACTCCAAACAGTAGCCCCAAGCAGATGTGAATAGTAAAATCAGGAAAAGCATATATCCACTGTAATATTCTTCCAACCTCAAACTATTTTAATTCATATTTAAATTAATTAAATTAATTTTAATAGTTACATAAATCATTAATTTTAATATAAATTATTAACTATTGTATAAATTAAGAATTAACTAAGAATTTTAATATGTCTCTTTTATAATTCCCACTGAATCTGTGTTCTGAGTACTTGTTCAGGCTCCCCTTGAATCCCTGTAAAGTCCTTGCAACCACAGCATTCTCCATCAAGGTATTCCAGGTGTCACCCACCATCGTTCTTTTTGAAAATGTGCTCTTGCTAATGTCATTTGATGATCCACAGTTCTTGTACAGAAAGACAAGCGTGCAAAATCAATTCTTATCCCTATCCACCCTTCTTATGTCATGTATGATTTTGTAAACCTTTGTCATATTCTCTTTAAGATGGCTGGAGAACATTTCCAGTCAGACCCTCCAGAGCTTTTGATCATCCTTGTTGTCCTCCTCTGAACACATCCTGGGTCTAATACATTATTTTTCAGTTGAGAGATACAGAGTTGTGTGTCTTACTCAAGGTGCAGGTGAACTGTGAATTTCTACAGTGGCATAATGTTACTTCCTTAACTCTCTATCCCTTTCCTAAGAATTCATAATGTTTTACTTGCTTTCTTGACTGCTGTCAACTGCTGTGATGCTTTATTAACCAGTCCATGGAGATTTTCCAGGGTGTTCCATAGTTTAGCATGGCACTCTTCTCAGTGTTTACAGTAATATGGCATAAACCTACTTTGGTATTGTAAAATATCAGGCAAATCACTGAGTTGTGTTCTCAGTCCTCCTAAAATCTGCTCCATACTCTTTGTTTTTCCCCTGAGTTATTGAAATATGTGTTGCATCACCAGAAGAATATCAGTATTTTCTTCATGGTGGGAAAAGTCTTTTGTTGAGTTGTGGCTTTTTTCAAAGCAAAGTGTTAAAAAATGGGAGTGTTCATAATCCTCTGGATAGGGAATTATATAGAAGCAATACATGCACTTAGAAAAATCTACTTTTTGGCTTTCTTTTCCAAATTTTCTGGGACTCCATCGTTCCCACCTTTGATAAATTGAGCAGCAGATGATCCTGTTGTCACAGGGAGGATATTATGAATCATGTTCTGAGGACAGTCTGACATGAGACTGAGTAAGAGCTAAATCACTTGTTATATCAAATCTTTGTCCGAAGTTTTGGGATCTACCATTTCATAGCATGACAGAATCAGAATCCTGTCATAGTGTGGCCTCCAAGATGATCCATTTTGCATGCATTCCTGAAAGAACACATTTTTACAGAGTCATGTATTTTCAGAGGCTGTCTGTCCTGCACAGCGAAAGGATGTCACCTGGCTTCCTTCTCCAGCCCTCTTTGAATCAGATCATGTAAAAGTCTAGCACAGAATTAGCGTCCATCTCCGAATTATCTCAGCAGTAGACAGTGAACCTTTGCAATATGCTCATTTTCCCCTATGGCATCCAAACCTTTCCTAGTGCCAAGTTACTTCACAGTATTTGTTCTTAGAAAGAATTAAGTCCTGTGGAAAAGCTAACAACTGGAAATGGGGATCTTCGACCGGCAGATCCTCTTCCATTGAAAATTGGAATTGAAAATCATTCGAATATTGATAGCTAGGAAATAAGTGTTTAAGGGCAAACACCTTTACATGAGAACTGTACCTACAACCTAATTAAATTTGCAAATATTGGTAATATTCATTGGTAATAAGGTCAAACATACTTTAAAGAATCACTGCTTTGGACAGTGTTTGGCCCAACAGTGTTTTCTCATCTCTCAGTAACAAAAATTTTACAAAGGTTCCCAAAAATTATTTGTCACTTTTTTTTTTGAGAATTACAAAGCCAAACTGCTTCCTCTTTTAGCTCATTTTTTTTTCCCCCAAGACTGTAAAGACATAGAAGGAGTAGGCCAAAGCCTGTGCTCCTTTATAGAACAGCCTACAACAGTATCCCTGGGCAAGAACCCTAAAAACATGTTTTTCTTTGTAGTACCACAGCTGTCTGCCAAAAGTGCTGGATTCATTGATGAGAGAGCAGAATCAACTGTAAAGAGCAAGTTAGTCATAAAATTATCTCTCTTAATTTTCACTCTTAATAATTTCTTATACTGTTCCAGCATCATGTGAATAGAATTTCTTAGCAGACATTATATATTCATTGTCATTTACTAGAAAGGCTATCGTAAAGATATTCAGCTGTTCAAGACAGTTGTAAATTTCTGAAAGGTAACTCGTAAATGCAGCATCCATGTACAACACAAATGTCAGCGATTTCTTGAAAACAAGTCAGCAGAGGTCATTGTTAGAAGTATTTCTATAAGATTCTGTAGCAGCCGATGAAAGATTATTAGTCCCCAGCAGCTCCATCACTTGTGCTTTGTGCAAACTCTAAAGCTAAAGGTTATGAGTGCTATGGCACTGTATAGGTACACCGTGAACAGTCTTTCACTCAGAATGATTCTCATTTGTTAAATTTGGAAATGTACTTTTTCCTGGCCTTAATTTTCATGTAGTTCTTCATATTCTAAATGGCAACTGAAGGCAAGCAGAAATAGTGAGTAATTGATTTAACAGCCTGAGACAAGTACAGGGAAGTAGAAAAGTTTGTCTTAGTGCTTGATGTGACCTGAGAGAGCTTCCTTAGATTTTTTTTTTTCTAAACAGTACCTCAGCACCTTGGGCCAGCAAAGTGGCCTTTAAGCCTGAATGAGCATGACTTTTTTTTTTTCCTCAGTGGAAAGCTCTAGTATTTCATCTTTTCAAACTGTTTTACAGCACTCAGAGCAGAATTATATTGACAAGGTTAGAATTCATCTCCTAGAGGAGAATACTGTGCTCCTCCTGTTAAGTGCTAATATAACATTTATGTGTTGGTACCTTAATAACAGCCCCAGCTAGCCTAATGAAAGTACTGAAAGCAAACAGTAGTCAGTGTGATTTTATTATGACTGAAGTGACTGCAATTTGAGGCAAATTATCCCTATTTTTGTTCCTATATCAAAAACAGAAATGCTAAAGCAATTGCTACATGTTTGGTATAGAATTAGACTCCACTATTGTTAATATAGAAGTAAGTGCATTTTTCATGTAAACAGCTCACGAGGGTCAAGCATCAAAGATATTCTGTGCAAAATGCTTGTCAATAACTTTGTGAGTGAATTTTGAAATAAAGTGCCTGTAACCTGTCATTATTTCTTCCTCTCAAAGCTGAGAGCGAGTGGATGAAAATTGAGCCTGTGAATTGAAGGTACTGTGAGTTATATGGCCTTATCGACTTCGGGCAAAATGACAGGTTTGCCATGTTATTATTTTTCCTTTCAGAGGTCAAGCAATGGACAATATTACCAGTATGCACTGCAGTGTAAGCAAATTGGTATATAAAAAAAGTCATTATCTGTGTACACAAAGAAGATGGTGTAAGTCACTAATATTAAAAATGCTTAATATAGTCTGTCCATAAAAATGGAGGAAAAAGTAAAGGAAAAAAAAAATCTGCCGGCCAGAATAAGTGTTTCAACTGTTCAAAGGTTAAAAAAAAAGTGTATTCAGAGAGCTGATAAGTTAATGTAAATTCATACTTTTTGAGAGTATGTGTATCATAAAAGGGGGCTGCTTTCCATAAACAGACCTTGTTTTATACATAATAGGAGTATGAGTATATGCATTTAAGTATAAGGTAACAGCAGACCTAAATGCATGTAGTGTTTTTGCTGGGATGGAGTTAACTTTCTTCATAGTAACCTGCACGGTGCTGTGGTTTGCATTTGTGACCAAAACAGCATTGATGACGCACCAAGGTTTTTAGCTCTTGCTGAGCAGCGCTTGCACCGCGTCAAGGCCTTCTCTGTTTTATCACACTTCCAACAAGAAGAAATGTCTTCCTTCTCTTCCAACAAGAATCTGGGAGAGGACACAGCTGGGACCGCTGACCCCAGCTGACCAAAGGAATATTTCATTCCATATAACATCATATTCAGTCATAAGAAGTAAGGGGAGGGGTCTTTGGGAGGCAATAGCCATTGCTCACAGTCCAGCTGGGTATCAGTCTGCTGGTGGGGAGGTGCTGAGTAATAGCCTTTTGCATCGCTTGTTTTGGTTTTCTCCTTTCTTCTTCCTTTTTTCTTCACTTATTAAACCATCTTTATCTTGATCCACAAGTTTTCTCACCTGCGCCATTGGTGAGGGAAGGAGTAAGCAAGCAGCTGCGTGGTGCTTAGCTGCTAGATGGAGTCAACCCAGAGCAATGTATTGTTCCCCGTTTAAAGCTCTAAGGTTGTTTTTGTTTGTATTCAGATGAAAAAGGATTGAATACCTAGCAACAATACAGGGATGATAATTCTTTCATGAGCTGATTGTTGGTCTGTTAAGATTCAAAGGTAATGCTATTTCATGCACATAGTTACAATTAATTTGGGTTGAAATGGCTACAAATTCACAATTTCTTCCACACAGGTCACACGAGAGTGTTACAGTATTTTGAAACACTCTATTCACTTCCTGTACCTGTTAACATGCTGCAGTGTAATTTCTACTAAAATTTTTACAAAGAAGCAGAAAGCCTGTCCCACTTTAATACAGTCAGAAGAAAAGGCACTCGGTTACTCAGAGTTCGCTTACCAAGTTAGCTAATTAGATGTGCTGATTGATGTGAAAACAATTTAAATATACTTTCTAAATGAGTTCTGCTATTAAGAAAACACATTATGTCTTCTAAGAGGGTTTTTTCAAGATCATTCTGCTGTTCAGAACTCTCTGAACTATATCTTTAGTACTCCAAAATTTAAAATATATCTTATGTGCTTTACTAGCTCATTTCTGTAGTTGTGGTACTTCCTACCATTTGTATTCTTCAAAGGCTGTTGGTACAGACAGAAGTTATTGTATGCAAAAATACTTTTTTTGATTGCAAAATAAGTGCAAAATACAGTATCATCATCATTTTTTAAAATGGTACAGGCATAGTAGTAGTTTGAGATTGCAAAAATGAGCAGATACTAACTGCCAGACAAATTCATAGTTGCTCAAGGTGACTTTTCAATAAGAAGGAAAGTTTAGGTGAGAAGCAGTCTCCATGAAATAACTGTATTGCAAATACTTTTCTGCATATATCAGCTGAATATGAGCAACATTAATTTCTACCAGCTGTGTAATATGCATATTTTGTTTATCTTTTAGGTAGAAGATTCAGAGACGTATTGTGATGTAACTGCAGTTTGTGGGTTGCTTGCTGTGGTTGTAATATCTCACCTACCCAGAGATGCTGCCATTGAATGGCATGTTGTTGCAGTAGTCGATGACCCACTACAAAGAAAACATTTTGCAATGAAGATGTTGTCAGAGGGCTTCCAAATTGAGTGTGAATCTGTGGAGTCTAGTTCTGCATCTTGTGCATCAATCTCTGTACGTCTGAGCTTGATTTCACCATCCACTTCTCAGCTTGACTTAGATGGACCTCTTCATGACATAGTTTCTATGTTTAGACAAGCTGTTGACAAACTTTCAGAAGACTGCAGTGCAAGTCCTTTGTCTTTTAGAGCTTTCTTCAAGGAGGATGTCTTTGATGCTGAAGCAGTGCAAACAGGTAAGACTTATGGTGACAGAAACCAGGTGTTAAGCATAAGGTAATTTTTGTTTACTTCTGCATAAGGTTTCATTGGAAGAAGACATTTCAGCAAGGACAGGTGGCCAAGAAGGTCAATAGCATCCTGGCTTGTGTCAGGAATAGTGTGGCCAGCAGGAGTAGCGAAGTGATTGTCCCCTTGTACTTGGCACTGGTGAGGCCCCACCTCAAATACTGTGTTCAGTTTTAGGCCCCTTGCTACAAGAAGGACATCGAGGTGATGGAGCATGTTCAGAGAAAGGCAGCAAAGCTGGTGAGGGGACAAGAGCACAAGTCTTATGAGGAGCAGCTGAGGGATCTGGGGTTGTTTAGCCTGGAGAAAAGGCGGCTGAGAGGAGACCTTATCACTCTCTACAACTACCTGAAGGGAGGTTGTAATGACGTGGGGGTCGGTCCCTTCTCCCAAGTAACAAGCAATAGGACAAGAGGAAATAGCCTAAAGTGGCACCAGGGGAGGTTTGGATTGGATATTGGGAAACATTTCTTTACGGAAAGTCTTGTCAAGCATTGGAACAGGCGGCCCAGGGAAGTCGTCGAGTCACCATCCCTGGAGGTATTTAAAAGATGGGTAGATGTGGTGCTTAGGGACTTGGTTTAGTGGTGGACTTGGCAGTGCTAGGTTAACAGTTGGACTCAAGGATCTTAAAGGTCTTTTCCAACCTAAACAATTCTATGATTCTATGATTAAGATATGCTTGTTATTTTTCTGGTTACCAGGCATGCTTCCCATATAGAAAGGTTCTATTTTTGGACATTTTGAAGTCCAAACAGGATAAAGCCCTGGATTACTTGTTCTGATCTCAGAGCTGACCTGACTTTGAGTAGGAGGTTGGATTACACGATCTTGCTCCAATCTGAGTTATTCTGTGATTCCATGAAAGAGAAGTTGCTGAGAAGTCCAGCCACCTCAGGGTCGAACACAGGCAGAATGAATCTTTTGCATTAAAGTCTTTGAACAGTTGTCCGTTTGGTAGCCTGTTTTTGTCATGATCTAGAGCTATGTTCAAATAACCAAATTCTGTGTGCTAACAGGCACTCTTTTGAGAATAAATAATGAAATATTAATGTCTTTCAAGAAGGAAATGGTGGTGTATCCTCTAGATTAGAGAGTGTCTTGTTTTGAACATGGGTTGGTTTTTTACCAACTTACTTGAATAGAACTTGCTAACAAAACAAATTTACTGGGTTTTTTCCTTCAATGTTTATTTTTCAAAATCTCATTCTCTTACCAAGTAAAGAGAATACAGAATAATAAATGTAGTGTTGCAATTATAATTGATTTCTTATATTGTACATCTGTATTTTGGGACACCTAACATTATGCAAGAGCGCAAAAGCTTATTTTATCTGTCAGGCCTACAAAATTGGTAGACCATGCTTTTATTGAAATCACTAAGAGCTTTGGTATCAATTTGAAGAGGAACAAAATCAGATCCTTAGTCTATATTTATCTCAAACACACATGCACTTTAAAAATCCTTGCAGACCACAATTGATCCATATTAATTAGCTGACATAAATGTTAGCCCTCAAATATTCTACTGTCCTATTTTTTTTTCTTAACCTGCAGCAGTTTTTGAAGAAAATTCAACTTGACATTGTTTAATAGATTTAAAGTACAGGAATTGAAAGCTATAAAAATGTGGCATAGAATAAGCATATTTAATCCAGGAAGCAAGGAATGAACATATAGTCTGACAGAATGTTGTTGTTTTTACTACATCTTGTTTAAGAGCTAAAAGGAAACCTGATAAAACATGTTACTGGCATGGGATTAACATTACCGCTTTTCCTGCTCTATTTCTGGTATTTCTCAGGCCACAGAATAATTATTTTCAAATAAATTTTATTTGCTTTATTAAAGACATTGATCGATATAATAAATAAATTGTGCACATAAAAATTTGATTCAATTCCATTGACGTTATACTACCAATGGCATAGACACAGGAAGATTTGTTGTGATTGTCATGTATTCAATCTGGTTGTGTTCAGATCTCTGCACTGTCATAATTCCTGTCATTATAGCAATTTTATCATTATCCCCACTGGTTAGACATACAACCTTGCAAATCTGTAGAATATATAGAATACATTACATTTACAAGTAGCACTAATTCATTGATGAAGAATTTAAAAATAACTTTTTTCTACTTGGGAAAAATTTCCAGAAAGTTTATGTAATGGGAAGAAGAGATATGCTATCTATTTGAAAATAATTTCTCAAATTAAAATAGTTGTAGCTGAAGAGTGACTTATTGATAGTTTCAATGCGATACAAGACTATTATATACATGCTGTTTCTGATTCAAAATCAGAAGACTAATTTTTAATATATTGTTGAGATACATGTTCAGGTGTTCTGCTAATACGTGTCCTTGGAGCCTTGAAAGGCATGTAGTCTCCAGTGAAGCCTCCTCAGCTTTCCAAAGGATGCAGCATATTACTGAACTATGTCTTTGACTGTCCTTTGTAGTGTTATTATAATTATGCTTCTTGTAATTTAAAATGTGCTCACACATATATAAACTGTCAGTTTAAAAAGCACTGTATAAGGTCTCCAAGATGTTCCCATTCATTTCAGTATCCCCTAGACAGTGTCCATAAGCAAGATGACATAGACTATGTTTTATCTTCTGTTATTGTTGGCAATCTTTAGATTTAACTGGCAGTATTACTGCAAATGTGCATGTCCTTTAGTGTGCTTCACAGCTGTAATATACCAGAACTAATATCAGGTCTTTCTTTTGAATCCCATGGTATTTTAACCTGCCTGTAACACCAGCTCAAGGTGTCAGAGATTGTTAAGTTCTGATGACCACAGCTTCTTCCAGTTTCTCATACTGTATTCCTATTTTCCTCTTGAGCCTTAAAGTGGTCCTCCTTTTTCATCTATAACAGCCCATTGACTTGTCAGCCTTCTTCCAAAATCTGGACTCAGGACTAAGGGAGAAAAAAAGGCATGTTTTACATTACCCAGAAGTTCAATTCATTACCTGAATATAATTTGAAGCATATATGTACTATATTTAGGCAAGTTTAGATGAGCTTGTTCTGCTTATAGAATGCATGAATCTGAATGTGGCAAGTCACAAGAGGGAACCATACTGGCTTCCGAAATAGCACTGCTTTATGTCTGGCCAGCTCTGAGCGTGGCCAGTGCTTGCTCATACCCATCTCTGTAGGCTTTCCCTAAGACATTTGGCGTATTTGGATATCTCCATGGCGATTTCTACTACCTCCAAAGGTTACTTTCTGTTGCAGAGTATGTCTGGGTGGGTATCGGAATTTACTTATGCTACTGATCAGATAGTTTGTAAAACTGTCATTCAAACACAGAATAGCATTTTACTAGGACACAGGATGCAGCAGAAATGTACTGATCTTGACTTGAAAATCTGCAGGCCTAATAGGCAGACTTTTAAAAAATACTGTTTCCTTGATGTGACTGCCAGAACACAAACAATATTGAGAGAGCAGTTTTTTAGTTGCCATGTATTAATTGCACTCAGGTAATGCTGGTTGCTAACTATCTGTATGATGATCTGATAGTGACATTTTTGATCTCTGACATGTGTTAGACACAGTTAATCCCACAAGTAGGTCTGTCCTTTTGGAATCTTCAACTACCATCAGATGTCTTGTCTGCTGAGGAAGGATAATATTAATAGCATAGCAAGGGATGCTAGACACTGCTACTCAAATATTATTAATGTGAAACACATCAGACAGATGTATCTATAATGGAAAAGACAGAAATTATCATGTCTTGGAAGTCAAGAGAGATAGTCGAAGAGATAACTGTTCCAATCTGAGTGGATTTCAGGTAGACTTCCATCTTGTCATAAGATTAGCGAATAGTCTTTGATAATTCTTGTAAGATCTTGAATTGCAATGTATTGTCTCCTCTAGGAAAAGCATGGAAAAGAATAAAGGTACTTTTTTCTGATTACACCTTAAAATCATTGGAGTGAAAGGAGGAAGTGCTGCCACAGATCATCTCAAATGAGCCTCTGATTAGATGAGTGCTTTTTTGGTGTAAAGAAATTGTCATTTATTTAAAACTGTTCAAATAAATTACAGAAATTTGTTTGTATCTGACACAGTAAGATGAGAACCAGGAATATGTATACTCCGCATATTGTAACAGGTTACTGAAAATTATTATAGCCGGTGTTACTGATGTCAAAAGAAACTAAAGGTTTGTAATACAAATTTGAGACAGATATCTTTCTGTCATACTAAGACCAGATGTAAAGTTTTATTGAACAAAGTGTAGTACTGATGGTGAACTTCTCAGAGGCAATCCCTCATAACATACGAGAGCATTATGGGCACCGTGCTGAGACCCCAGAACGTGTTAGAAGTAGGAGGATTAGATTAAGCTGACATATATACTTAGTAAGATGCTGTTAAACCTTTAGAAGTCTTTAACATAAATTTGACTATTTCTTTCTTATTCTCATTTAAATATGCATTAATATAAACGTGTCAGGACAATTTGCTATACCATCCAGTTGACTAGATTATACTTCAGTACAGGAAAGATGAATGTTCATACGTCATCCCATTATGATTTCACAAGCCTTGTTCGCAGGATGTATGCAAAATATTTTTGAATATTTATTAGGGAGTAGAAAAGGTCCTGCATTCACCAGAACATCATATTACATAATCCCTTTTTAATACTGTAGAAGAAATGAAGTGGGAATATAAAAAGGCAAAAGAGAACAGGAATAGAAAGACAGTCTGGTCGCAGCACTAAAATGAATATATAACTAGTTTTAAATGTGGCTTTACTCTGTAAATACTTAGGACTAAAAGGCTCTTAGTACCTATGTGTTTATCAAATTTCAATGATACTATAGTTTTCAAAAAAAAATCTAATATGGGTCGAGTATAGTTCAACCGGACTGTAGAAAATCTTGCTTGAAATGGGACTGTTTCTTCTGTTGAAAGAGTAGCCCTGGTGATTAGGCACTCAGTTATGAGTCATTGCAGTGACACAGTAAGATCCTGACACATGTGCAACATACTGCTTTTAAACTAAAGAATTTCCATCTGATAAGATTTAAAGTATTCCATTTATTCAAATACTGCATTATCAACACATTTTCCAGATGTTTTCCAAAACACCCAGTTTCCAGTACTGGTAGATACACATTATGTAGTGTAAAACTAAGAGGAGTGGAAGAAGATCAAATGAAGCTACCAAGATGCATTTTATTAATAACGCGTCTCGTGCATTAAAGTTTAATATTATTTAACTAATGCACTCTGAATTCACACTGGGAATTCATTTCAACTTGTCTGTCTTGATGGATATGCCCTTATACACTGGGAAACAATTTCCCATGGGGACAGCTGGAATCTCAACTTCCAAACATTTGTAAGTGGGCCTACATGTTCTCATGTGAGTAATTGCTACTTACTCAGCAGTTGTGGAGAACTATTCAGGTAAGTAGAAACTAAACAGTCATTAAAAACTGTTTACTGAGTGACAGTGCAGCAGGTACATAAGTGTTGATAATTTTAAGTGTTGGTCCTTTTGAAATCAAGCTTTGCAATCACTAACTACTGAAGTAGTTCTTGTGACTAACTTACATAATTTGGCCAAACAAAAATATTTTTTAATATCATGATGCTGTCTGAAATAGGCTGTAAAAAATGAACTTGTTTTTCTACCAAATTCTATCAATTTAGACTAATTGGAAAATGTGAGAACAGTTGCCAACCTGAATGAAGAGGAAAATTTCACTTTAAATTTCTTGGGTTTCCTGTTCAGAAAAAAAGAATTTGCAACGTATAATAGTTCAAGTAGCAGACCTACACTGCTGCTGCTCAAAAAAAAAAAAAAAGAAAAAGAAAAAAAGAAGAAAAAATAGTTAAATTAGTACTTGGGGAAATGAATCAGAATATAATATACATAACCAATTAGGAAATACTGATGTGATTCATGAGTGTGTTTGAAATGACATTTTAAAAGGGTAGAAGTAGCTAAATCTGGTCTTGAGCCACAGAGGTGACTTTGCAATCTTGCTATTGCTATCCAAACTATCCAGTCAAGAGATCTGATATATGAAATTATTAACATGCTGAAATTTTAAACTTTTTATAGACGTTTTCAAGGTTGTGCTGTTATTGTATCTACTGCAAGTCACTGTATACATATTTTTAGCAGAACATCACACATGAAATTATGGGGAAAGGATTTTTTTGTTTGCTATCAAAGACATTGGGAAATTGTGTTAATAGTAGTGTTGCTGCTTGACTGAATTTGCATAGGAAACTGTTTTATGCTTTTGAGGCAGCTTAAAATATATTAGATCCTACTTTAGGGCAGTGGCCTTCTGTCCTTTAGGATGGGAAATTTATTTTTTAACAGCACAAATACTAGATTGAGAAAAATTTAACCACTCGGTGCCAAGGCCAGGTAACAAAGTTAGAGCTTGTCCTTATTCAAAGTGGGCAGCCTGTGACATCTAAAGGTTATGTATTGCACAGTCATACATAAAAATCTTGGCTAAAACTTTAAATGGAAATAAATTCTTTAATTGCTTGACCCAAGACTGATCTCAGCATACACCTTTTATCCTTGATAGAGAACACTAGCAATATATTGGTAAGGTTGTTTTAAAGCTACTGTGTACAACTTCGTATTTCTTTCAGAATTTCTGCTGCTAAAATCTAAGATATGTTTATACTCTATCCCTACTGTTGTGTTTTCACATTATGTTGAAGTGCTCCTGAGCTCTTCACTAAATTAATTATTTGTGTGGACTTTTTAATTTTCCTGTTGAAGATTTACATATAAGTGACCTGTAGGGCAGAGTGAAACTGTCAGCAAACAGACTTTTTATAGACAAAGTCATAGATCACAAAGAAGAATTTCCTAAGTTTGCAAACATGTCAAAAACTGGTTTGCTTTCCTCACATAATCAGTATGGAAGATGCTAGACGTTTTTTATGGTGATCCAGGCAGTGGCTTTGCTGCTTGATGTTAGTTATCTCAATAAACATTGGAATTTGTTAAAAGCAGTAGGCCATAAGGTGAAAATATTAAGAGAACAAATATAAAGAAACTTATGGAATGAGAACCTAATCTATTCTGTAATGAGTTGCAAGAGATAACTTTGATAATTAGCTCTACAAGGAGCCTGAACAAATTAATGATTTTCTGGAACACTGGTATCTTCTAGACAGGTGTATGTATACATGGTCATACATGGTCTATCCATGTATGTGTAAGTGTCTGTATAAGTGCATAAAGTGCATAAAGTACAAATGTCCTACTGCAACATCAAAATTAATTTTGAGAAACTTTGTTTAGGGCTTTTTTGACAGAGAACAACTGTAAAAGCATCTTATAACAATGACATCAGGCATGCAGTCATTGCCAAATTTAGATCATTTATCCAGAAACCATTTGTGACAAACTCAGTTTTTAAGGACACATCACAGATTACGGTTTACAATTACACAGGAAGTTTTTCTGCGAGACTGTTTCAACATGCCAACATTTTGGCACCAATTCTGCAATTCTAAATCAATAAACATTGAAATAACTTAGATTTCTAGAGACCTCTGCATCATTTGTGCAGATCCCTCTCTGCATTACTTTATATTTATTTGAAGGAAAAAAGCTATGGTTGTGTTTAAACCAGTGAAATTAAATCTGACTTAGGAAGTCCACTGATCTTAAAATAATTGCAGGCTGAAAGTGAACTGGGCATAATATCATATCTGCTTCCCTTGTTATTACTCATTCTGTATATTTATTTAGGACTGTTGCTTGAAAAAGAATACTGCATTAGATGGACCTTTGGCACGGCTACTTGCCTTCCGTATTTCCTCTCCTTTAGTACCAAATGCTTGCCATTTGCTCTTTGTCTAGCAGACGTAAGAAATAGTTCAATGAAAGAAAAGAGTGAATTTGGCAAGGAAGAATGGTGTACAGGGTTACATTTCCAAACAGTAACAATATAAATAACAGTAGCAGGAGATCAATGGGTAGGTTGATAGCTTGTTCCTGGGGAGGTTCCTGGCTTGGTTCCATGTGTCTGCTGTCCCATCGAATGGATGGTCCACAGGAGGGTCGAATAACCCCTGGCTGACTGACTGTTGTCAGTCATTCTGTGAGACAACCTCTACGCTAAGAAGTACCAGTTCGAGCTCCTTCTCTGATAACTTTTCCTAACCCCCGTTGAAAGTATTGCTGATTGACAGCAGAAGCTGTACTTCAGTATTTTTCATCCAGAGAAATCAAGGATTTTCAGCACTGCTAATATCAGTAGCTTGGAAAATGGGTATTATATCTACCAACTGTCAAACTATTAGGTTTGACAATAAATTTCAATAAACTATGACTGCAAACTTCCTTTCTTCTTTTACTGCTAAGTGACAATTCACATGTGAAGTTAAGTATTTGAGACTGGAAATTTTCCTGCCCTGGTAATATGTGTAAGAAGCTGACAAATCTTTATTCCCATTAAGTTTTTTTCTCCTCCAGTTTCCTAAAGCTTTTGGCTGCATCACTGGATCCTTATTTCCCAGGCTTGGGCTATTCTGCTGAGTTCACTCTCCAGAAATTGCCCTCACAAATGCAGTTCTGATATTGAAATCTCCCCATTGCTTGGTCTACATGCTCAGAGCAGTAATGGGCATCACCCTTGGACAGAAAGCGGAAAGGCCAGGTGTCAGAACTAGCATGAACTGAGAGCCAAACCCAGCTCTTACCTCAAAGCCTTCCATTTCCTCTCCAGTTTCCCCTCCAGCTCTTCCTTCTCTAGTCTCTCAAAGTTAAGTTCTTTCTGTAAGAACTTGCCTTTTGTCAACTGTAGATAGCACTGATAGAGCCTACCAGGTTTTGTGAGATGCCTTGACTACCAGAAGTCATGCTTAGCTCTCAAAGTTATATCATTCCTTAGAAGGAAATATATAAAAACTATGCTTAGCATCCATAAAAGTACTAGAATTTTATTCAACCACTTACTATCCATTTAACAAGTTGGGCTTGGGGTTGCATTTGATTTATCTGATATAATGATGCCATTACACCAAGAAAAAGTGAAGAGGAAAGTTTTGTTGTTTTTGCCGTCTGCACTGTAACTTCTAATCCAAGAAACCAATTTTTTCCATTGTAAGAAATTTGAACATTCCTTCTCTTTCTACGTTATTTCTGAACGGCAAGTGTGTAGCCAGCAGATTGAGGGAGGTGGGCTGGCTCACCTAGAATACTAGGATAGGATAGTAAGAGATAGATTACCAAATTGGAGAAAGTCTAGAGAAGAGCCACTAAATAAAAGGTCATGTGAGTGGTGTATAGAACATCTAAGAAAAGACTGAAGGAACTGGCTTCGTTCCGCCTTGGGAAGAGAAGGCTATGGAGGAGCCAAAGTGCAGTCTTCCCTTACCTTACTAGGCATTGCAGAGAAGGACACAGGAGTTTTTTTCAGAGATGGAGAGAAAAAGACAAGGAGCAACAGTCACAAGGTGCAGTAGGAGAGATTCCATTTCGACATAAGGAATGAATTTTTCTCCACAAGAGTGGTTGCACGCTCGTGCAGGCTGCCCAGAGGCTGTGGAACCTCCACCTTGGAAGTCTTCAAAACCTGACTGCACAAGGCCCTCAGCAAACTGGTCTAATGTCTAAAGTTACCCCTGCTCTGAGCATGAGGAAGGTTGGAGTATATCATTTCCAGAGAACCTTACCAACCAAAATTATTCTGTGTTTCCATATTATTATTAAATTACAATGCATTGGCTGAAAAGAGTGGCATTTAACTGCAGATTCTGAAAAAAAACAAACCCACTTTCTTTCTGTCTGTCGTTAATACTCCATGGTCTTACAAAAGATAAGTGCCACTCCTTACTTGAATAATAATTACTGAAACCAACAAGCAAGTTTTTTTCTATTGGAGTATATCTTTGAAAGAGAAATATTTCCTTAGAAGTGTCTAGATTCTTTGTTCTTTTTTTTTTTTATAAAAAAAAAACCCTCATTTCTCTGTAGTGTGCACATTTGCCCTTTTTTCTTTCCATCTCTTTATCTTAACAGAACTCATACAAGCTCAGAATTACAATTACCATTGGGCTGTGCTATCTCTGCAGTATTTCTTATGACAATGTAAAGCCAATGTGTTTCCAGAGTCTAATTCATTTGATAATGATTGAGACACCTGAGGATGAAGAATCCTGTTAGGAAGTTAAATAATTTATGTCATTAGTAATGTCATACCTTCAACTGGAAAGCCCTTTGTTTTCCTCATTTAAACACATTAGTAATGATTATACCATTTGATATGGGGGCTAAATACTAATTTAGCCAGGATTGAAAAATAATTTTAAAATAATAATTTGCAAGCTGTAGTATTTGCAACTTTTAAACCTCTAGAGAACTTCAAAAATGTGTTCAAAACTTGCTCATCAGGAGATAAAGGCTTTATGAACTGTGAAAATGAAAATTAATTCTCTTCACCCAATAGTAATATTGCTGGAAGTAAAAATGAGTACGTTGAAGATTGTGGTTTCTCACATTTACAAAGTAGTGACTTGTCTTTAATCATCCTGCTAGGAATGTATGAGTCAGTATACCAGATAATGGGGTGAAATTAGATGTAAGAAAAATGACAGTATCTCACCTATTTTACCCTCAACTATATCAGATACATATACTGATGCTATGGATGTAAATCCATTTGAGATACACAGGCAGCTTCCTGTTTGTGGCACAGGATTAAGTGACTTGGTAACCACACAAGATGGTAAAATCATAGAGCTTTATTTTCCTGAAGTTCTCAGCTGAAGTTACAGACGCTCAGCAGCTCTCAAAATGAGGTGCTGTTTAGAGGCAGCACAATAGTAAGAATAGGTAAGTAGAGCCCTGAAGAAGAATAGTTCATTGAAATGCATGCCTTGTTCCAGAAAAGAGTCTGAGATCAAATCTGTTTTGAGATTGCTCTTCTACTGGGCATAACTTCATCATTGTAGAATTGTCAAGGGATCTTGTCATTTCCAGACTTTTATGAAAAGCATGACTAATTGAAGCTGCCTAAGGCATTTTCTACAATTACATACATGAAGATAAATATATTCTAATTTAGCTGATTACTCTATTTTTTCTTTGTATTAACTACATAGAATGCACTTTGAATTCTTTTATCACGTAGCGTAACTTACCTGCTGTGATTTAATCAAGTATTTGGGTCACTCCAACTGTAACAGCAACAGAAATAATCACGATTTCTATCTTTAGATTAGCTTTTTTAATTTTACTTTTCTTCTAAATTACTTTTTTTCTTGTGATTGTTTTTATCTGTGATAGTATGCAAACCACTTAAACTTTTGATCCTTTAAAAATTTGGAAACAGAAACCTCAGCTATTTAAAAGTGCTTTCATTAAAAGTATTGCTTGTCATTTTGGGATTAACTTGTTTGAAAATACTTTAAGCAGGAGTTTTGCAAACTTTTAAAGCATATTTAACATTTCATTTGATAGGAAACATGCTGCATAATACTTCCTGGCTACAGAAATTAATGCCACAATGCTTATTCTGCAGTCAGTTTACCATATGATGCCACTTTAAAAATTTGGCAAGTATTAATTGGAAGGAACATTTTGATGTTTGGTATTAGGCAGGAATTATTCTAAGCACATTGCATGCAATGTTCTCTTACATTTTTTTCCATGTTCTTTATGTTTCACCCCTTCATGAATATACTACAGACAGGCTGAAAAGCATTTCAGAAGTTTTCATCACTTAAAGCATACTCATTCAAAGTCAATAATTACATTTAAAAGATTTTATCAGTTCCAGGGTACATTGATGTCATGCTAAAGTAGATCTGCTACTTGTATATTTTGGTACGGATGGTATAATTTTAGCTCTGAGCTGGCTAGGAGCCCTCAATTAATTATCTTAATCATTGTAACACACATTTCAAAAATATCCAGTCAGTGCCTCCCACTATGTCATTTAGGAGAAAAAAAGCAAACAATATACTTTCTGCAAGACAGTGAGACTTAAATATGCTTGTCCAAACATAGGAAAACTTGTTTATTTTTCTGACGCATAAATGACAACTGTCCAAGGGCTGATGAAATAGCATCACACGCCAGCCAGAAGCAGCTATGGAATTAGAGGCAAGACCTTGGCCCATTTGAACCAGAATGATTCTAGTGAGAGACTGCAGTCTCTAGCTCATCCAAAGGATGGTGTCTGCTCTGATATATAACATGCCAAGACACATAAAACAAGCCCAAGTTTCAGAAAATACTGAGAATCTAAGCTCTAAAAACCAAGTTAAGCTGAACATCAAGCATCATTAGCTATTGTGGTTTTGCTTTTTAGGCAAAATGAAATCTCAATCTATTGAAATTAACAGAAATTATATTATTAACAACACTGGGAAAGAACTTCAGCACAGTTGAGCCAGTTCAACGGCATAATTTGATGCTTCGTTTTCAATAGTGAGATGAAAATGCAAGGCTTCATCTTAAAGTACTCCACTTGTTTGGTCTTTTCTGCTCTTCCATTTTAGTTTCCTATTCTGGTTTTCGTCCTTTCTTTTTACTTCCATTGATCCCTTGCTCTGGACCACATAAATCATGCCTCGGCCTGAGTCATGGAAAACATGATACAAGAGTAAAACTTGAAGGCAGGCACAGTGAGCCAAGTGCAACAACACAAGATGTAAAAATCAAGAGGCAGCAGTCTAAAGTTTCTTGATACAGAGAAAGGAGATGTGACTGACATAAACCACAGTATAGCGAGCAGGAATATAACGCCAAAGCTTCTGTTTTAAAAACACGTTCTTCTGTGCCGAAAATATGATTGGTAGCAAGAAGTAGTAAGCAAAAACGTGTACAGAAATTCACAGCTTGGATTCTACTGGGTGTTATTTATTAAATTTGGAGCCACTAACACATCTCTTTGTCCCCACTTCAGAAGGAAAATAGTGGCACAGAAACAAAAGAAACTTGATAGATCACACACAGTCCTCACACCAACCTAAATGCAACACATCCATCCTGTTGGCTGTTGCCAATATTTAAAAAAGAACAGGTTTTGTATTAACAGGAGGAAGAGAGGTATTTGAAGACAGAACATCCCTTTTTTGGCTTCTGATACTGTGAAGTACTTATGTGTCTCCTGTGAAGTGCTGAGTGCCGTTCATTACCGTTGGAATCTGCATGGAGACAGCTGGACTCCATTTAAGGTTGGGGTAGAGTCAGCAGCCAAAGCAGCATAGCTTTGATGTCAGAGAGACATTCAGCTTTGCCTTGATATCGTCATTCCTAGGCAAACTGGAACTTTCTTCTGTAGCAATATGCAAGTCAGTGATCAGGCCACAGTTTGCACGGTAAAGACTAAAGTTTGGGTTTAATGTGTTGAGGGCTTACAAAACCAGTGTCGCCTCTCATCATACACCACATTTGCTTAGTTGTTCCTTTGTAATAATGGGCTGGTTTTCGATTGAAGAGAACATCTCAATGCCATTTGAAACACTCACTGCCGTTAACTGAGTACGCTTAGATTGTTGTCCCGTCTGTCACTGACCTTGTGCAGTTTGTCCATGACTTCAATACATGTTTGTGTGAGATCACCAGATTCCCTAGAAAACTCATGACCTCCTAAGTATGTTATGCTTAAGGACCAAAAACTTTTCAGGAGTTTAAATTATCTTTGATTTACTGATGTTTTTCAGATGATGTTCTGTCTTTCCTCTCCTTATAAAATCCGTCCTACACAGGAACTGGTGTGTGTGTATTCAGGGCTTTGCCCTGGACAGAACAGCCTCCTTTCATGTTGATTCCATGATATCGTAACATACATTTTAAAATTTGACAAAATAGGAGCGAGAAGGAGGAAAGCAATGCAATACTTTTTTTCTGGGTGACACATCACCTTTTAGTTTGGAAATAGAACCTGAAGCAGCCTCTGTACATCACTTCATGGTACACAAATTTGACCTATAGCAGTGATAACTTGACTTTTACTCTTTATATAAAATCAACTGAGAAATAATACTATTATTTCTGGATCCTCATGTTATCAGCTAAGAACAGCGAAATGGTATGATTATAAATACTTACATTTTAGTTACTGCAAAACACAGATAATGTGGCTTGTAATGTAAGTCCTGGTCATGTCTCTAGGATACAAAATAGCTATGAATTGTTATTATGTATTTTTCAAAAAGACTTTCAGAATAAAAAATGAAATTGAACACTTAAGAAAGTATGTGGGAGCTGTAGGAAATACCGTATTATCCTTTATTAGATTATACTGGCATCAAAGGGAAAAAGCTTTCAAAGGGCAAAATATGACAGTAACATGTACAGCATTATGAATTCTTCATGTATGTGTGCATCATGCAAATTGACCAATTTGAAATAGTATTTATTTTTAATATATATAAATTAATGTGTTTAAGAAAACTGCACTAGCAGATCTGTCACCAGTTCAATACATATGCACATGCCTAATCCACCCATATAAACACGTATGTACTTTTCTGAACTGAAGCTTATGTCTAAAATTATCCTGCTAAAAGTGGCCCCATATAAAGACTATAAGTGAAACAATAAAAATCCTACAACATATTTTGAACAGCCCTGAAGAACTAAATCTCTAGTAGCCAGAGGACTGTGCTTGATACCTTAAATCAGAAGTGAAATTAAGCAAATGCTGACATTTAGTTACCCAACAGGGTGCAGAAATAAAGTATACCAGTAAGAGTAAGATGCTCAAGAGAAACTTGATTTAGACTGTGTCGTTTCCTTCCTTTTAAAAACCTAAAATAACCTGCAGTGAATTCTTCACTTTCAGTAATCCAATTTTTCTAATACAAAGCTTCTCATCTACTTTAAATTCATTACGACACTGCAGTAAAATAACATTTACAAACTTAAAATGTACAGCTTTCAGAAGTGGTTATTACTAAAGCTGAAATATTATTTAAAGCTCTTTACTTGTTATTACCTATAGAACTTTCATTTTTAATAACTCTACTGGAAAAAAATACGTAAAACCTGAGATTTTAAAAGATGCCAAAATTATTATATAATATTATCTTTCCTTTCGTTATCATATTCTGAGTCAGTTTGATTTATTTCAGCTTGGAATATTAGACTAGACATGAAGGGGTAGGAACATTCTTACAGTTTAAAAAAGTATATATACATATTCATATATATATATATGTATAGGTGCACTCCTCTGGCTCCCAACTCTCTGTCAAGAAAATTTTCCTCTTGTCAGTCAATTGATCCTAATATAATCTTAGAATAGAGAAGACATTTTGAAGTTCAGAGTTCTTTTCCTTCATGCTGTTTATGGTTTGTATGTAGGTAAATCCAAGCCCTTTGTGGCTATATTTACCTTAAGTATTAAGCTTTTCTTTTCACCTTTGTCTCGCTGAACTGCTTTATGTTTTCTGGGTTTTTGATGTGTTCATTATTTGGCTAAGCAGGCTGTTGACACTTTCTGAGGTTTTGAGAAATTTCAGATATTTTCTTCTAAGATTAGATTCAGACTCGCTGATTTTAGAGACCATTTTAAGTTTCTAGTATTAAGAATTCTATCTCAAAGATGTTATACTTCAGTTTTCATGCAAAATGTTATTTGCATCTGATTGCAGCTCTGCAAACTCATCTTGGCTTCTTAGCTTGTGGTGTCTAGCATTTGAAGTCTTCTGTCTATTCATAGAATAGGAACAGCACTGGCAATAGCTGTTCATGGTTCTCCAAACTCATTTTTTAATATACCAGAATTCTGTTTTGGAGAGACTGTTTCAAGTAATAGAAAACAAATTTTGGCCCTGTACTGTTGATCTTGTACTTTACAGACTGTTCCTCATCTATTCTTCTGCCATCCGTTGCCTCACAGGAAACTAATGGCACACGCATAGTTTTCTTGCAAAGGCTAGATTGTATAAGATTGAAACAACTCTGCTTGATTTTCATATAATTGCAAGTTAAATTGCAAGACTGGAAATTGGGGACTGAAATTATTAGATTTAACATTCAGTTATTAGATTCAACATTAGAACTCTTGATACAGTTCTCATGGAACAACCCTTCCCCCAAATTGTTCACCTTTGCTAAAAAAACAGACTTGCAGACACGCTGTAGTCCTTAGCCAATATTTTGTAAAGCAACTGCTGGTTCCTGCAGTAATACTTGTTAGTTTTACTAGTAGCGTTAAATTTGCAAAGTGACAATTCCATGTTAGCTCATTTGTTAAATGCTCTTTGACCACATGTGAATCTTTATCTCCTCCTAAAGGCTAAATATTTCTGCATGTTTGGAATTAATTGCATTAGCTTCATTAATCTCTTTCATGATCTTAAAGCTCCTACGGGTGTTTTAATCCAGCGTTCGAGGTAACTTTCTTGATCAACCCCCAAGCTTCATCCTGTAGTTGTGAACTGGAGTTGACTAGTTCACTAGGTTGACTTAAAGCTGTTTGACTGTGATTGTTGTTGCTTGCCTTCTTTATGGATCACAGATTTTATGTTAGATAAAACTCATAAAAAGTCAAGTAATGAACAGGAAAGAAATAGAATTTATCAAAAATTTGCTAAAACCTTTTATTGTCCCTAAAAGCATAAGCATGACCTTCTGCTGAAGTGGTTAGAAGTTGTAGCCACAGGGAACCTTTCACACAGATTTCATTGCGAGATTGAAGCTAAAATGAAAGGCCAGATAGTTTACAGCCATTCTGCAGGCTGTGGACCAAAAAAATTATAACTACCAGAGTAAGTTCAAACTGTTAGTGATTAAAGGAAGACTGTCATCTTGCTCAGTGTTCTGTCCATACAGAGCTTGTTGGAAATCATGAAATGCAGTATTAGTGACATTTCCAGGGTAATATACATCCTACTGTAACAAAGAATTACTTAGAAGAAGTAGTGATTCCACTATTCTGACTTTTTCTTAATAAGCATGTTAATTGTATTATGATCTTCCACTTTTATTCCTTGACTGTTTCTTTAGTAGTCTTTAGAATGTTTTAAATAGCTGACACCAACTTAAAAGCTAATTTTTCTTTCTTACGCATTCTTGTTAAGCAAAAGAAGCTTCTGAAATTCTCAGTTATGTTTTTCTTCTTGTACTTTCAGGGATATCACACTGGTGTTTTGTTGTAATTTAGTAAACTGTTTTTAGTGATGAAAAATAAAAATAAACCCAACAACCTAGCTGTAGTACTTTCTATGTTTTGATCTCGGGGGACCTTAGAAAGGAGTTCAGTATCATCACATGAATTTTACTGAGAAGGAACCTGGACACAAGAGAAGGAGGTAGTGACTTATTCAGGTTTTCTCAGTAAGCCTGTGCCAGAAATTGAACCTTTGTCTCCTGAATTCTAGCCAAGTATTTTCTCCAGCCTACTCTCCTTCTGTACAGGAGTGTAGATTCCCAAATGCTAAAAGACATAAAAAGCAAACAATGTAAACAGATGTAAACGAACACGCAGTTTATGAAATCCTGGCTCCACTTAAATTGATGGCAAAACTCCCTTTGCCTTTAATGGAGTCAGGATTTTCATCAGATTGGACCACCTTTTAAAGAAAATTGTGCCATATTTACACTACTGGGTCTTTCATATCTAATCTCATTACTTTTTTGCTATATACAGTTTGAGTTGCCATAGGTTCTCTAATTAAACTAATTTGCTGCAAGCTCATATTTCTTATCCAGACCGTAACACCGTTCTTTGAATTCCTTTTGCTTTAAAGAAAAAAAAATATGTACTGACTGTTCTGAAAGATACTAAGCTTTGCTTTTATCATCATCATACTGAAAAATCTGTTTTCTTGGCTTGGTTCCTTTGTATTGTCATTACATAGGTAGTATTTTATCTGTTGGTAGCAAATTCCATTGTTACTTACAGATACAGTTCAATGAAATATATTTTCATTTATGCTGTGGCCACAGAGTGGGATGAAGAAAGATTGGCTATTGAACTTTGTAACTGTGTTTTGGGTTTAGAGCATTCATGTTTGCTATTAAAAATTACTGATAGCTTTAAAGGTTAGCACAAATTAATTTTGCTTATTAAGTAGTAAACTTACTAATAATTTGTGAATTACTAATTAACAGTTTAGAGGAACAGTTAAGTTTGTGGTAGTGGCTCTGGCTATTCACTGTCTCTGGTCTGATTTTATTTGTTTCATTTTTTTATGATTAAACAGAGCTTTTTCCTCCTTCAAACAATTGTCTGTAGCAGTGGAAAATGAGAATGCACTGAGACACAGAAGACAAGGAAGCAAGTTGGTGGTAAAATTAGATAATTTGTAGTCAATGAGAAGGAATTGGTCTCAGAGTAACCAGTGTCTTTTAAGAAGAAAGAAAGTACTTTTATTTTCCTTAGTGTTTGTGAGGAAACTTACAAACTGCTGTAAGCAGTGAAGTCTGTATAGCGAACTGTCATACAATCGTAAAATAGTCTCTTGCACAATATATTGGTACTGATTTACACAAAATCACTCAGGAGGGCAAATACTTTTTTGAAAAAAATATTTATTGAGAACAATATTCCTCCCTTCTCCTTTTCCTCTACTTATCACCTTCAGAGAATTCTGGCTAGTACCTAATTTAATGAAAGTGGTTCCAAAAAGGAATATGGCTTATTATTCCTTACAGGAGATTCTACTCTGTTTGGAGAGGAATGGTGACTAGGATCTAAGTCAGGAAATGCTTATGAGAGATGAGAAATTCCATTCAACGTTGCATAAAACTGAAGAGAGGAGGTCAGAATAGGACAGATTCAATGTATAATGACGACTTTTAAGTGGCAGTAGTTTCCTGAGCAGTTACCTTCTTTTTTGAAACTTAAGAAATTTAAAGTATTAATGAACTGTGCCTGCACCAAATCACAGTATCCTTTCCAAAATACCACCTCTAAAAATATACTGCAGTAACATTAGAACAGTGAACTGAAAAGCAACTGATACAGAAATTAAACACATTGACTTGTCCTGCAAAAGTGAAATTATTATTGTTTTGACTTCTGGTGCCATGGACCACACAGGATACGTATTTCATTTTCTTTTGACAACTTGGATTCAGTAGTTTGGTTTGTTTTCTAACTGTGTTTGCTATAGAAAATACTCTACTGAGCTGACATACTATGGAGTAATAAAAGGTCTTGGCTTACACAACATGCGTAGAGCTGTGGTCAAAGTGGTAGATAGTGACCTGTCACGTGGTAACTGGAACTTCAATATCATGTCAGTAAATATATAAACTCTACATAAACAAAGGTGTGTACTCTACTGTTACTATGAGAGAATTAAGTCTTGCTTATTTAAAAGGGTTTAGTGGCTGTGACAAAGACCAAAGACTAAAAATTAAACATTTTTGAGAATACTGTGGCTTTAGGCCAGACTTTTGAAACACTGCATATATAAGACTAATTTTGCAAGTAAAGCATCAGCAACGTATGCACATGACCTGTAGTCAAACCCATGAAATAGTACTGCTAAAGTGGAATTATATAGGCTGTGCTCTGAGAATTCGTAATAACAGTAGCATAACCAGTGGAGCATTATCAAGCATCAGTGATGCGATTGTATTGCATACACTTAAGGTTTATTTCTTATTGTCAGAATTGATATTAAAGTCATACTTCCATTATCCTTCCTAGTACAGATGTGTCAAACACAGTATAGTATATGCATATGCCAAACTGTATCTTTCCCTGTGATAGAGTATATTCTCTGATTTATTTTTTTTCTTAACATAATTGGCTCGAGCTAGCAATGTGAAAAGTGTGCCAGTCATTGGCATTAGGTGAGGATAACATATAAATTTTACATTTAACTCTTAACATGTAGTAAGTCAAAATTATTGAGAAGGCACATAGTTGTCAGCATTCAGGCATTTTTTATGCCTGACTATTCTATATGTATACAAGCAAGTGATAATTTCTTTTTTGATATTCATTACAACTGAAGAGTTAATATTGGGCCTGTCTGAAAAATTGTGGAATTTCTTTTAACAGCAGTCATGCCTTTCCTTGAGTTATCTTGAGGCAGGATAGCTTTGCCTTGCTATGCTCTGGCTGGCCGACTTTAGAAGACATTTTCATTGATTCAGCAGGTGACAGAGGATGGTCAAGACTGAAATACATGTTTTTAATTGATGGTTAAATGAGCTTGAACCAAATCAGCAGAAAAAAAAAGACTGCCAGCTGGGTTGACCTCTTTTGATCTCTTAACATAGGTGGCTATGTGAGGTTAATTTCTTTATGTCTCACTAGCCAATATGGTCACTTTTTGTAGGTAATTACAGCGATGTCTAGGAGTTGGTATAGTGCCAGAAAACATTCTGAGTTGTCAGCATTCTGTATACTGCCCTGCACGGTTCCTCTCTGCAGCACTTTTGTGCAGTTTTTGGGAGGATTTTGTGCTGGGCAAACTAGCAGATCACATAGGCCAGACTCTCATTTGTATCAGGTGTATTTATTTTCTTCAGTGCCTGTTGAAACCTTATTGCATGGTCTTGGGGACATGATGACCTTACTGAAATGACTAGTTTTGCTATTGACTTAGAATGAAGTCAAAATTATTTTCCTTTATCCAGTTCCAAATTTAAAATATTTTTTGCATTTCTTGTATTGGCTAGTGTTTGCGTAAAACAGATTAACAAGTTCGTTATTAAAATCATCACCACAGAATCCCATACCCATAGAGGACAGTACGTGTGAAAGAAGAGAGCTCTCTAAACCATGCAGATCATAGTGATCCACCTACAAGTGTCCCCGCTCCAGAGATACAGTAGTTTGTTATATGAATGGCTTTTCTTTAACACTCTTTGATGACATCGCTGTAGGCTATAAGCATTACCTTCTGCAGTCATGCTGCTACTGCATGCAACTATTTAAAACTCTTTAGCTGAACCCCAGAATACAAGAACTGGCAACCTGTTCCACCAAAATCCTTTTCCCACCTCCCAGATCCACGATGCTTTGTAAGGATTCTGTGCCAGTAATCCTCTGAATGTAGGGAAATACATCACTGAATTAGCACCTCTTACTTTCACAAAAGCAGATGAAGGTTTACCTTGTGACACTCAGTTAATAATTACAGTAGCTGGAGCAGAACCAATATATTAGTCTTAGCTAAATTTGGTTCTTTAGGGCTAAGAGTGTGTGCATATAGCTTACCTAACAGTGTGTGTAGGTTGTGCTTGCTGCAGAAAAAATTACTTTCTATGGTGCATCCATTTGACTTCTTCATCTACACACTGCCCTTCAAATGTCACCACTAAGACGACCACTGACATGCATATCCTTGGGCAGATTTAAATAGCTTCCTTTATTTTAATTAACCTGTCAGAGAAAGCTTCTTTGTTTTCAACACTTAAAATTAAGCTTGGCCTAAAGTCTAAATTTAGCCCTGCAGCCATGATAAATGTGAAGACCAATCGCTTTTATAAGGGTTTTGAAATGCTCTCACAGTTGCAAAGATAAGAGGAAATGCAGACTACAAAGTAGCTGATCTAAGTAAGAAGCTTCCAGTTTATATTGTTGCTTTTCTGATTATAACTGCTTCTAAGCAGCTAATCTATTTCCTTTAAAACTTCTTCCAGGCTAGAATCACTGAATGGCAACTTCTGTATTCTGCAGCTTTTTGAAATTAAACTCTTCTGAACAATGGGAGAGACAATGAAAAGTTTACTAGACAAAGAGATTGTAATATATCTCTAAATAAAGTATGTCTAAATCGTTCTGCTGTTACAAGTGTTACATTTTAGCTTTATTGTCTTTTATGAACATTGATTAAATTTCCACTTGAAGCTGGTGTTTTGAGACTGGAAAACCGTTCCAGAAGAATTTGGAATTGGAAGGATTAGCTGATCATTTAGTGTAAGGGACTATGCAATGAAGTTGTCTGCATTAACTCAATTAACCAGAGGTCCATTTAAATTCTGTGTTGCTATAATAAACAAGAGTGATGCAATTCACAGTTGCCTGGACATAGCTGATAAGATCAATTTTGTCTAACTGCCTAAAAGGAGTTAACTGTTTTGTTTAACCTAATGACCTAGGTTCTTTATGTTGGGCGACAGACACCTCCAAGGGACCCTTCATCCTATAGTGTATTTTGCAATGGGATTAATAATCTTTTGGATCAGAGGGCTGTTTTTCATTAGATGTCTAGCTTTTACGTGAGAATTAAATTACATGAGAATAATTCCATCCTAAATTTAAAACAAAATCTATTCTTGGTGAAAACGAGTGGTTTTGAATTTAAATTTTCATGTTTTAGAAATTATGTTTGTAACACTTAGGATTAACATTAATGAATCACTCTAAGTTCTTGTAAAACAGTCCTCCTAAATGCAATCAAGTCAGAATTAACACAGTAATTGTGACTAGCGTGAATTGTGCCATTCATTTCAATGGGCATATCATTTTGGTAGATCTGTACTAAAACCTCGAGCTGTCATTACAGATATCAGCCCTACTAACTGTTCCATGTCTGGTTTTCTTAGAGAAGATCTCAGCTAGTAACTTTATTCTGCATCTTAGACAGCCTTAGTGTTGTCTCTCTCATCTTGCTGCCACATTTCCCAGCCATTCTCCGACTGCTTGACTAAATTATGTATATATATGACAAATACCCGGGTCCTGAAAATGTGGAGGTAGTATAAATTACATTGATTTTAAACTTGGCTTTTTTGTAGTATATCTGATTACATTCTTTATTTTGCAAAGTAAAATAATATATTTCATTAAGGAGCTGCAGGGTTCAAGGCTTAAAAAATACACTAGGTCTTGAGTTTAACATGCCTATACAATTGATTTGTAACTATTTAATTGAAAAAAAATTTCAGTCTAATCACTTTTAGCGCATGAGTTATATTCAGCCTGTAAACTCCTTATTATTCATACACAGAGGGATGTGTCCAATGATTAAGACCCCAAGGATTTGGTTGATAGAATAATCTGCATTTCTAAAGAAAAAATAAGCAGTAGGGTGTTTAATTCTTTAAAAGAGAAGTTGTGATGCACGTCAAAGCATAACACTGACTCATAGTTTTAAAAACAATGTCTGCAACTTGCTTGTCCATTGGCTGGTTCTCTGGTATATCTGTAACATACAGTCTTGATCTAATAATTGCTAATTATGCAGTTGTTTATCAGCTCATTTGAAACATCCTGAAATTCAGTCTAGCTCAGCAAATTGCTGTGCTTAAGGCATTTTTACATTCTAGGAAATTATAATATCCCCAGAAGGCAAAGAATTAATAATAAAAATCCTCTTTTGTAAAAGATTATCATTGCAGAGCAAATGGAGCAGATCTTCCCTATCTTAGTGCATTTAATATTCTCATTTTTTTCTATGAAAGTTTGATGGAAAGACTATGTGGGGATCACTGTTTTATTAACTTGTTAAGAGACAAATTTACTGAACCAGTGCAGCATATTGATTTCAGTGTCTGCTATATGGAAAAGCAGCCATAGTAATGGATGACTTCAAGACATTTCCGTGTGGAAACTAGCTCATTCTTTAGACGTTTTGTGATCTTGATTTATCTGTTTGGGCTGGCATTAAGGAGTTGGTGATTAAAATTACAAGGATGCTTTCTTGTATATTACTTAGAAGTTTTTCCTGCTTTCCAAATGATTTCTTCCTAATATGCCCACCCTTATTGAATCTTTTGTAAAGGATTACAGAAGCAAATTCACAGTTTGTCTCATTCAATTGGAAATTATATTCTGGCCAGTAGATTCCAGGTTTGATAGGCAATAAACAGAAATTAGAACACTACATGCAGCACATTTTTGATCAGTTATCAAACGTAATTCAAGTGATCAGGCATGCAACCATCTCTGGACTAGGGGAGCTTAATAGAGTTCTTAAAATCCATCATCTAATACAGATGGCTTGATCTAATTATCAAGCCATCAATTATCTAATTATCAAAGTTATACACATAAAAAGGTAAAGATCATACCTAAGATATTTAATGAGGAGGGGAAAGGTAGCTGTGAAAATAACTTGAGTTGCTATCCTGTAGGTACTGAAGTCCATAAGCATACTTCCAAGTTTTATTTTTGGCTTTCTATTTTGGGGAAAAAAAATCTTGCTGTTTAATTTAGGAGTCCAATGCTGGTTTTATTTCCATTATTCATTTTGAAAAAAGCTCTCAGACAGTGTGCAGGCATTTGTGTTCCTTCACCCTACAAAGTGAGTGATCCATGTAGGCAAGGGCTGAAATCATAACAACACAATTCAGAAACTAATCTTCATATGTCTGCACTCTTATCATATTTTTGGACAAATAGAAAAGTTTATTTCTCAGCTGGCTATGTTGATCTCTTGGGAGTCACAAGCTGATTTCTACTAAGAAATCTTAATCATCTAGGCAAAGAGCCTTTGTGTTAGCAACATTAAGACTACACAGTTAAGTGATTTACAGGAATTAATTATGGGGGTTTTTTGGCCAAGCCATCAGAAATATATTCTGGAGTGTTTTATCAAGCCTGGCCTTAGAAGCTGTTATGTTTTACCTCTGTAAGGTGTATGTGACGCCTTCATTTCTATTAAAAGTCTCAGCATAGAGGAAAAGGGTTTCTATGATGCATTTTGTGCAGAAATGGTTTACTGCACTAGATGTTGCAGAATCTGTACCACAGCTTGTTGAAGTTTTTATCCTGTTTCAAACACATGAATAATTTCCCCCAAAAAATAAATAAATGTAGCATTTCCAAGTCAGTAAAATTTACTTCTGACATAAATTTAGATCAGTATTTATTATTTTTATGTATATTATCAGGAAAGGAGTTCTAGAAGTAGCAGACTTGTATGTTCTTCTGGATATACAGTGACCTACTTTGTAGATGTGGACAGAACTGTGTCTGTAAAAGTGTCTAAAGTGGATCTGTAATGTAAGACATAGTTTAAAAGAGTCTTATTGAGGGATGCATTGAAGCAGCATCTTTTATATAAGCCCTCAGATATACTAAGGCAGTAACAGTTATTCATCGGGTCATCTCAAAGCATTTCACAAAGGCAGCAAAGTATTTTTTCTATCCTAAAAAATGGAAGTATGAAATTTGGAGATAGATTTTATGAAGCATCAAGAATTGCAGTTGCTCAGAAGCACAAAAATCAGACACAAAAGTCCTGCCTGAGACGTAAGGAGACACCTGTCTTTACAGCACTAGGAGCCCTTGCAAAATTAAACAAAGCCAAGCTCTATATGTGGTGTTGAAGCCATAAGAAGTTGCCTAAGGACTTTAAGCAACTCGGTGGCAGAGCTGGCAATGGCATTTCTGCCCCCTGGTTCTTTATGCTGGGTCCTCTCCCCACAACCATCACTTCATCAATGCATTGACTGAAATGTGAAATCGTCACTGTTTTTCCAATATCAGCATTAAAATAACAGGTAAGGAGAACTGAATTTGAGGTTCATTTGAGGAACACTGACAAGATGTGCTGTACGCAAGTGAGCCAGCAGTGCTTTATGACACGTTCAGAACTTGGAGACTGAATTACAGTTTTAGTAATCATCAGTTCCCCTTCTTCTCTGTCATTTCTTTGTTTAATATATTGCATGGAAGAGACTTATGGTACAAGTTTTATAAGCTTGCAATAAAAATATAACAACTGTTGTATTAAATTATTTAAGTTGTAAACCATTGTAAAAAGCAGAAAAAGTTATATCGACATGGAGGCAGAAAAAATTATTATGATGGAGTATAAAATATATTGTGCTGATTACTACAGAATTTTTGCCCAGTTTAGCATATTGTAAATCTTTGGTTGGCCTTAAGAATGAAACTGCAAGTAGATTTTTCTAAAGGATTGTGGCAAGTGGTTTAAGAAAAATGAGGCTAAAATCAGATTTATAATTTAAAAACAAATCAGCAAAAATGTGACAGCAAACAAAAAAATATGTAAAAGGTCAGAGGAGAGAAGAGTATTGGCAAAGCGAAGGATCAATGAATTTAAAACTTCCAGATTTCCCCTGAGAGAAAGCTAGAATTCTGGAAGAATAAATAACCAACTTTTGTATTTTAAGCAACTAGATTATTATTTTATTCTTTTGTGCTATGCTTTACTAAAAAGAGATGTGTCAATAAGTTTGCATCTGGCAGTACAGATGCTAATAGCATTTGAAAATCATAGATTTACCTAAATTAGTTGCTAAAATTGCAAACAGAAATATTTGTGGGAGGACACAAATATATTCAGCACGAAGTTCTGACTATGCATTATAAGATCCAGTTAGTTTTCCTTCCTTCTGCCTCTTTGCTTTTGGTAAGTCAATAATGGAACTGATTAGATGATTATGATTATAATGTGATAATGATGATAATAATGATGATGATGATGATGATGATGATAATAATAATCATCCTTCAGCATCTTCATGTTTCACCTTGTTGTCTTACCAGATTTTTTTAGAGCTTTAATGACCCTAAGTGTTCTTGTGGCAGGTTGTAGATGAGTTTTCTTTGCCCTGCAAAATGATTTGGCAAAAATTCAGCTAGGCTGAGCATATTTTGTTGCCTTCCTTTCTACCAACATGAGCTTTCTGCAAAAGAGAAAAAGAGGTGATGGCCTGATCCTAATGAATCTTCCTAGCTGTGTTGTAATTGAAAAACTGTCTTGAGAGAGAAGCCTTTTTCAAAAAAGAAAACACCTACTCATCCAGCCAATGTAGTGTAGAAAATACCAGTAAGACTGCTGCGGTGATGACGTTCCAGGAGAAGAGAGGCTCTCTGTGGACAGATGTTGATGGCTTTCTGTAGCCTGTCCTCACTGCCGTGTTCTGCAGAGCAGCGGGTATGATATTCCCTGACAAGTTAAGGCCCATGGCATAAAGTATCAGTGTTGAGCAAAGAGAGGGCATCTTTGCGTTGCTTTAAAATCGACATCCTTCTGGAACAATTTATTTCCCTCTAGCAGTCCTGCAGCATTGTTAAAACCAGATCTCATACCACAGATCACATCTTTAAAACAGAAGGAGGCACAAGGATAAATCAAAAGCGTGTTTCGCTGTGCCCTATAGGTCAGCCTTCTGTTTGTGGGAAAGATAAAGGTCACCCTTCCATCACTCGCACTTCATGTTTCTTAAAAGTCGTTAAAACATCACATCCATTTTCCTTCTGAGCATTTGCAATTTCATTACTCCAGCACCTCTTTGAGCTAACATAGTTTTCGGTGGAGAAGTGGCTTAAGGCTCCAGAAGTAGAAATTCCTGTTGCAAGAGCCAGTGTTCAAGCAGAGGAACCATCGGTGCTGCTGACTGAGTAGTCACCTGTGGGTGCTGGCCCACATGGGGGGAACCTGGAACCCCTAAGCAGCAGGCCAGATCTGGGCAGCTTTCCCACTCACTGCTGGGCTGAGCTGTGCACTGTACCTGTCACCCATGGGGCTATAAATCACAAAATACACAAGACTTACGGAAGGCAGTGCAATTTGTATCATTCCAAAAGACCTTCCCCAAAGGTTTTTTTAAAAACAGGTGTTTAGGCCCATGTAGTTTGGTGATGAAACATTCTTTTGGTTATACAATTGTGTAATAATTTAACTTTGTTGCAGCCTTTTGTGATACACTGGTGTAAAATACATAGTAAAGTTGATTAAGCAATCACAAGACAGTTGGCTCTATAGCCCCTTGACAGGTATGACAGACTACTTTGGCATAAAGCCCACAAGTAATTTTCAAATAACCTGTAAACCACCCCAGCTGTTGATGTTGGTGGAGGAATGGCAGAGGCCTCCAAGCAGTGAAGCTCTTTGACAAGAGCGCAGGTGGAACACGTGCAGCAGTACTTTTCTGGGACTGTGATTTTAAATTCCAGAGACCCAAACGCAAGCAAAAGGATGATTCCATTCTTGGCCACTGTATTGTTGTTTGTAAAGTGTGCTCACTGTGGTGTGCTAGTGAGAAGAAGAAGTGGGTCAAAATTTGGGGTCAGTTGTTGGCTTTTCCACAAATTAGCTTAACAAATCATGTAATTTTGGCAGAGTTTTCTATGACTCAGTTTCCTACCTGTGCTACTTTCCTTTTTCAGCTATTTTTTTGTGTTCGTGGTAAACTCTTTGTGGTAGACCTTGTCTGTTATTTAGTGTTTGTTCAGTCCCTGATAAAATGACACTAAGTCTTGTTGAAGGCTTTTATAAATTATGCTGTTAATAACTTCAAGTTAGAGAAAAAATGACTTGCAGCTCACATCACTATGTGGCCAAGTTTCAGAACCTTTTTCTTTCATTTTGCTGTTGGTTGACACAGTTGAATGACTCTCCCAGTCTCCTGTTCCCAAATCTGTAACAAACTATGAGCTCACATTACACATGAAGCAACAGCACTGAGATTTATTTGTCATCCTTGGAGGCCATGAAGAGGAACAAAAGACTTTCATCTCTCTCCTTTTCTTCTTTGACTGTAGGGAATAAGAGGGTACTGGTATCTTGGGTCTCTGCCCTATAGGATAAAAATCCAATTAATGTAAATCTGCCAGATCAAGGGGAGGTAGTTGTGTAGCTATCAAGAGCCCACAGGCTGCTGGGTGGATCATCAGCAACCTCCAGCAGCATGATTTCCCCATTAAAATAAGCTGGGGTTTGTTCCACCTTTAAATACTGGTCTGCCCTTCTTTTTAGCTTGCTCCTGCTAATTTTGCAGAAGTTGTCAGATGCAGCAATAATGGAATTTTAGTCATTTGTAGACTCATTCTAGGATTAAATCACTGACCTCAGGACAAAAGGCAGTGAATGCCACGACCACTCTTTGTTACCTCTTCCAGGCAGCTTTGATTAAACTGTGCTGTGAAGCCAGACCTGGATCAATATGAATGATCTTCATTGACCTAATAATGTATTTAACGTGTTTGGTGCACTTTTGTCTGGTTTTGTTACAATAAGTTGTTTACATTAGTGTAGCAGATTGATTTAAAGTTTCAGAGCTCTTTACAATGGTAAACATCTAGAAATAACCTCATTAGTTTGCACATGATACTATATATAAATATAAATCTACTGTGCAAGCTCCTTGGCAGGTGTAAATTAGCATAGCTACAATTTACAGAAGTTGAGAATCTGGCCTAGAGGCCAAAAATAATTATTCCATCAATATTATTTTAAATGATCACAGCTTAACTTGACATAAAGCAAGAACCACATGATCTGCTCCATGCCCAGTTTGAAGATGGTTACCACATAATCTTTTAGAAACCTTTTTCTATTATTTATAGACTAAATTCTCCCACAAGCAGATTTATGTGGTATCTACTGGTTATATAAACATCTCTTCATGGTCAGACCTTTTGGGTGCAGTATGTCCAATCAGATATTTCTTAAACCCATTGGTTTTAGAGACTATTTAGCAGACTTGAATAAACGAACAAATGTGGAAGCTGTACCAAACATATCATTTAGGGATGTCAAAGCACTTAACAAACATTGTTACAACCAAGTCCATGTGTAACCACTGAAGGACATATTTGCTTCAGTATGTCTCATGACAGCTTCTTAAAAAATATACTTAAGTGAATTTAACACTTGTGAAAGGTGCCAGATTGACAGGCCCTGGAGATAAAAGTTCCTGAATTACCAGCAGGCACAGCCGAGCTTCCCACACACGCTGCCCCACCAGTGTCCCCAACCCTACCTGGAAGGCACAGCGACCAACTGTCCTACAGCTTGCAAATCTGCGCCATCTCCTGCTCTTGGACTATGGGCCAAGAGTCAGTAGCTGTAATGTGACCTAAAGGTGAAAAAGCAAGTTCCATAATTACTGCACAGGTGCTGTTGCAGTTGATCATTTTCACACCAAATACTCAATTAATCTGGAAAAAAAATAATAAAGAAAGTACACATATATCTGATTTTGCCTACAACAAAAAAAGTGTGTGTGAGCTTCTAGCGAATCCTGCAGTTTTATCTGTCCACATAGGCACATTCAGATGAATATATGAGCAAACCTTTGCTTGCACATACTGTGAAGTGCATTCCTAGATGTCTCTTGAAAAATGGGTCCTTACTGTTTCATATGTTTGTAATAATCTGTCTCCATTCATAACTCATCCCTGCTTGGTGTCATTACAGCCCATCCTCCCCGTAGATTGTGAACACAGCTGGCATACAAGTTCAATAACCATCTGCCCCTTAAAGAGGCTGGGTCGTTACGGGGTTGAAAGACAGCACACAGGGAAAACAGGCTCGTGATCTTTGCACTCTGTCATGGTTTTAGAAAAAGCACAAGTTCTTCCCTGAGTGATTGTACTCAGAAAGTTTAGTCCTCCGTTCTCTTTGAAATTATATTTAGACCTCACTGTGAGTACTGGAAGGGCATTCTTAAGTGTTCCTTTATTTAGTGCAGAAGGTTAATGGCATTTTAAACAAAAGTGCACATTTATAACCTTGTATAGGCCAATTCTCAACCTGTATATAGGACATGACTAAAAACAGAACGCTGGAAGATACAAAGTGATGAGTTTTCATGCTCTGCCATTTTCTAAGCTGTAGCTGGCAGCTTGAAAGACTTATTATGGAAGCTAAATCTTAATTCTTTCTACTGCGAAACAGCCATAACTAATACGCAGAAGAACTCGCCAACATTTGGTTGTCTTTAAGAGTCACATTTCTTTCTGCAACTTGCCGTTGATGTGCATGATAACATACCTATATCCAGAGAGAGTTAGGTGGTCTATAATTGTCTTGGCGATGGCATTTAGGACTGAAATTGTAATTCTTATAAATATCAGTATAAAATCTCACTTGGTGGTTATGATTGGCTGATTTGCTTACCTCCTCAGCGTTCCTGCTGCATCTGTCACACTGTAAAGCTTTATATACCAGCTTTCCAACTAAGCTGAAATTTAGGTTTCAAAATTTGAGAGGAAGTTCAGGAGAGAATGTATACTTGGGAGAGGATGTTTTAAGATGTTAGTATCGATGAACTCTGCTTAAGTATCTTATGTCATTCAGCCTCCGTTCTCCTGTGCAGGCTGTCTGCTGGAAAACAGAGATGGGCCATTTTAGGTCATCTTCTTCACAGGTTTGTTCTCTCCAGTCCATGGTTTCTTGTTTTGTGTAGCCTAGTTTCAGATATCCACGGTAGCTGAGTCAGGTTTTGAGGTGGGCTGTTTTTTTTGTCTGCTTGTATTTGCATAGTACCCCCATAGCATTTTCATTTCATTCATTTTATTACATAGTTCCTAATTTTAACTGTATCATTTTATAAATTCTGCTTCAATGTGGTACTTATTACCTGCAAGTACTACTAAGTCATTTTTCATCAACCACCTTTTTAAGGTTTTTTGAGCTAGTAGCTGGCCTTTTGCTTGCAGAAAGGCAAAAGGCTTTTCTTGTCTGCTACTAAGAGGGCAGGAGTAGAACGCCAGAGACCTTCTCTTACAGAATGACAATACTCTAGTCCCAGAAAAAAAGCAGAGGAAGGGAAATAGATGTTTACCTGTTTTTCCTAAGATGTATAGTACACTTGGGTACCACTGAAAACATTATTTAGAAGCAAAGGCTTTCTGAAGTTTACCTACCCCATTCTGAAGCTCCGAGGATGCGTTCATTCGTTTGAAAACTCTTCATAGATGTGAAGTATTATTTTTAATTGTGTTTAGGAAAGGACAGAAGGAGTTTCATATTAGGGAAGGAAAGGAGAGAGGCTCTTTCATGACTGAGTTAAACAGAAGCTTTCAGAAGAATAGAAAGGGGTTGGTTCATTCCCATCTTCATGTAACTTGAATTACACGGTTTAGTAAGGGAAACGGATCATAAGCTGAACCCTGCAGAGTCCAGAAAGCTCTAATTAACGCCCACAGCGAGTAACTTCTCAGAAATTGGTCTTTAATCAAACTTTGCTCGGAAAACAAAACAAGGTATTGTGGCAGCTTGATAAAAGATATGCATTGCCAAGGCTGACAGGCCCACAATCAAACTAGCACTAAAAATAACTGGTTTGTCTACTAATTTTCTTTCAGATGCTAAAAAAACGCATTAGCTACAGTCTAAAAAAACTTCCATAGTTACTCAGCCAAGTGACTCAGCTCTAGAAAAGTGAGGTTCCTGTAAATGTTAATGCCCTCCCTGATTATGAGTGAGCCCTCTCTCCTGCCCACACCCTCCTGTCGATGCAGAGGAAGAGCAGAGAGATTGGTGAGGCTGGGAGGGGAAGAGGCAACTTCTGGATTCCTTCAGAGCTGGTCATTTGAGGCCAGCAGTCCCTCTCCTCTTGCTGCTGGTGGTGCAGAGTGCAGGCATCCTCATTGACTAACTAGCTTGGATTAAGATAAGCCAATCACTCATTTTTCTTGTATCTCCCATGAACAGCAAGGTCCATGGCTGTTACTTTGCACACTCACAACTTCTCCTCACTGATTCTGCAGGACTTATCACTATGGCATACAGGGGAACACAGCTCATTTTCCTCTTACTCTTCCTCTGCTTAGCTGTAGAAAGAGTTGCTCAGACTCCTGTGGGTACCCATCCAAGCCTACAGCAACTTCCATTATGTTTTCACTGTAGCCTTCATAAAAACATTGCTGGAAATGGGTTTTTTGGGCTCAGGATAGATTTCAAAGGGACAAGAAGTCCACTGCACAAATAGTACTAGCAGTAAAATATAATAAAACTATAATTGTGCCTTGATAGCAGATTTTTGTCTCAGTAGAAACACATGGACCTGTTGGAGCAGGTCCAGAGAAGGGCCACAAAAATGATCAGAGGGCTGGAACACCTCTCCTGTGAGGAAAGGCTGAGACAGTTGGGTTGTTCAGCCTGGAGCAGAGAAGGCTCCAGGGAGACCTTATTGCAGCCTTTCAGTACTTAAAGTGGGGCTATGAGAAAGATGGGGATGGACTTCTTAGTAGGGCCTGTAGCAATAGGACAAGGGGTAATGGATCTAATCTAAAAGAGAGTAAATTCAGACTGGATACAAGGAAGAAATTTTTTATCATGATGGTGGTGAAACATTGGAACAGGTTGCCCAGAGAGGTGGTAGATTCCCTATCCCTGGAAACGTTCAAGATCAGGTTGATCTAAGTTGAGCAACCTGATCTAGCTGAAGATGTCCCTGCTCATTGCAGGGGAGCTGGACTAGATGACCTTTAAACGTCCCTTCCAACCCAAGCTATTCTATGATTTCATTTGGTGAATGATCTGCTGGGTGAAGCATTACCCTGTTTTGTATGTATCTGTGCCTACAACTCACAGCATTTTATGACCAAAATGGCCTATCAGTGTGGATCCTAATATGCATATCCTTCACAGAAGCGGTTGCAATCATCTGAAACGGTTCTTCAGTATTAGGGACAAGCCAAAAGAGGATGGCTAACATTGGCTTTAATGCTTCCAGTCCAGGCTGTATTTTCATCTGTTATATGATTACTTGAAAAAGACATTTTCATTGTTAAAACTAATTTGGTGCAAGAATCAAGAAGTTCTTCAATATAGATGGGTCCATAAATGCAAGACAAACTGAAATGAGATGTGATGAATCCGTGAAGATAGATTTCTATGAAATAATTTTTCACAAATACAGACTTATGTAGATCTGAGTGTCTGTTTTGGCATCTGAGCAGGCATGTGTTTGTAGAGACCTGGGTTCCAAATGCAACTGCAACTCCCTCTGTAATTTTTTTTTTTTTTTTAATTTTGAAATATATATACTTTACATACAGGCCCGAAACAGTAAATTTGGGGTTTTTTTGAAGTCTAACTTATGCTAGTTACTTTTACATTTTTTTAAGTAAATTTTGTCATGTATTTACCATGCAACAGGAAATCTCATTCATCAACTGTTGACTTTGAAAGAAAGGAGAGAAATCCAGACACAGCTTAAGAAATCTTCACAACATAGATTAGATTTTGAAAGTTATGTAGCAAAGAACAAATTATTATATTGTCATAGTTTCAAAGACTGGTTTAGGCAATCACAGGTTTAAAGCAGTTTCACAGCCTTATCCAAATTCATATTGGTCATTTGTCTCATGTATCATGGCAACAGACTTCCCCTGCAATTCAAAGCAGCAGCTTAATTCGTATTCAGATAAATAGCCCAAGCCAGAGGGATTGAAGTGCGTCATCAGTATTGCACGAAGGAGCTTACATCATCTTTAGACCTGTGCCTAATCTGGTCTGCCAAAAAATGCCAGGGAACTCCCCTTTTTACCAGTCCTTAACTCAATTACATGCTGATCATCACTAGAAGTACGCCAATCATCGCTATCCTGATATTATAAATAACTAGCCAAAGTCAGACTGTAACTCACCCAAAACCAGAAGGACCAAGGGAGGTTAGTGTAATAACCAGGATAAATAATCAGGAATTGTCGCCTTCCAAAGCAAGTTCCATTTCCATCCTCCTAAGTTTAGTTATTTTTGATTTCCCTCTTTTTGTGCATATGAATGTTTCCCACTTGGAAAAGAAAAATCACGACTAACTTCAAATTTTATAATTTTGGAAAAAATGCATAAAAGCATTGAGTAACATATCTTTGGCCAGTTTCCCCTGGAACTGGTAGGCTCTTAGTATTTTTGAAGATCTAGCTGCTGTTTTCAAAATGGAAACACAGTCATTTACAAGATGTTGCCTCCATTTTTGCTGTGGGCAGAGCAATTTTGAAAACATGGTCCTGTCCTTTAACAGCAAAATGACCAACATGACCAATGTGAAAAAATGTCATCAAGAATAGTAAAGCCAGAAGGTACCATATGAAAAGCCAAGTATTGGACTATACAAGATGTCCATGTTATTGTCATTTAAAATCTTCACAGCTGCAACAAAAAATCAGCACAAAATCGTATTTTGCAAAGTGACTCACTTTTATAGTCCAAGAGTATGTTTTTGTTTACTGGGCTTATTTTGGACAGGAAGGTATTAACTAAAACGAAGCAAGCCAGTTATACGGAGCTTGTTTTAAGATCTTGTATTTCACTACGTCATTTTATATTATCTTAAGTAAAAGTGTGGGAAAAATCCTGAACTGATTTCTGTGGCACATAAGCCTCATAAACAGCAGTAAAACCAGATAATTTTTTTTAAAAGCATATTTTCCTTCCTTGCTATGGTTGTAAACCACAGAGACAGTCAGCTGGACGTTTAAAAAGGGAGGGAGGGTCTCCAGTTCCTCATGTTTCACCTTTTCATTGCTCTGCCTGATCATTTAAGGCAGAGGCTTGTTCCAGACAGCTTTAATTAAACTATGCTGTGAAACTGTATATAGATCAATGGAAGTGATCCATAACAAGAGGCTAATCGTGTATTTAACAGTGTTCAGTCCAGTTCAATCACCTTCTACCGTTCCTGTGGCTTTACATTCATGTGGTAAAGCCTTGAATGTGTATATGTATTTTTTAATCCATCTCATTAGTGACCATATGCTTTGGCTTCAAGGGAGACAAGAACTGTCTGCAATCTGCCAGGGATTTAGGGACATCAATAATTTGTGAATAGTCATGTTGGTACTGGTCGAAGGGTTAAGTGTTCTGCACACCAGGGGCACATCTTTCGGGACTGGAACTCTTAGTCTGTTAGGAACCTGATCCCCTGTGACGCATCTTTTCAAAGTAGATGCTGCATGTCAGATCTCCGCAGCTGAAGCAATGGAGCTTTATTAGCTCAGGGATTTAAAAACCTGCTCTAAGCAATGTAACAATATCTTTTGGTTAAAAAGTGAAGGAAAGATAGTAGTTGTAATATCAAAGTGATTTTTTATGTACTGGGCTAAATGTGATCTTCCTTTTTGTTACCATTTTCCTTTTCAGTATGAGCTATTAGATTACTCCTCCCCAGCACATATCCGGTGAAGCAATAACGGCAGCAATAACAGGGACCTGATTTTGGAAACATAAGTGGATTCCGTGGCCTCACCTCATACTGCCTAAATCCTGCTGAAGCCAGTGACAGCATAGATGTAAAAATCGTCTTCCTAATCATTTGGAATGACCCTTTAGGGGCTCCCAGGACATTGTTTTATCTGCTTAGTGTGAAAAGCACCTTTAAAAAAAATAGCTTACGGTGTTAGATTGTGCCATATTATATGGAAGAGCTGCTCAGTCAGCATGAGAGATCATCAAACTATTGATCTTGGTATCCTGTCCTTACAGAGAAATAGCAGAAATAGATTGTAATGCCAGAATTTTTGGTGAGAGAGGGAAAGACTTTGAATTATTTTTGTTCATTTCAAGTTTTGGTTATGTCCATATCCCTCAGCTGTATCCAGGTCAATAGAAAAACGCATAGCAGTGCAGAAAGAAGCTCCGTATGGAACCTGTGCCCTGAACGTCTGCTGATCAGTTGGCAGTAGCAGGGATCCATCTTACAGGATGAAGCTCGCCTGCTTTTGGCAAATGTCATGTAGTAATAATAAATAATGCTGACAGTCACAGGATATCAAATTAAAACATGCACAGTACACACTACTTTTTTGCCGCTTGCTAATCAGATGCTTTTGTTTGTACTTCAATAAACATTCTCTATCAGGGCAGATTAAATACCTTTAAGAGCAATATCAATCATATATAGGTCCTGCTAGACACACTCACTGTAACCCTCTGTCCTTTACTTGTTTTCACTTTTAAGACCAACTTTTATAAGTATGGCATGCAACTGAGCAAACATTTCCATAAGTGATATAAAGGAAAGAAATTTTTGAAATCTTTGTATTGGAACAAAGAATTACACACTTCAGAAAACACTTGTACTCATGACTGAAGCTCTTACTTATCTATTTGCATGAGTGAAAAAAATACAGATTGTGTCTTTATTACTGTCATGTCATTAAAGATACACACTTAGCATAGGAGGATTTAGAGTAATATTATAGCAGGTAAAATATATAGCTGACAATTTTTGGGTTGTGTCAGCTATGATTACATTGGCTGACACAGATTTACTAATTCTGCATTGTCTTTTGTGGGGCCTTAGAGTACAATTTTATTGTTTTAGAATACCCAGTCTCCTTCTTTCAGGGGAAATTTGCATGAGCGGACTTTGATCCACAATTTTTAAATGCATAAAGATGCACTCTAAGGTAGAATGTTTTCATATCAATCTATTTGATTTATAAGTATAATAAAACATTTAGAGTCCCAGATTTTCGTCCACATTTCAAATATATGTGTAGGCTTTGCTGCAGCAGTTTGCACTTGCAATAGAAAAGGCGGTGGTCTTTTGGAAACATGGCTCGCTCTGGCTGGCAACCAAGTCCACTAGGACATGTTCAAGTGTAAATATTTATGGCTATTTTGGCCACCTCAAAAAAACCAAAAGAATGGAGTTTTATTTCCAGATAGCCTCACTTTCAAATTCTCCCTTTGAATGTAAGACGTGGTTTTGTTATGGTAGCTTTTAGCACTGTTTCACAGCTTTTAAGCCTATGAAAAAAGTTAAAGACTAAGATTATATTTTCGTAATTTTAATGGAGGAAAAAAAGGAAATGTAATTTTAATAGGGTGGAATTAGTGATTTCTGATGTGGGTTGCCTTTACCCACTTCCACGTAATGCCTTCTGAGCAAGCATAGCTGTGAAGTTTTCTGAAGTCAAAGTTTAGAATTAAAATGTTAGCTGATGCTTAATTATCAGGTCGCTGCTGAGTATCTGTAATACATAGACTGAGTCCCTCTTTAAACACAACATGAAGAAGTCCTTTGACCTTTGAGGTGACTGTTGATCTTTGGCTCACCCTCATCTGTTTTCACCTCTAATGTCAATGATGTTAATACAAAAGGAAGTCAGCAGAAGTCAGCAGAATTTCAGAAGACTGGTACTGTCTTTGCAATATTTCATAGGTAGCATTGCCTTTACTACATTAATTTATGCTAGTGCTGCCAGGTAACAAGAGAGAAGAGTTTTAGCTTCAGTGAATACAATTGCAAATTTCCTGTTTTATCCTGGATGAGGTAACACTTCGACTGAACTGCCTATTCACAGTTTCACAGGCAGCGACGCCAAAAAAAAAAATCTCTGCCAGTCTTCAAGTTCTGCCCTCTTTACACCCTTTTTAGCCAAGATTGCTTAGTGTTATAAAGAATTGCCATAATCACAGAAGCTGCAGACAGAAATAACTTATTGAAACCAAAACCTATGCAGGCCATACCTTACCATTAGGAAACTCTTTTGTAAGGTCATTTGGAGGGCTTTCAGTAGTCTTTACGGGTTCTGTGTGGCTGGATTTCTAGCATGTCCACTGAGGCTGCAAGACGACCAGAAGTGTCTCGATGCCGAGTTTAAATTTTCTAGTCATTAGTTTTCACCCACATTCTTCTAATTAGATCTTCTCCATTAACAATTCTGTTCCCATAATGGACTTTAAATTTACAAACTTCTGTCACATACCAGTCCCTTTACAGCTCTTCATAACTAGATTCTATATTTTTATCAGTTTGAATCTCTCTAGATATGCAGTCATATATGTCGCCATCCCTGGACTTCCTCCATTATATCTTCAACATGGCATGCTTCCATTGATTTCAAATGGAAATCACGTTCATAATGTTTTTTAAAATGGCCCACTTTAACTTCAGTAGATTGATGCACCACAGTGGGACATGAGAGCGGAATTTCATTTATAGACAACTACGTGCTTATCATCCAAATATCAAAAATTACAAAGAACTGAATTTCAACTGGCCTTTAGTTATTTTTACTACCTGCACTTAGTTTCAGCTTGCTATATCTGTAATCATCAGACCACTCACTCCCTCAAGGTTGAGAAACATGCTTTTAACTGTTTTGCTGAATTATGGCCTTAGGCAACATGTAAAGTTAATCTCAAATTAGTTGACGAGGAGGTGGGAGATGGTGATTCTTCCTTCTATATTAAGTGAAAACTTGAGTTGCATTTCCTTCCGTTTGTTAATTGCTACTCCACAATAATTTTCAAAAATGTATTTTGAAATCATTTTTAAGAAATAGGACACAATAGACAATAAGGCAAAGAGGATTCATTAGTGGTTTTGTTTCTATTTTAGGACTTCAAGAATACCTGGAAAAATATTTGGGCAAGAAAACCCCAGCTCTGATTTTAGTACCTGTGGTGGATTTACCTGGCAAGGAAGTTATTCATATAACATGCTGGCTAAGCTAGCAGTTTAGAAGAGATGGGTTGATACCAAAACGCATGTTCTGGGAAAGAACAAAGAAAGGAACTGATCATAACTGTGTTGGATACTTTCATTAAGCAATATTGTTTCATTTAAGCAAAGTCATATTTTGCTTGTTAACAATGCCTCATGATATGTGACAGAGTCAGCTTTGTATGAAAAATAAAGGTTTCTTTTCAAAATATTGTGCTTTTTTCTCTGTTATTTTTAGATACATTGCGGTAAGAGCAGGTGGCTCTTGGGAGATGTCAGTTGTTCAGATCACATCAGTTCTTTTGTTTGATATATTTAGGCCTGGTTACAATAAACTGATTATAACTTCAAATCTTTTGGATGGAGGCGAAATCAGAGCATTAGCTCCAGTACTGTTTTAAAGACTCGATTCCTTTCAATTCTATGTTGAATTTACTGACTTCAGGCCAACTCATGAAGACTTTATTTGTGGCCAGATTTTAACTCTTAAGTTGCACCAGGGAAGAATTATTCAGATGGGTATTTGGGATGCACGTTTTACCAAAGTGAATACGGAGATGGTGGCCAGACTGTAGGATTTGCCATCCTGCTTTCTGAGGCAATAGTGGGCACCCTTGAGCTTTACATCTGGTAGACAGCTCTTATCGAAGAGCCACCAGTATTCCCCAGGGCTTCAGTCTTTCCCAGAAAATCAACAGGAGTTTTACTACTACTTTCATTAAAACAGGCTCAGGCATGTAGGTGAAGCTCTTATTGATTTCATTGCCACTGATATTTTACTCATAGCACAATATAAGGTCAGTATAGGAGAAAAAGCCTTCTGGACTTCTATTGAGGCAGTAAGGCACTGTAGAGAAATCTTATTTTCAGACAAAGGCTATAAAATTAAACCTTCAAAAAAGAGTATCAAAAGAGAGTACTGATGCCTATGTTCTGCATCAGTATATTCTCATTGCTTCTCTTCCAGTGCGCGAGCACTGGAGCTACATGACCAGCACTCCAGTTGTCCTTCTCTTACACCAGCATATATCTGAGATAACTCCACAAAAGTCAACTGCATGGCAGTAAGTTTACATTGGGGTGACTGAGAGGTGGACTTTGTGCTCCAGCTTCATTTTCTTACCCACTTCCAGAAATGCACTTGGGAGGAGCTGATACGAAGCCAGTGACTACAGATAAGAGGATCTTCCTCTGTTAGAGGCTTTGCGTGTCCAGCATATTATGATGATCATTACTTGAAAATAGAGACTGTAAAATGTCATTGTTCCTTACCATCACATCAAGTAATATAGCAGAGCTGCCAACTTTTCACAGTTATTTAAATATTTTTAGAAAGGGGAAGGCGAAGAGCTTTTTATATACCAGTGTATAAATACATGGATCTATTAAATTAAATTTCTCAAGAAAAGGGGGAAGAATCTGTTAACAATACATTAGTTCATTAGCATTCAGTATCATTTTTAGGTTAGACTTAAACATATTTGATCTTTATGCTTTCCCATGATCAGAAAAGAACTTGTTAATACCTCTATGCATCTGTTTTGTTTGAATTCTTCTTTTAGAAGGCTAAATCATTTTCTTACTGGAAATACCAGTATTTTATTTCTTTCATTGCAGACCAGAGACACAAGCTGGACCAAAACAGCAAAAGAGCAGCAGACAGTACTTTCAGAGAGATAAGGGAAAAGCTTCATTTTTCATAGACATATATGGAAGCTAAATAGATGGCATCAGATGGATTATATGTCCTGTAGCAGTTGGGTTTTTTTCATACTGAATTCAAAAAAGATAGCCAAACATGTTGCTCTTGGGTTTTGTACTGTACTGCATATTTTGTACTGTACTGCAGCTTTTACTGCAAGTTTTCCTGCAATATTCATAACTCAAACTGTCCTTCTTTTCCCCAGTAGAGGTACATTGACAAATGGTAACAGAATGCGTTGGTCTGAAAAACAGTGTGATTTTTTTTCTCAACAGGAAGCAGATCTTTTCCTTTTTTGAGACAACTAGAACTTCAATGGGTTTGCTTTATGAATAGCTAAAAAAGAATAGTTTGCTGACTTTTTCTCCTTGAGAGGCTTCATACAGCTTCTAAGTGGTGTGCGTAACTAAAACTGTAAGCTGGGTCTGCGGTGGTTTAAGTATGAACAAGGCAATTTGTTCAACATAGATATGCAAGGTAAGTGAGTAAAGTGCTGCTCGATATAGAGACCTAAGGCTTTTATAATAGACAGAAATTACTTAATACCATTCTGCCTGCCTTATGCTGCCATACTTTCATCATAATTACTGGGTCCTACTGTGAAGAAGTTGTTTCACAGAGCTCTTTTTCACTGTCTTCGTAAGAAAAGTGCTAGCTGTAGATGGGAGGTGGGGAGATGGGGGCACACACACAGACACAAACACACATATGCATGTGTTTTAGTGAAAAGAGGGAAAGACAACTAATAATCAAAATCTATAGATGCAAGGTTTGTTGTGGCTTTTCTTCAGGACTAGCTTTGCTGAGTGTTTACCCCAGCAGGTTTTAATCTTGAGACTATAAATTCATATACTGTGCTGAGGTACTGGTGTTGAGGACTATATATAGGTGTACACAAATTCTTCTGTTTCTCTATTTCTACTATGCCTGCAGGAAAATGGTTTGTGTGCATATTGTGACACAAAAAGTTGGCTGATCTAGGTTCCCACACTCAGAACACAGAAGGACTATGTAATAGGTGGGAAAATGTCTTTAAAAATGAAAACCGAGGTTTTAATTTTTCTTTTCTCTGCTGTAACAAGTGTTAGAACATGGCTTACACATCTTTTCTTCTTCTTTAAAAAAAGAAAAAAATCTATATCTTGTTATAGATCTGTCAGAGAAATTTTGTACCCTGCTTCTTTTAAAAATCTCCGTATATCAATTTCTTTAATTGCTTGGAAGCATGTTAAAGTGAACTGACCAAATGGGACTGCAAGACCAAAACTGATTTAATAACTTTGTGTTTTACTCATTTCAAAACCCAGTGATGGCTACAGTACCAGTGAGCCTTTACAATGCACATGACTAAGCTGCTATAAAAGCACCAGAGCTGATCTTCCTAAATAGATTTAAAAATGACATTGAGATATTTTAAGCAGAGCTTATTTAATTTTTTCCCGGTGAGTTTTATAGTTAGGTGATTCAGGAGGTGATTTGTTACACCAGATAGCATTGGTGCATCTTTCCTCTTATCCTTCAGAAGTCTGACGGGCATGGGAAAGCAGGATGTCTCCCGAGTATTAAAGAGGTGATCTGAAGCAGCTCTTCTCCTTCAAGGACATACTGTTCCATTCATTATCTCCTGTCTATGTGCAGTAGTCTAGTCTATCAAAATACAGTGATTGAATAAAACTTTTATTTCAAATAAATGAATGCATTGATTTAATAAAAGGTTTGTACTACATGGTATAATAGTTCTCTAAATGAACACTGAAATCCTAAAATACAGAAACTTTTCATGTGTCCAAGTTAAACCTTTGTTACCTCTTTCAGGATGGGTTTGCTGAAGCAAATCTGGTTTATTCTGTCTGTTAAGTAAAACTGTCCTGAGCTTTCTGAGTACTAACTGGCACTTATTATTTAAGTAATATATATAAATATATATATAATAATATATATTATAAATGTCTGGCATGGGAATACGTATTAAGAACACTTGACAATTTACTAATTTATGATCTCTTTAGTTGTATTTTAATATTTTTGGCAAGCCAGCCTGTGTTGATGTATTAGCCAAACATTCAAAATACAGACTTGAGATCTTGAAAGCTTCTTTTTTTCAACTTTCATCTGAACACTGAATATTTTTGACATATTTTAAATTTTAATTTTAAAAAACAGACTGGGTACCTGTGAACTGAACCCGTATGTTACATGCAAGTGCCCTTTTACCAATGACTCACTGCTCACAATTTCTTGGCTTTGACTTCTGTTGGATTAATTCATGGCTAGGTTTTGCCTGTGGCTTCCTGCTTTTCTCATATTTTAGAGCACTGTCTGCTTTTTCCCTATATTCCCAAATAGCCAGGTTGTTCTGAGGATCTTCTCACAGGGTATGTCACTGGCAGCAGTCTCCTTGTCATTGCCTTGACTCTCCATTTCATTTGCAATGTTTGAAAACCATTTCTTGGATACGTATGCTCATCCTCTGTTTCCTACTATATTGCTATTTTGTGATTGTATCATTTAATCCTAAATCATTTTGAAATACTGTTTGCATAATCTAACCCAGTTGACAAGACTTACTGTCCATGGTAAAAACAGGATGTGCTCAAAGTAGGTCAGATTTTGCTTTTCTCCTTCCCAGCTTTCAGAAACTCCTGCTCTTCTCTAAATTATGCAGATTTCCAGTTCAGAAGAAAATAAAGTTTCAGAACAAAAAGATAAGCTGAACTAAACACCCTGAAGAAATTGACAGCTGCCCTGATCTAGTAACCTTTTAGGGGACTCTAGAGCCAGGAGACATAGGTTAGGATCACACCACCCCTTTCCTGGGTAAGTTTAAGCATATCCATTAGTTTTCTTGTGCCTCTATTTCCAGATTTGTATCCCTGAAGTAATGTTTTCTCACCCTTGTAAAGGTGTTGGCAAAGAGATGCTATGTTGTAGTCATACAACCTGCAATAACAAAAAGTTTAGACTGAGTGAACAGCACACAAGAGTGTGAAAGTAATGTTGTAGTGGGAACCATAATGAATGTGATCACAGATACCGATTTGCATGAGCACAATCTGGAGAGCTTTTCTCCCAACACACTGCCTGCAGCAGCCTCCGATCACAGGAGAAGTCTCTAATACATCTAGTAACGTTAACGATACATTTTACAGCATGATTCATCCCCAACGATCCCAAAGTGCTTTACAAGTCCATGGCGTAAAATTTGCTTGGGCTGTCACTGGGGACAGTCACTGGGGCTGTCACTGGGACAGCCACACACACACAGGGGAGGCCGCCTCGGCGCAGCGTGGCTGCAGACAGGTCTCTCTGCACCTGTGCCGCTGGGACAGGACTTCCCCGGCTCTCCGCAGCCCCCCGAGTCGGGGTATTTGCTCTGGCAGAAGCACAGTTAGCAGCCTCAAAGCCATGTCACCAGGCAGCTAACGTTACTCCTTCCTGTCGCTCATGAGAAGATTTGTTCCACTTTAGATCTTGCCACGATGGAAGGGAAAAATCCCCCTTCTGGGCTCCGTCAGGCAGCAGTCTGTATTCTCAATAACCGTTAACATCCTTGGTACACCGTGCTTGGTACACTCCCCACTTTACAAGAAAGACACTGTTTCTCTGAGACTGAAGTTGGGCCATTGCATTAGGGGTGCAGGCTCGTGCAAGCCTTGCTTCACCTTCTCCAATTCCCGTGGTTTTGCCGGTAGCTGCCTTGTCAGTAGTTCATTTTGTTGCCTGTAGAATAACAGGGGTCCAGAAGGAAGCAATACATTCCTCAGATGTAAGAGTTACCTCGTTGCAACAAAGCTCAGTCCTACTCCCACACAGACCCAAGTGTTCTGCAGCAAGACCCAGATACATGCAAATGTAGAGCCTTTTGTAACTGAACCAAATTTGCACAGCGCCGGAGCTGGATCTCTTCAGGTTCAAAGCAGGAGGTGTTGAATGATATGAAATAATAGAAAGGAAACACAGACGAGAAGGCAGCGCCAAAGGAATGGCATTATTAGGAACCGGTGGGGAAGCCAAGCTTAAAAGGCGAACAACAGATCTAGGGACCTCAGGGGGTTATTCTTTATTTATAGGGTGTTTTTGAAGGAATGGACCCAGGTCTGCCTTCTCACTATTACTAGTTGTAACTATAAAAGATTAACATATGAAGAACAAAGAGCAATAAATAGAGTTTCCAGGAAAGAGATCCAGAAGTGCACTTTAAAACGGATCTCATCCTTTCAACAGGGTATAAAATAGTAAATGCTTCAACTACTCGAACAGCATACTCTGCGCTGGCTTCTGAAGGTGAGGATGCCTGAAATGCGGGTAATCCGTGAGAGGAGCCACCACTTGTGTGCCATCGTGCTGTTGGGGGTCATTTCTCCTGGGCACTGCCACAAGGACTGTGGCTAATGGGTCTTGACTGGAGAGCTACAGCCCAGGAATGTGCTTCTCGTTTGTCCTCTTCCCTCATCCCAGCACTACAGCCTACCAAGATGTTGATGCAGAATTTGCCTTTCATTGTTATGGATCTTGTTTAAAACTAAGTATTTAAAAACTAAAAGTCAGAATATCTCGTATTGCTGCTTAGATTAGGCAAGCCAAATGTGATTCACTTTATGCTACAGTCCCCGGTGCAGACAAAAAGCTTTCTCAGGTTGAGATCCTGCCACTCATGTAATTATTTAGAGGAAGACAGCTCCACTACTTCAGCTCCAGTACTTCACAAGAGGAATGGAAACATTAGGAAAAGTTTTTTCTTTGATGTAGAATACGCTGCCACTTTTTTGTTATTAAAATAGGAGCTAACTTTAAATAAATAAAATTTTGCCTGGAGGCTTCTGAAAACTAATGTTGTGTTTTGACAGTGTCATTTTTCTGATTCCTGAAAGCATTATGTGAGTTAGCTCAGGACTTCATCATGATTTTTCTTCTGTGCTACATACAGTGAATTATTTTTTCAGCTCTGGATTTTATTTGATTTCTCTCTCACACACACAGAGCGCGTCACATCACTGGGCAACTTTCTTATTTGACAGGCACTCCCCAAAGCTGGTTTTTCCCCCTTTTAAAAGACGGGTCCATTAACCCCCTGTAGAGGAAGTGAAAGACAGGGTGTAGTAAAGTGAAAGCAGGTACCACTATTTTTTATTGGGGAAAATGGATGAAAAGCAGTCATCTTTGAAAGTCTTTGAAAAAGAAAATAAACTAAGGAAATTAAGAAAGGTCACAGAAGAACCCTGTGAGAGGACGGAAATTTTTTTAAAAAAATCATGCTACCTTCAACGTGCAATTTGTACGTAATGCCTTTTTAATTGGGCTTGTAGGTTTTATATCCTCTGAATTCATGCTTTGCTATAAAGGATATTGATATGAGGATGATATAGGACTTTGAGAAAAGGCAGATAGTCTTCAAATAACAGCTGATTTGAGACCCCAGTCTTTGATAGTAATTTATGGCGCACTTTAAAAAAAGTAAAAATTCATTTAGGTGTATGCTCAACTAGAAAACTCAAATAACGTGTGCTTAGTGAGAGAAAAAAGATTGCTAACAGCATAATGTGTCTTACAGCATAAAGTGCAACCCTAAAATTGCACATTGCTGAGCATTGTTAATGTGCTGTGAGCAATTTCATACACTGTATTTCAAACACTGAGTGCACACTCTAATATGTACATATATCAGGGGTGGCCAAACTTTTTGATATGTGTCACAAAGCGATTTCAAGAGATAAAAAGAGCTGGCCAAAGGCCTCCAATTCCACTTTACAACAAATATCAAGGTTTCAAATTTATATTTATTTCCTATTTGAATGAAAATATAAGACTTTAAATGGGGATTTCTTTGGTCATGGTTGTTTGGGGTTTTTTTCCCCAAAAAGCAATCGGGTCAAAGCATTCATATTCTTATTGAAAAGGTCAGATTTTCTATTCAGATTCTTTTTTTTTCTGAAATTACCAGAAAGCATTGGACCATGGAAACCTTTCTGTTGCAGAACTTGTTGCAATTTACATCTCTTAAAATGTTTGGCTAGAATGCCAAATTCTATTTAAAAGATTTTTTTTTTCTCTATGATACTTTGAGACACCTTATTTCGAATACAAAGAGAATCTTCTCTCTCTGGTGTAAACAGAGTTCAGATATGTGAGTACAGTCCTCAGAGACAAGAACTCTTTAAATTCTGACACTGGCATTGAACTTTGCTGGGGTTGTAAGTTATGTATTTATGACCTCTTCCCTCCTGTAAGGTGAGGACGATAATAATGGGTTAGATTAGATTGTTGGGAAGATTCTCTTGTAAACACTGATAGATCTAGTGAGGTATCCTGTAAGTGGTGTATGCCATCAGGAAGGAGGACATGCCAAATGCTCTTTATGCCCTTAGTTGATGAGGCAGATAATTTTGAGTCCCGAGTCATCTGGGAATTAGAGATTTTTTTTAAAAAACAACACCATTTCACTTACTTTCTGGTCTACCTAGCAGACTTCAGGATGGCACGGGGATGCTATTCCAGGTACAGCTTGAGCCAGGAGCCTGGAGCATAGTACAGGCTAGTGTCTCCTGTACAGCTGCAGGGTAACTGTCCAGACTGTGTCTGGATTCGTTCATCTCTGCACTGCCCAGCACTACGTAGCAGAGGCATCTTTTGGGGCTACTCTTATATTTTCATGGTTTTCTCTGTATTCTCCAAACTAGAAAACAGTGTTCCTAATGTTACTGAGATTTAAAAAAAAAAAAATTGCCTCTCTACAGAATTTGGGGGTTAAGAACTGCAAATAGGGCAGGAGGATTGAAAAAATTGAGGGGGCTTTTTCTCTTCTGTCATCAGATGTTGCATGCCTTTGGTCTTTGGACAACTCTTCCTTCCTTTGTTACCACCATGTTACACTTTTCTCCCCTTTCTATCTTTTTTCCCCACCTCTTCGTGATCTTATTCTTCCTTTTTTATTTTCTTTTCTGCTCTTTCTTCCTGATACCTGTTTGTGCTGTCCAGTGTTCAACAAAAGGAAAACCCCCCGTTAACTCTTCTTTTGCAGTCATGTGTAAAGACCTTAAAAATCCAAGTTAGGATGAAGACCGTAAGCATAAGTGAGCTGGCATGTGTAACAAAAGCTGAGCATTGCAGCTACCCCCTTGGCACCAGGTATATCTAGAAATACAAAGTGTAAACACCTGACAGTTTCATAGATCCAAGGTAAGGTGAGCAAGACTTCCATGCTTTTACTTGGGTTTTACTTGCATCTCAACAATGAGACTCGGTAGTGAAATATCATCCGTTGCATTTACCAAGCCCAGGCACTCCACCTACATTTTTCAAAAGCACCTAAGTGACTGGGAACATAATTCTCATTTTGACTTTGAGTAGAATTTATTCTCCCAAGACATGTAAGAGCCTTTGATAAAATGTTTCTTGGGAAGGTAATGTTTTATGGTCTACTAGCTTGAACCAAGATTTCCAAAGTTTATCGGAGCAGACCTTATAAATAAACTGTAAAGTGAATCCACTGCAAAAGGTGCTAGAATAATCCTCATTGTTCCTTGTCCCTTTTACTCAGGAGATGGATGGTTTTAAAGGAGCTGCATAAAGAGTGCCACCCTGCTTAGGCTGAATGTTGCAGAGCAAAACCTGTCAAAAAAATCTCAAGTCTTTGCATAGTTGCTCAAAGAACATGCTTTAACTTTTGGTCAGCCCTGCAGTGGTCAGGCAGTTGGACTAGGTGTTCGTTGTAGGTCCTTTCCAACTGAAATTTCTATTCTATTCTATTCTATTCTATTCTATTCTATTCTATTTTTCTGAATATCTGGCCCATTTTCAGAGTACTGAGAAGCCAGTACTCTGGATCTGTTTTTCAATGTAAGGTGCCAGGGTTTTGATAAATATATTACAGGTTAAGCACATAACAAGTTTAAAATCCTCTTGAAAGCCTTTTTAACTGTTCCCAGGCAGGGGTGTCACTGATGCCACAGTGAACACTAGGTGCTGATGCTGACCTGAATTTTTTTATCTTTTTTTTTTTTTT